>JABWTJ010000018.1:3959069-4559069 GCA_016801875.1 Solanum sitiens
CTGCTGATTTCTCTAAAAACTATAACAATAGAGGAACTTCTTTTACTAAGGTAACTTTAGATAGGTTTTTATATACACTTTATATTCATCAAAGTGCTCGTATAAGCACTTAAGTTTGTAATTATGACCAAGTGGTTGTTCATTTGGTTCTGAAATGCTTATAGCTTGTTAATACAGATCGCTACAACAATAAAGGCTTTTATTTTCATTGGATCGAATGATGCACATACGGGTGAAATTATAATGCTAGGTGCAGAGGCGAAGTCATAATTTGAGTTCGAAACCGAAGGATAATGTTCATAATTTAAAAACCAGTAATTCAAATGAACTAGGAGAAATTTCACTGAAACAATTTATCAACATCTAACCAAATGCAAATTCACAAAACCTCAATTTTTAGAAATTTAACTCTGCCCTCTCTGCTTCTAAATTCTAATGACTAAAATAAACACAATGGGGAGTAATGACTAGAATGAACAAATTTTATATTGATGGAGTAGGCAGCGGATCCAGAATTAATATCAAGGATTTAAGGATAGTGGTGAAAAAAAATTGTGAGGCTAGTAAGATAATAATATATCATCTTAACAAGACTTTGCAATACCTTAACCACAATTCTTTAAAAATAATAATTTAGGGATCGAGCATTAACGATTTCGCATTGCTTTAATATTTTTTTGACTGTAAGTTTAAGAGATTCAAGAGGATTAGAATCATTTTACTCAATTACATTTGACCAAATTCATATTAGTCATATTTTATATGAATAAATTATAATCGTAATCCATTTAGATTCAATTCTTTTGATTTCGATCCAAATCAACCATTTATCATCCTAGGCATAGGGATCTAAATTACTTCGGAGTTCTCTATATTTCCTCTTTAATTTCTACTCTTATCTTCTCACAAACTAAAAAGAGAAAGTGATTTTTCAATTTGTGCCCATTGTCATTTTGTGGTGCTTGTGGAAGAGAAGAAACACTATTTTACATGGTGGGGCATTCTCAGAAAGTAAGGTTATTTGGGAGATTAATGACATTATTCTGAAGGTGATTAAAATCAGATTCAAAAGATATTCTGGAAGAAAAAATTGTCCAAAGATAATTACTGAGTTACAAAGGCACAATAATACCTAGACCATTAATATTGTGAGATGGACTCATCCACCTATTAATTGGGTGAAATATAATATTCATGGAGCATCTAGGGGTAATCCAGGACCTAGTTCTGCAGCCTTTTATATTAGAGAATACTCTGGTTCATCAGTTGTGGCTAAGGGTTTCAAAAAACATAATACCTCTAATTTAGTAGCAAAAGCAAGGGCTATTAGAGAAGGATTGTTTTTATCTGTTATTAAAACAGATTCTATGGCCATGGTACAAATTTTGGAAGGAGGGTGGAATGTCCCTTGGAGTGTGACTTTGGAGGTCAATTCTTAAACTACTTGAGAAGATCCTTATCAGCGCATGTACAACACACCTTTCGAGAAGGAAATACTCTTGCGGATTATTTTGCTAACTTATTTTTTGATTTTGCAGGTGATTATCACTTTAGTCATTTTATAGACATTCCTATGGAAGGACGGAGAATCCTAAACTTGGATAAAAGAGGAACTCCTCACACAAGAAGAAGACAAATGAATTGAATCTATACAACTTCTATAAGTAGGTTCAATAAAATACAATTCATTGCACGAAGGCCCAACATAAGGTATATCAATGTCAATGTCAAGTTAGAAAAGCATGATCATACAAGCAGGAGAGTCAAGAGTATCATCATATTTTGGCAATGTAGTGTTGGATTTAGCAAAGTGTGAATGAGAAAAGAAAAGAGAGAATATGAAAAGTGAGGGAACCAATTTGCAGTGCAAATGAAAAGTCATTTGCAAAGTGCAAATGAAAAGTCATTTCTCCCATATCGGCAAAAGAAAGGGAAATTATTGTCCTTATATAAGGAAACACTTTCTTTACTTCTTAAAGATCTAAGAAGAAGGTTCTCCCTTGCGCCGTCTTTGCTCGGCCTCGGCTTCGGCTTCGGATTTGGCAAATGATGTGATTGATTGATAAATTGTTTGGACAAAATTTATTTAATTGATTTTTGTTAATCAAATAAATCATGTTAATCTTATCTCTTATAAATTAATTCAGGACGTTAGTTAATTAGTCAATTAACAAAATTAATTTGCGTGTAACGGTAACGTTTCGAAAAGTCGTTATTCTTTCGAAAAGTCGTTATTCTTTCGAAAAGTCGTTACTTTCTGAAAAGTCATTACTTTCCCAACACACATTTTTCGAAAAGTTATTATTTTTTCCAAAAGACACAACTTTCTGGATAAAACGGGTCTGAACAGACACGTTTCTTGCTAAAAATAGCTATAAAAGGAAGTCATTTTTTATTTTTTCAAACACTGAAAATTTTCCTTCTCTGTATATATTTTCTCTCAAAATCAAAGTGTCGATCGACTGAGTATGTGTGACTTGTTGTTGTTCTTAAGTTCGCTGAAGTTAAAGAAATTTGAGGTACCACTATTTCTTTAGAATGATTAATCCGTTTTATCTTGGGTGAAATTAATCCATAACCTCGGGTACAGTGAGGGGATTAAACTTCTTAAGGAGACACAGTAGTTTGTGTGGACTCGAATTATTTTGTTTTCTGTCTACTTCATCTTAATTATGTTTCTATTTTTCTAACCTTATAAGAACATGTTTATAACAACCTTAAAAAATTTAATAAGTTTCTGTTTTTGAGGTTTCTGGAGATTAAAACCTTTATGGTTTTCTACTCTGTTTGAATTTTTAAAATTCATTCGATTAACGATTAAAAGAACATAAAAATTTTATCGTTAAATCAGAAACAGTCTGTGTAAAGATTTGTTCTTCACTGTTAGTATTTCAAATACTAAAATTATTTGCCATTTGTGACAGAAAAAAAGACTAACTCAAGTCAAGTGAATGCTGGAACAGTGAGTGCTACAACAGTAAGTGCTGCAACAACATCGGTTGCACACAATCGTTCAACTGCTGCCTTAGCGCTGGCTGAGAAACCTGCGAAGTTTTCTGGAGTCGACTTCAAGAGATGGCAGCAGAAGTTGTTCTTCTATCTCACTGCGTTGAGTCTGCAGAGGTTCATTAATGAGAATATTCCTGTTTTGTCGGATGATACTTCGCCTGAAGGACGATACTTGGTAACAGAAACATGGACACACTCAAATTTTGTGTAAAAATTATATTCTGAGTGGCTGCAAGATGATATGTACAAGGTGTACATCAATGTCAAAACCTCAAAAGAACTATGGGATGCTTTAGAAAAGAAGTACAAAACAGAGGATGCCGGAATGAAGAAGTTCATTGTGGCAAAGTTTCTGGACTATAAGATGATAGACAGTAAGACCGTTGTCACCCAAGTTTAAGAACTGCAGGTCATAATCCATGATCTCCTTGCTGAAGGTATAAATTTATTTAATCCTATGTTAGAAATATTAAATTTTTCCTTAATACTCGTATAATCTTTAATGTAGGATTGATTGTGAATGATGTTGTAACAACCCTAAAAATGAATAGGATCAAGACTTAGGTTTTTCAAGAATGCTTGCGATTAGACCAAGGTCCACACGTATTGATACGCGTAGAACCAGACCTCAGAACCCTTACTACGACCAAGACAACTAACTTGGGGAGTTAATTGAGCTTGGAAAGGTTGGAACCAACCACGTGAGGCACGCGAAAACGAAGATTTAATCGAAAGAGTTTTTACCGGACTCAAAAGAAGATATCTTAAGTTTTGAGGGTCCAAGGGTAAAATGGTCTTTTCCAAGCCAAGGGTAATATTGTAATTACCCTGAGGAACAAATTAATTAATAAATTAATTTATTTATTTAAGGCAATTCGGGTGGGGCAACCCGAATTGACCCATTTTTCGCAAATGGGGTCACTCGGGTTCGAGCCCCACTAGAAGCAAGATTTAACTTGCTTTTATTTTAATTTGTTAACTTAATTTTTAATAAATAATAATATTAGCTGATTTAGGAAAAAGAATCAGATTTTTATTAATTTTAATTAATTATTTAAGTTGACTAAGTCCTACCAACTAGTCCTACTTCTACTAGATCACTATCTCCCATCCCCCACTCTCTCTTACACGTTAGTCTCTCTCTTTCACTCTCTTTTCTTGGCTGCCAAACGTGATAAAACAATCAGAAAAAGAAAAACCAAGTAAAGGCAAAAGTTCATCAAGAACTTGAAAGCTAGAAACACAAAAGAGAAAGCAATCCGGTAACGTTAAGCAAAACGTACTACACTAGTCGGGTAAGGTGTGACTTGGGTGTGTGGACTGATTTGTGGAGAAGTTCTTGGGCAGCATTCTGGACATTTAACAAGAAAACAAAGGTATGGGTCTTCTTACTCTTGGTCCCATTCCCAAGAGACCCCTAGGACTCAGAATATTCGGCTCAAAACTAAGGTTGTTTTCCCCGTTGCATGTCCCTGTCATTAGCTCCCAACGAATGTAGGTTGGTATGAATGCTGGTAGACTTAGGATTATGTGATGGTTGTGCTGAATGTTAATGTGTTGGATGTACGTTAATTTATGAAAAGACAAACCATGTGTGTGTTCGGAATTATGAAAAATATGTGGCATGACATGAGTTTCGGCCTAGAGGCTTAAAAGTGTTAATGTTGTGTTTGTTGTTTTATGTACATCAATTGAAGTAAATCGTGTTGTTCACAAAAAGGAAATGAGGCTGAATTGAATAAAAATCTCATAGTCAATTGATTCTATGAATGATGCACTTGAAATTACGTTAAAACGGAATCCATGAATGTAATCTTGTGCTAAGTAATGCATTAGTGTTATGAGTTAGAAAGTACCTAACATTTTCAGCATTGTACAAGTTAATTTAGACTAAATAAACAGGCATATGAATCTGGAAATTTACTACAAAATAAAAGAATGAGGCCACTAGGAATTGAACCCGTGACCTCATCCTTGGGCGAAATAGACCACGGAAAAGGGTGAGGGCTGGGGGGTTCGATCCTGGGTCTGATGCAAGGGAATGAGTAAGAGAAAAATTAATGAGGGGAGTGGGATTCGAACCCACCACCCCTCGGTCAGAACTCATGAAGAATAGAAGGGAAATTTTAAAAAAAAGGTGTTGGGGCTAAGGGGATTCGAACCCTTTAGCTACTGCCCGCGAAAGTGAATAAAAACAAATAGGTGAGGCCGTGGGGGTTCGATCCCACGACCTCACTGCCCACGCTCTCAACTGAGAGAAAATTATTAAATATATATATGGGGCTCTGGGGGTTCGAACCCACCACCTCACAGCCCTTAAACGAAAATTAATTAAAAGAAGGAGGCTGTGGGGGTTCGAACCCACAACCTCCTTACTTGGGCGAAATTAAGAGAAAAATAAAAGAGGCTGTGGGGGTTTGATCCCACAACCTCTTGGTTTAAGAGAAAAATAGGAGAATATTATGTTAATGAAAAATGAAAATGGGGTTGTGGGGACTCGAACCCACAACCCATCGGCCAATGCAAGAAAATTTTTAAATAGAAGAGTAACCTTCAATGTAAATATTGTGATTTGACTTAGAGTCAAAATGTTATGAATATTAGAATGAAATCAATTAATAATGTAAATGACATTCAATTGATTCAAGACTTGGGTTTCCTTGCCCAAACTTTCGTATTGATACATAAGTCATACGTGAACAAACGTCCAAGAATAATTCCACCTACTTAGATCAAATTCAAGATCTTGGCATAAATACGAGATACATAAGTCTTGTACTACATAATCTTAGCAATGTAAGAATTATTTAACGAACTACGAATGAAACCTCATGGCTTGTGTGTATAGACTCATAAGTCTAACATACGTTCAAAAGTAAGTGAACCTAAGATGTATGAAATGAAATGATGAACCCTAGAAGGGGTTAAGTATGAGTGTAAATACACTAAATGGCCAAGTGCATTGGCATATGATGAAATGAACATTCACGTAATAAGAGGTGAGTAACTATGAAAAGCAAAGGTGCTAATGATAATGAATGTGGTGACAACATGATATGAGGCTAAAGTAAATGATGAGAGTAATCTCAAAGGAGCCTAAGTAAATGTTACCAATACGTACTCATCTAGGAGAGTGTAAGTTAATAAAGAGACCAGTCTCTATGAACACTCTAATGAAGGTATTGAGCTTAACACACTTAATACTAATGATGAGATGAGAAATCATCTAATGAGCTATGATGTCCTCATACTAGAAGCCAGCTTCCATGACGTATGAGATGAATGAAATGGAACTTTATACTGAGCACCGATAGGCTAGCTATGAGCGGTGATGCCTTCTTTCGGGAAGGACGGAGGTTCACGTAACTCTCATGAGATGAGATTGTCCGGCATGCCGGGTATGGGTCTCCTTATATCTCCTAGTCTTCGAACCTATACTGCCAATATAGGGATCTGGCGGGGTTAAATTCCCATGTATGCTAGCATGTTATTGGATCACTTTGGCTGGTGATTACACCTCTTTTCGGTGTGGGGGAGACACTGGATTTCATGATGCTCACATGATCTATGTCGGTTAAAGTTAAAGTTCCCAATGAATGAATGAGGCCAGCCTCAAATGATGCACATAATGTAATGAATGATACCAAAGGTGTTAGGATAGGATAATCAAAAGGTGAGTTAGATTCAAGTAATGACATTAGGTCATTCTTGGTCATTGCACAACGAACCTAATGAAAGTCTTAAACTACATCCTAGGTATAACCGGTGGTTACACTGGACTATGAATGAAATGAAATGAAGTACGTATGAATGAATGAAGCAGACTCTGTGTTTGCTAATGAAGACTCCCTAGTTGAGGTCCCATATGTTGAGCCCTCATTTCTGGAATGTCTTAATGTCAAGTCCATGATTCCAAGGTCTCATGGCATATGAATGAATGATATGAAAGAAGTTATGTGCTACATGTAAAATGTATTGTATGCTATATAATATGTGCTATGTGTAAATGTTATGTGTTGTGTGCAAATGTGAAAAGTATGATGATGTATGTTATTCTCATGGTATCACTTTCCTAATTCAAATTTGGAAAGCTCACTTACTTTCCTAATCCAAATTTGGAAACTTTCCTAATCTCAATTTGGCAAGTCCACTGACTTGACTTCCAAAAATCATGTTGTTAGGAAAGAGCTATTCTTTCTCATGCATGTCCTTGGTGTGTGCTTCCATATACCCATACTTAGTACAAGTGTGTACTAACCCTATACAAACTCTACTATTTTAGGTGCAGGCACAGGTGGACGGTAGAGCTACAGGATCATCGCTGCAGTTATCCGGACGTCCAGCATTCATCCGGCTTTGGTAGGTTCTCATGCTTTCGAGGATGCTACTATTTTATGTTCTAGCTTAGTTTAGGAGTTGAGCTAGTGGAGTATGTTCCACTAGCGTTTCTTTCTTATTTTATTTAGACTATGTATTGGGCCATCTTGGCAATTATACAATTATGTTTAATGAACTATTCCTTTCATTTGATTATCTCTTAATGTTTAGATGGTTGATGTTGAACAAATTATGAATGTATTAGAAATGTTTAGTAAGCAATGATTAGAAACAAAAAGTTTCAAATTTTCCGCTAAAAATTAACCTATGTAAAGTAAGATTGACCTAAGTAGGCTTGTCTGCGACCTCTGAAAGGTCAACGACGCCGGTCTCGTCTGGGGTCTAGATTCCAATCGTGACAGATGCCTTTCAAGTGACTGCTATTATTGAGAAGTTACCTCAGTTGTGGAAGGACTTCAAAAACTACTTGAAACATAAATGCAAGGAGATGATTGTTGAAGATCTCATAGTAAGGTTGAGAATCGAATAGGATAATAAGACTGCAGAAAAGAGGTCACGTGGTAATTCAGTAATATCGGGAGTAAATATTGTTGAAGAAGATCCCACAAAATTAAAGAAAAGAAAGAAAACATTTGGTCCAAAAAGCAATCCTCCTTAGAAGAAATTGAATGAAAGCTTCTTCAATTGTGGTAAACGTGGTCATAGGGCTACTGAATGTCGGGGTCCTAAGAAGGACAAGGAAAAGAAAAAGAAGGATCAAATAAACTTGGCTGAATCCAAAGGAGAAATGGACGATCTCTCTGCAATGCTTTCAGAATGTAACTTTGTTGGAAATCCAAGAGAATGGTGGATAGATTCTGGTGCCTCATGCCATGTTTGTGCCAACAAAGAATTATTTTCATCATATACTCCAACACCTACAGATGAGAAGTTGTTTATGGCAAACTCCGATGTTGCAAAGGTGGAAGGAACTTGCAAGGTCCTATTAAAGATGACATCAGGTAAGGTGGTGACTTTAAACAAGGTCTCGTATGTTCCAAAATTGAGAAAGAATTTAGTTTCAATTCCAGTTCTGACTAAGAATGGATTTGAATGTGTATTTGTTTCTGATAAAGTAGTAGTAAGTAAGAATGATATGTATGTAGGAAAAGACTACCTTAGTGATGGTCTTTTCAAACTCAATGTAATTGCAATTGATATGAATAAATATTATGCTTCTTCTTACTTGCTTGAGTCTAAATGTTTATGGCATGAACATTTGGGACACGTTAATAACAAAATCTTGCAAAAACTGATTAACTTAAATATTTTGCCAAAATTGAGTGCAATAAACCAACTGTCAAATTTGTGTTGAATCTAAGTATGCTAAGCATCCTTATAAATCTGTTGAAAGGAATTCAAATCCTTTAGAACTGATTCACACTGATATGTATGACATGAAGTCAACACCATCACGTGGGGAAAAAAAGTATTTCATAACTTTTATTGACGATTGCACTAGATATTGTTATGTCTATTTGCTAAATGGTAAAGATGAAGCAATAGATGCATTTAGGCAATATAAAACTGAAGTTGAAAATTAATTGGATAAAAAGATCAAAATGATCAGAAGTGATAGAGGCGGAAATATGAATCTCCATTTGCAGAAATATATTTAGAAAATGGAATAATCCATCAAACTACTGTTCCGTAAACTCCTCAATCTAATGGGATTGCAGAAAGAAAAAACCGAACTTTAAAGAAATAATGAATGCATTACTTATAAGTTAAGGTTTACCACAGAATTTGTGGGGGGAAGCTATCCTTACAGCAAATCGAATACTCAATAGAGTGCCTCACTCAAACACACATGTTATTCCATATGAGAAATGGAAAGGTAGAAAACCCAACTTGAAATATTTCAAAGTGTGGGAGTGTCTAGCCAAAGTACAAGTTCCTATACCTAAGAGGGTAAAAATAGGGCCTAAGACAGTGGGATTGTGTATTCATTGGATATGCCACAAACAGTAAGGCATGTCGATTTTTAATTCATAAGTCCGAACATCTGAATATTCATGACAATACGCTAATGGAATCAGATAGTGGTGAATTTTTTGAATATCTATCCGTATAAAACTAGACTTGAGTCATCTAGTGGGGGTCTAAACAACCCCGAGAAGAACCATAAGAGAATGAAACCAATGAAGAGAGTCCAAGGCGCAGTAAACGTCAAAGGACAACTACTTCATTTGGATCTGATTTTGTAACATTCCTTCTTGAAAATGAGCCTCAAACATTCAACGAAGCAATGTTGTCTAGCGACTCAACTTATTGGAAGGAAGCTGTCAATAGTGAAATTGAATCAATCTTAAACAATCATACTTTGGAGTTGGTTGATCTTCCTCTAGGATACAAACCCTTGGGTTCAAAATGGATCTTTAAAAGAAAGATGAAAGATGATGGAACTATTAACAAATACAAAGCAAGACTTGTTGTCAAAGGTTTTAGACAAAAAGAAGGTCTTGATTATTTTGACACATACTAGCCAGTGACTAGGATTACATCAATTCGGATGTTAATTGCCCTAGCTACAGTATATGGTCTTTATATCCATCAAATGGATGTGAAAACCGCCTTCTTAAATGGAGAGCTGGAAGAAGAAATTTACATGGAACAAACTGAGGGTTTTGTAGTTCTTGGTAAAGAAAAGAAAGTGTGCAAACTTATTAAGTCACTTTATGGACTAAAACAAGCACCGAAGCAATGACATGCAAAGTTTGATCAAACTATGTTGTAGAATGAATTTAAGATCAATGAATGCGATAAATGTGTTTACATTAAATATACTCCAAATCAGGAAGTCATTGTATGCCTATATGTGGATGACATGCTGATAATGAGAAAGTAAAAGCTACTAAGCGTATGCTCGCTAGTAAGTTTGATATGAAAGATCTAGGAGTTGCTGATGTGATATTGGGAATTAAAATTCTCAAAAATCCTAATGGTATAGCATTGACTCATTATATTCAAAAGGTACTTGAAAAATTCAAATATTTGAATTTCAAAAGGGCAAAGACTCCAATTGATGTGAACCTTCATCTTGCAAAGAATAAAGATGAAAGTCAGTCTCAATTGGACTATGCCAGAGTGTTGGAAAGTTTGATGTATATCATGAATTGTAAACGACCATACATAGCTTGCGCTATTAGTGAACTGAGTCTATACACAAGTAATCCCAATCAAAATCATTGGTTGACATTTAAGAGAGTTTTGGGATACTTAGATGACACTCAAAACTATGTTTTGCATTACAACAAATATCCAGCAATGCTTGAAGGATATAAATTATATTACTGGGTCAACTGAAACAAAATCCATAAGTGGATACGTTTTTACTATTGGTGGAGGAGCAATATCTTGGAAATCATTCAAATAAACATGTATAGCTCGCTCTACAATGGAGTCTGAATTCATCGCCTTAGAAAAGGCAGGTGAAGAAGCTGAATGGCTCCGGAATTTCTTAGAAGATATTCTGTTTTGGCCCAAATCAATGGCCCCTATATGCATACACTGTGATAGTCAAGCTGCAATAGGAAGGGCTGGAAGCGTTATGTATAACGGCAAGTCTCGTCACATAAGACAAAGACATAACTCTGTGAGACAACTACTCACTAGTAGAATTATCACAATTGACTATGTGAAGTCAAAGGATGATGTGTCGGATCCACTTACAAAAGGTCTAACTAGAGAAGGAGTTGAGAAATCATCGAAGGGAATGGGACTATGGCCGAGAACAAGTCATTGTGACGATAACTCTACCTAGAAGACTGGAGATCCCAAGATCTAGGTTCAAGGAGATAAAACAAAGTCATTGATGACGGTTCAACATTGTTAAAAATAATTTTATGGTTCATTCTCATGATGTGACAATGTTCAGTAACAAGGATAAAGGCATAAGGACTTTTTAATAGTTTCTAAGTTTGATACAGAGTATATCAAATAGTGTATCTATGGGATAACACATTTAGAAATCACTTATGTGAGTGTGAAGTGTAAGCCGCTTTAAGGAGAATCTGGTAAGGCCAGTTCTCTAAGCACTTACTATCCGAGATGTGTTCATGGCTGAAACGAACAAAACAACAAGAACTAAGAATAGTTAAAGGGTTGATTGTGTGACTTATGTTGTCTAGGTATACACCAAAGCTCGACGGTTCAAAGATATAAATCTACTGATTGATAGAGTATATTCGATATATGTTCACTACGAAAAGTTTAAAGGGAAACCTACTTATCCAGATGCGATTAACCCTTACTTACAAGACACACAAGTTTTTCATGCATATGTTTTAACAATAGTCATTACCCATTCATGTGGGGGATTGTTGGGTATAGCAAAGTGTGAATGAGAAAAGAAAAGATAGAATATGAAAAGTGAGAGAACCAATTTGGAGGGAAAATGAAAAGTCATTTGCGAAGTGCAAGTGAAAAGTCATTTCTCCCATATCGGCAAAAGAAAGGGAAATTGTTGTCCTTATATAAGGAAACACTTCATTTACTTCTTAAAGAGCTAAGAAGAAGGTTCCCCCTCGCGCCGTCGTCGTCGCTCGCTCGGCCTCGGCGTCGGCTTCGGCTTCGAATTTGGCAAATGATTTGATTGATAAACTTTTTGGACAAAATTTATTTAATCGATTTTTGTTAATCAAATAAATCCTGTTAATCTTATCTCTTATTAAATTAATTCAGGACGTTAGTTAATTAGTTAGTTAACATAATCAGTTCGCATGTAACGGTAACGTTCTGAAAAGTCGTTATTCTTTCCAAAAATTCGTTACTTTCCGAAAAGCCGTTACTTTCCCAACAGACACATTTTCTGAAAAGTTGTTACTTTTTCCAAAAGACACAACTTTCTGGATAAAATGGGTCTGAATAGATTTCTCTGAATAGACACATTTCTTGCTGAAAATGGCTATAAAAGGAAGTCATTTTTCATTTTTTCAAACACTGAAAATTTTCCTTCTCTGCATATATTTTCTCTCAAAATCAAAGTATCGATCGACTGAGTCTGTGTGACTTGTCGATGTTCTTAATTTCGCTGAAGTTAAAGAAATTTGAGGTACCGCTATTTTTTTAACAGGATTAATCCGTTTTATCTTGAGAGAAATTAATTCATAACCTTGGATACAGTGAGGGGATTAAAATTCTTAAGGAGACACAGTAATTTCTGTTGACTCGAATTATTTTGTTTCTATCTACTTCATCTTATTTCTGTTTTTGTTTTGCTAACCTTATAAGTACAAGTTTATAACATGTAGATCGAGTTAATAATGAACACAAGGTATTCGAACAAGAGAATAGTTACCATTATGCTTATGATGTCTTAAATATGTTCGATTGGTAAGTATATCATGCACCTGGTGAGAGCTTGAGGTGTTGAAATGGTATGGTGCCAAGACACATGAGTTACTGGTAGAAGTTGTTCTTGGTGTGCATTCACGTTTCATCTGTCAATTTTAGAATAAGTAAGTTAAGGAGATGGTAGCATAGAAGAATTACCTGGTAGGTGTGGCGAAGTGAAGGAGATACATTAGATGAGAGTTTCTGAACAATTCCTGCAGCTCAGAAATTTGGTCCTGATATTTTTTCTCTTGTTGGAGGGGGAAAAGCACACACTCACAATAGAAGAAAGATCAGAAATTGGGGTCTCTCTAGTGATGATTCGCTACCTAGAGATTTGATAGACACATCAATGGTTGATCGATGTTTTGAGATGGAATTCGCTGCGCAATTTGTGTCTTTTCAGTTGACCTTCCATTTTGTTTTTAGTAGTTCCATGTTTTTAACTCATGGATACTTTCTCTTATTTATTAATATAATAAAATGGGCCAGCAGCCCTCCTTTAATTAAAAAAAATAAATATAAAAGAACTATAAGTTATACAAACCCGATTTCACATAAACATTATCTTCATTGATAGCCAAATTACAATAACAACACTTGAATTACAAAGAAAAGTACCGAAATATCAAGCAACTAGATATAAGATATAAGAATGGAGATGAGAAGTTTAGATTCTAGAAAGAGATGAGAGGAACAGACGGTTTCTTCATAATGCGCGTAGTCTTTTTGTCTAACCCCTAATCCTGTTTAACTAATTGATAATTGGGTCTGGATCACAAATAAAACTCTTTAATATTTTATGCGGCCCCATTATCCCATCAAAACCAGCCTCATTCGCTACTTCTAATACATAATCCCGTACAAAGTCGACTTGATTCACAACAAAAATTTTATTTGTGACACATAAATTGAAATAAAGAAAATGAGATATAATGGGTAATGTTAACAAGATTGTCACGCCCGGAACCTACACACTGGACGTGGCCGGCAAGAAAACCCTTGGTCTGGCTTACTTAACTCAGCGGAAGACTAAACTCAACTTAAACAAGAATAAAACATATTTAAAGGAAATATTTCAATAATAATCTAGCCAAAATGTCACTTCATTCTCAACAAATAAAATAGACTCCAACTAAACTATTAACTGTCTACGAAGCCTCTAAATTAACTGATGGATGTTGGGACAGACCCCACAACATCCTAAAAGCTAAACTAGTAAAGAAATGAAAAAGATGTCCTCCGGAATGCAAGAAGGCTCACCACTGACTCTGGAACTCAATCTGGATCAACGAAGCGCTGCGTGCTGATCCTGGTTACCTGTGTATGCATCATACAACAATGCAGGCCAACTGACATCAGTACATTGAAAGTACGAGTATGCGAGTTGGAATGTTAAGTACAACTATAAAGCTTGAAATGGAGTAAGAATGAACTTATGTTGGCTCTGCTCAACTCATAAGATAACAACCCAATATAAATCATTAAGGACATTTGCAATATATATATATATATATATATATATGTAAAACTGATTAAAACAGTGTAACTCATAGTTCATTAAAGATATAACAATAATAAACCTAACTTTACTTATATATGAAAGTAATATAGTTTCTGTGGGAGTTTCTCTAACCGACAACCACCACTATGAGCCTAAGTGGTGATACAAAGTCCTACCCACGCTTCCAGAACTGTTCTATACTTTGCTGTCGCATAGAACATCCTCTACCTAGTGGATCCAATGGCTAACCTTACATGATCATCTACAAAGTATGACACGTTAATACCCATGATGGATACATGGCTTACATGGGGACTTGAGTTATCTGAACTCTCATTCCCACATAGGTGCTCAATATACTCCCAAAACGTACTTTAGCTCATAGTTTTAATAAAACTTCCTTCCTTTGGGTTGAGATAATTTACTGAACCCTTTAGCTTAAAAGGCTCCTTTTTGGAAACAATGTTCCCCTTTTTAGTTCAAAACTCTTTTGAAACTTCTTAGTTTCCTTTTAACTTAAATGTAAAAACATAAATCAGCCTTTAGGGAATACTTAGTCCCCTTTATAACTTTAGAGCAATGAACTCAACTCTTGATCTACTTAACTTGAACTCTTATGGAATACTTAATTCCCTTATACCTTTTTGAGATATGAACTCAACCTTTACTCTTTTCCTTAACTCGAACTTGAGACTTAAAAAATGAATTAAAAACGTTTCACTAAGACTCTAAGAACTTTGAAAACTTTACTCTTACTCACTTCATAGCTTTAGATTTTACTTCTTACTTTCTTGACTTTGATCCTAACTTTCCTTGCATTTGGATTATGGATTCAAGGATCATGATCTCATGTTCATAGATGATTTCATGATGTTTAGATGTACTCTAGAGTGTTGGAATCAACTAGGAATGAAGGGTACGTCACTTAGGAACTAGTATGAAAAGAATGGGAAAGAACGAGGTCTGTAGGGGTTATTGGCGCTCTGAGAGGCGTGTAGCGCCAGGGCCTGTCGGACATACGATGGTCTGGGGCGCTTTGGCTGGAGCGCCGCGCCAGGGCTTGTCTGACATAGCCTACTTTGAGTCCCTCTGGCAGGCGCGACGCCCCAAGGGGTATCTGACGGGACCTCCGACTTTGCTTCTTCGTTTATCATCTCTAAAACTCCCAAAATCCCATGGATCCCACCCCCAAACACTTAGGATCCCTAAATAGCTCATTACCCAATAGATTAGACCCAAAAATAGTCCGAAAATATGAATCAAAACTACTAGAGATTAACTATAATTCAATCAAAAAGAACTTCACAACTTTTCATCAAGAACTTCAATATTTTTATTCAAATAACTTTAAATTACTGTATTGAATCACGTTGGAGTGTGTGTGAAAGGAACCAACACCGAATGATCTCACTTACCTTGATAGGAATCACCCCGACGAAATCAACACAACGATCTTGGCGTTCTTGGACGATTCTTGGTCTTCCTCTTCTTTTTCTCCTTTTATCCCAAACCCTAAGCGTTCTTAAATTTGATAAAATGATTTGGGACTTGTTTTTACCCCTAATATAACCTTAAAATGATTTAGGAAATACTAGGGTGAAAATACAACTTTTCCCTTACTAAAATCCAGATTGGACTTTTCTCAGTCTAACAACCCAACTTCCGAAAGACATTTATCCCTCATACTACAATGGATTTGTGCGAAATCAGTGGAGTTGGGAAGATATTCTCAAGTGATTTTCATCCATATAAAGAAATCACCAAAAATCCTTCGGAGATGGAAGTTATGACTATTTAAAAATGACAAAAACTCACATTTGAAAGCTGGAAATTTCCAGATTTCCTTACTTATTTCCAAAAATGATTATTCTTGGATTCTTAGCTTATTCTTAGTTAATTATAGTTACGAGATGTTACAATATCTTCCCCTTGGGAACATTCATCCTCGGATGAGAATTCTTTCTCTAAGCTAAGGGTACTAACATCATTTCAGCACTCAACAAATAAAAGCAAGTAATAACAAGCTTATACATAACCTTATAAAGTGCTAAGAAGAGAATTTAGTACCTTGATCTGCATTCTCTCCAGATTCAAAGAGATGTGGATATCTCTTCTTCATATCCTCCTCAGCTTCCCAAGTCGCTTCTTCAACGAATTGGTTCCTCTAAAGGACCTTGACTGAAGCAACTTCCTTTGTTCTCAACTTGCGAACTTGACGATCCAAAATCTGAACAGGAATTTCTTCATAGGATAGGTTATCCTTAATCCCAACATCCTATATTGGTACTATCAATGAAAGATCACCCAAGCATTTCTTCAACATAAAAACATGGAATACCGGATGAACCGTTGCTAACTCCTGGGGTAGCTCCAACTCAAACTCTAATGGCCTTCTCCCAACGTCTGTGTAGGACTTTTGGCAATTTTGTGCTGTCTTCAACCTTTCTTGAATCACTTTCACCTTCTCCATAGCTTGGTAAACTAAATCTGGTCCTATCAACACTGCTTCTCCAACTTTGAACCACCCAATAGGAGATCTGCATCTTCTCCCACAAAGAGCTTCATATGGATCCATTTGGATGCTCAAATGATAACTATTGTTGTAAGCGAACTCAATGAGAGGTATAATATCATCCCAATTTCCCTTGAAGTCGATCACACAATATCTCAAAATATCTTCCAAGGTCTGGATAGTACGCTCTGCTTGTCCATCTGTCTGAGGATGAAAAATAGTACTCAAATTTATCTTCGAACCCAAACCTTTCTAGAAAGATTTCCAAAATTGTGCAGTAAATTATGCACCTCTATATAAAATAATGGAGACCGGAACTCCATGAAGTCTTAACACTTTTTGAAGGTACAACTTAGCATAATCCTTAGCTTAATAGGTAGTCTTTACAGGCAAGAAATGGGCTGACTTTGTCATTCTATCGACAATCACCCAAATAGAATCATGTTGCCTTCAAGATTTTAGCAAGCCTGTGATGAAGTCCATATTAATCATCTCCCACTTCCATTCCGGAAGTTCTATATTCTGAGTTAAACCTCCAGGCCTTTGGCGTTCCACTTTCACTTGTTGACAATTTGAACACTTGACAACAAACTCAACAATGTCTTTCTTCATGCCTTCCCACCAATATTAAATCACGGTACATCTTGGTGAAACCCGGATGAATGGAATATCTTGAGCTATAAGCCTCCTCCAAGATCCTCTGTTGGAGTCCATCCACCTTAGGTACACATAATCTGCCTTGGTACTTCAACACATCATCTCCCCCTTGTTCAGAATCCAATACTCTTTGATTATGGACACGTGCTTTCAAATCAAGCAACATAGGGTATTGGTCTTTCTTTTATTTCACCTCTGACACTAATCACTCACCTCAGTTTCTGGGTGTAAGTGCACTAGCAGATGATGGTGCATGCCTATTTGGTTTCTGGAATAGTGGTCGACTTGAACCACCTTTTGTTGGCCAGACTCATTCCCATTCTTTGCTTTCTTGTTTCGGTACTCTTCTCTATCCTTCAGCTTTTCCTCTTCTACTTGTTGCACATATACCATCAACCTGGATATGTCCATGTCACCTATCAATATGGCAGCGCTACCTTACTTACTTGAAGCACAACCCAACCCGGTACCAAACAGACTCATTCTGATCCTCATGTCCTTCAACATCTTCGGAGCATAGCGATATAGTTGGGTGAACTTTAACACGTAATCATGTACACTCATGGAGTCCTGTTTCAAGGTGACGAATTCCCGTACCCTTTTTTTCTTTAGCTCTCGACGAAAGAACCTCCCTTAGAAGGCTTCTTCAAAACAAGCCCAACTTGGATGTGGTGCACCCTCAGCTCTACCATCCTTCCATTGATCAAACCAGGTTCTAGCCACACCCTTCAATTGATATGCAACCAATTCGACCCTCTCAGCATTCACCACATGCATCACCTCATATACCTTCTTCAATTCTTCCACGAAGTTTTTCGGATTCTCAGTAGTGCTTGATCCGGTGAAACTAGGAGGATTCATTCTCAAAAACTTGCGAACCCTCGGGGTGTCTGCCCCTTTTTGTCGAGCTCCTCTCTGTTGCCCGACCTAGTTGGTCATACCTTGACTTAACATCCGGATAGCATTCCAGAATTCGTCATTAGTAACCTCTCCTTGGGGTTGCACATCCGGTACATTGGGAACCTCTTGTTTCTCAACATTTCTTCGGGCTGGTCGACCTTTGAATGCTCTTCGTTGAGGCATGATGATCTGAAAATATGTGTAAGCATGAATTAGAGAGAGAGAGACTTTTAGAGATGAAGTCTTCGCATGAAAAGAATATGAAAGAAGGGAAACATTCCTAAATGTTGTAGCCTCTTAATCATAGATGTGGCGTGCTTCACACCAATGACTAAGACTCTACAAGCACGTCTTCATAGACTCCCTAGGACTTTTGAACACTGTGCTCAGATACCAAGTTTGTCACACCCAGAGCTTACACCCTGGATGTGGCCGACACTCGAAGACCATTTCTAGCCCCCAAGCGAACCTTTGGCCTGACTTACTTAACTCAGAGGAAGAATAAACTCACCTTAAACAAGAATAAAGCATATTTAAAGGAAGTACTTCAATAATAATCTACCCAAAATGGCACTTAAGTCTTAACAAATAAAATAGACTCCAATTAAACTATTAATTGTCTACGAAGCCTCTAAACTAACTGCGATGGATGTTGGGACAGACCCACAAAATCCTAAAAGCTAAAATAGTAAAGCAATGAAAAAGATGTCCTCCGAAATGCAACGAGGCTCACTACTAACTCAGGAACTCAATCTGGATTAACGAAGCACTGCGTGCTGATTCTGGTTATCTGTGTCTGCATCATAAAATGATGCAGGCCAACTGGCATCAGTATACTGATTATACGAGTATGCGAGTTGGAATGCTAAGTACAACTATAAAGCTTGAAATGGAGTAAAGATGAACTTACCTTGGCTCTGCTCAACTCATAAGATAACAACCTTAATGCTTTATATTGGGTTGTTATCTTATGAGTTGAGCAGAGCCAAGGTAAGTTCATCTTTACTCCATTTCAAGCTTTATAGTTGTACTTAGCATTCCAACTCGCATACTCGTATAATCAGTATACTGATGCCAGTTGGCCTGCATCATCTTATGTGCAGACAAAGATAACCA
Organism: Solanum sitiens; assembly: GCA_016801875.1. Classification (NCBI taxonomy): domain Eukaryota; kingdom Viridiplantae; phylum Streptophyta; class Magnoliopsida; order Solanales; family Solanaceae; genus Solanum; species Solanum sitiens. The sequence continues at coordinate 3,978,479 of JABWTJ010000018.1, forward strand.
TAATCACTGATTAAAATAGTGTAACTCTTAGTTCATTAAAGATATAACAATAATAAAAAAACTTTACCTATATATGAAATTAATATTATTTCTGTGGGAGTTTCTCTAACCGACAACCATCACTATGAGCCTAAGTGGTGATACAACGTCTTACCCACGCTGCCAGAACATCCTCTACCTAGTAGATCCACTGGCTAACCTTGCGTGATCATCTAAAAAGTATGACACACTAATACCCATGATGGCTATATGGTTTACATGGGGACTTGAGTTATTTAAACTCTCATTCCCACATCGACGCTCAATACTATTCCCAAAACTTACTTTAGCTCATAGGTTTAATAAAACTTCCTTCGTTTGGGTTGAGATAATTTACTGAACCCTTTAGCTTAAAAGCTCCTTTTTGGAAACAATGTTCCCCTCTTTAGTTCAAAACTCTTTTGAAACTTCTTAGTTTCCTTTTAAATTAAATGTAAAACATTTATCAGCCTTTAGGGAATATTTAGTGCCCTTTATAACATTAGAGCAATGAACTCAACACTTGCTCTTACTTAACTTGAAACTTTAACTCTTAGAGATACTTAGTTCCCTTATACCTTTTTGAGAAATGAACTCAACCTTTACTCTTTTCCTTAGCTCGAATTTGAGCCTTAAAATGAATTAAAAACGTTTAAGTAAGAATCTAAGAACTTTGAAAACTTTACTCTTACTCACTTCATAGCTTTACACTTGAATTCTTACTTTCTTGACTTTGATCCTAACTTCCCTTGCATTTGGATTATGGATTCAAGGATCACAATCTCATGTTTATGGATGATTTCATGATATTTAGATGTACTCTAGAGCATTGGAATCAACTAGAAATGAAGGGTACATCACTTAGGAACTAGAACAAAAAGAATGGGAAAGAACGAGGTCTATAGGGGTTATTGGCTCTCTCAGAGGCGTGGAGCGCCAGGGCCTGTCGGACAGTCGCTGGTCTGGGGCGCTCTGGCAGGGCCTATCAGGCAGAGCCTGCCTTGAGGCGCTCTTGCAGGCGCGACACCCCAAGGGGTGTCTGATGGGACCTCAGACTTTTTTTTTATTTTATCTCTAAACCTCCCAAACTCCCATGGATCCCACCCCAAACACTTAGTATCCCTAAATAACTCATTACCCAATAGTTTAGACCTGAAAACTGTCCGGAAGCATGAATCAAAACTACTAGTGATCAACTATAATTCAATTAACAAGAACTTCACAAATTTTCATCAAGAACTTTAAGATTTTCATTCAAATAACTCTAAATTACTGTATTGAATCAAGTTGGAGGGTGGGTGAAAGGAACCAACACCGAATGATCTCACATACATATTTGATAGGGATCACCCCCGACGAAATCCACACAACAATCTTGGCGTTCTTGGACGATTCTTGGTCTTCCTCTTCTTTTCTCCTTTTCTCCCAAACCCTAAGCGTTCTTAAATTTGAAAACTGATTTGGGACTTGTTTTTACCCCTATTATAACCTTCAAATGAATTGGTAAATACTAGGGTGAAAAGACAACTTTGCCCTTACTAAAATCTGGATTGGACTTTCCTCAGTCTAACAACCCAACGTCCGAAAGGCATTTCTCCCTCATACAACATCGGATTTGTGCAAACTTTGCAGCGTTGGAAAGATCTTATCAAGGGCTTTCCAACCATATATATAACGCACCCAAACTCTTCCTGAGCTAGAAGTTATGACCGTTTAAAAATGAAAAAAACTCACTTTTGAAAGCTGGAATTTTTCCAGATTTCCTTACTTATTTCCAAAAATGATTATTCTTGGATTCTTAGCTTATTCTTAGTTAATTCTAGTTACGAGATGTTCCAAAGATCCTCCACTCTGCAAGTTTTTTTTTGTTTTTTTTTATTAGAGAAGGAACCATTTGATAAAATAGTTACGAATTATGCATAGCTTTTTTTAAAATTTTTAGTTTATGAAGTCTAAATTTCTTTCTCAAATATTTGTGAACTAGTGTACTTATTTGCGCGAAATAAATATATTTTTTAAAACAATTGATGTCCTTAAGTGACTATTTTTTAAATAATTGATGTCCTTAGAATATTATGATAATAACTATTCAAAAGGAAACTTCTTCTTTAATGTGAAAAATAAGATAGATGATTTTTGCTTTAAATAATTATAAGTTAAATATATATTAATCACAAATGCATATTTATTATATCATAATAATAAAATAACTTTGAGAATTTTTTTCTTCGTTCATTTCATTAAATAATTTTTTATTAATTAAAAGTTTTAAAAAATACTAAAAAGACGGTTTAGTTATTTATTTTGTGATTGATGTCTACTATGATAGACCATATAATATATTTTTAGGGGTAACAATATATAATAGCTAGAGAAATGTACCATAGGTAATATTATACCTTTCAACAATGATTTTTTTAGAATATTAATTAGAAATGGACAAACAGATACACACAAACACAAAAACAAAAACGTGATATTTTTCATCTTCATTCATTCGCTTAATCACAATTTAGTAGATATCTAATCAAAATAAAATAAAAAAGTATAGAGTAGTATTTCTTGTAATCAAAACAATACATTAATGAATCTTCAAATTAATTGAAAACCATTCAAACTTTTATACTATTATGACCATCTCTTTTGATGAATCTTCCAAGATAATTAAGTTTTTTTCTTCATTTTGACAAAGTTGTACCAAACTAATGTGAACATCTCTATGATGAATTTTTGAAGAATATATATATGATTTTTTAAGGTGAAGATCATATCATGACATTATTAAGTTAATGAAAGATGAAAGAAAAAAAAAGAATGAAAAACTGAAAATGGACATTGAACATCTCTAAATATATTCTTATTTATAGATTGGGTATATCATAACAATAATTAGAAAGAAGTTGAAGAGGCATATTATTTAAGTAGCGAAAATAAATATATAGAGGTTTTCTTATAACTTATTAGACTTAATTAGAATAGTAAATATGATTGAATTTTTAAATTATTTACATGTAAGTTATTCGGTTTGGTTCGAGAAATTTTCGTTTTTTATTTATAAATTAAAATAATCATCCAATTGTTTGAAACAATTATACACTTGAATAAATATCCACTTTTTATTGAAAAAATAACATAAATCGGTTCGATTCGATTAGGTTTGATCGTTTTTTCATATTCTTTTTGACACACCTACTTATAACTATTTGCTTCCCTTTATCCCAATACTTCCTTTTTGTTTTCCCACGTGATATTTGTTACCCATATTAGAGCTTGGCTATTGTTAGTTTGTGCCGTGTAGGATCCATTTAGGAAAATCTGCTCCCTATAAAGGATTTTGCATATCCAAGACTCGAACCCGAAATCTCTAATTAAGGGAATAACAACCTCATCCGTTGCTCCACATCCATTGGTGGTCCTCCATCCCATTTAAGTGTCTTCGTTTATTTTGGTTTGACCTAAGAAAGTATTTTGTTGTAATTTTTTTTAAAAAAATCAGTTCCAACATCCTATATGAAACCACAAATTTTAAAAAGGCATAATACATAAATGTGTCATTTAACTTGACATTATTTCACATTTATGTTCTCCAACTTTGGGTGTCACAAGTAGACACTTAAATTTATTAAGTTGAACAAGTAGACGCATGAGTCCTATGTAACATAATATACACAGGACACCACATATTATACAAATTGTCTTGTTGAATGTTGTGATCTATAGTCCTATGAGTCCTTAAGGGTATAGTTACATATTTTGCCTTTTAACTTTTTATTTATTTATAGTCACACAAGTAGTCAAATATTATTTTAGATTATAAGTTTTAAAAGTTCTTTTTTAACTTAAAATTTTATGTCAAGTCAAATAATGCAACATAAATTGAAATGAAATAATTTTTTATAACCAATTATTGTTAACAAGCATGACAATTAAAATGGTCAAAAAAATAGAATATTTACCAAACGTATAAAGAAATACTCGCTTCATTCACTTTTAGTCCTCCGCTATTTCGAAAATAGTTTTTTAATTTTGATGGTTATGTTTAACATATCAAGAAAATATAATTTTTTTAATGTTACATATTTACTATTAATTATATATTTTTCGAGATCTTAAATTTTAATTAATAAAAAATTATTATAAAATTTTATATTGAAGTGTGTTTGTTCATAGTGATGGGAAAGTAAATTATCTTTTAAACTGTGCATATTGCACCTGACATGACACTGTCATAAGTGACTGCTTATTTATTTTCCAACTCTGCATATTCACCGTGACATGACACTGTATTGATCGGAAAGAATGTGGTATAATAGATGAGATTATATTTTCTTTAAGGAAAGGTTTTGAATTTGAATATTGAGTATGAATTTTTTCCATAGAACGTGCTTTTCGTCAAATAAGATCCTATGCGGTGAGAATATAAAGTTATCGAATTTCAGAGTATGAAGCCCACATAGAAAACAAAACAGTAGTGTATTGAAATTACTGTTGCTGCTACAAAATCATTCTTTAGCTCGCTTGACAAAAAACAAAGATGGCTAGCATGGTCTGCCAACAAATTGGCGGAGGATTTTCCCTTGGGAATTCTTCTTCTGCTGCTGCTAAAAATAACAATTTTGTGCAACTAAAGTTCTATAAAATTATACTATCTCACCAAAATTAGCCTTCTCCTTTCATAAAAAGTTTTGATTTTTATGAAAAATTGTGACTTTTATGAAAAGTTGTCACTTTTATGAAAAATTGTCACTTTTATGAAAAGTTGTGCGTATTATGAAAGGTTGTAACCTTTCCGAAGGGTTGTAACTTTTCCAAAGAGTTATAGCCTTTTCGAAAAGTTGTGACTTTTATAAAAAGTTAGGACTTTTATGAAGAGTTGTCACTTTTATGAACAATTGTGACTTTTATGAAATGTTTTGACCTTTTCTAAGGGTTGTAACTTTATCAAATAGTTGTAACATTTCTGGTCAGACACAATAATTATTTGTTCACACTACCCTTTGTTGTCTATAAATAGTAGACTTTCCTCTTCTACCTTTTAAGTTTTACTTAGGTGGTAATTTTTATTCAATAGACCTTTAAATTTTATATTTGAACTTCTATATATTTTAACTTTAATTTTGTCATGATCATTTGTAGGCAACAAACTTTGTTTGATAGTAACTTATGATTTGAGAATTGTGAAACTTAATCCAAGTTGCAGATTCTATGAATGCAGAACAAGATAATGAATAAGGACATGCAAAGCGACGAAACTGTTTGTAAGTGAGGCAAGTCCTGAAGGGATCAATATTGTTGGCATTCCGACATCATATGAGTAACCATATAGTTCTGCACTTTCCATTTTTCTTACACTTCGACTGCAATTAATTTGATTTGTATGGACAAGTGTAGTGTTTTTTTCTTGATTTTTTCACTCTTTTATTGATTTGAATTGATGGTGTATTGAGAACAACCTTCCTATCCTCCAAGATAGCAGTAGGCTCTGTGTCAACACTATTCTTCTCATACCTAACATGTGAGATTATAATGGAATAATCATTTGTATGTGGAACATTTATAATTTTAGTAATTTAAAATCCCCTTATTAGAAAACAAATACTGTGAATAAGATTAATTTTGACTAGCATATGATGTTTTAAGTTTTTTACTTCCAGATTATTTTAATGGAGCAAACAGAGACATAGCGTGTGATATGTATCACAAATAAAGGTGTATAGAATCACTTTGTTTTAATCTAATTATTTTGTGTTCCATTCATTACTATAAATTAAGTTGATATAACATAATTTGGTATAGTCATAATTTAAAAGTTAGGATTGTCAGCATAAATTGAGTTTTGGAGTATTTAAAAAATATTTATAACTATATCTTGCATTATAACAATATCCAACAGTATTGAAAGGATATATTGATGCAAATTAGATCACCAGACAAATGAAGTAAAATCCACGAGTGGATATGTATTTATTCTTGGTAGAGGAGTAGTCTCTTAGAAATATTTCAAAAGAGACATATATTGCTAAATCTACAATGATCTTTGAGCTAGGTTCTCTAGATAAGGTCGGTGAATAAGTTGAAAGACTCCAAAAGTTTTTGATAGATATTCTTTTTTGGCCCAAACTGTAACACCCCGGAATTTTTTAGAGATAAGACTCGAACCGTTCTTCGTAATGAGTGAGATTTTACCAAGGAATTAGAAATTTCTTAAGTGTTAAGGTCACTAGATGTAGCATCTTGAGTTCTAAAAGAAATAAATTAAAAATAGCGAAATCTAAAATTTTGGAGGGTTAAGCTATGTATGAGTTTTAGGTCAACTTGAAATGACCATATCTCCTAGCACAGGATGAGTTATATGTGCTACAAGATACCATAGGAAAGATCTTTGATTTATATTTCCAATGCCACCAAGTTTGCTAAGTTTCACGTTTAGATGAGTAAGATATGACCTTTTCAAGTTAGACTGTCCCGTTAAGGAAAGTTTGCCGAAAATAGTGAGGGGTATTTTGGTCTTTTCCTTACCCAATCAGATTTAATTTGTTTTTAGTAAGGTTTTAAGAGTCTAATCCTTTTAAGTTCAGTTTTATAATCCTAATATACGCCTAGAAATTTAGTTGAGAGTTCAAGAAGAGAAAACAAGAGAAAAGAGGAGAAAGGAGGAAAGGATCAAAGCGTTCGTTGAAGAAATTCAAGATTTGGCCAAGAACATAGTTCTTTGAGGTATGTAAGCTTCCATAGTGTTAGGTTCATTCACCCACACGCCAATCATGATTAGTTCAACTTAATTTCATTCTTGAAATATAATGATTTAAGTTGTTGATAAGTTCTTGATAAGTGTTCTTAAAGTTTTATTAAGTTTTGATGTAAGATTCTACTTCGGTCAACTTTAAGCGACCATATATCTAAGAAAATTAAGAATTACATGTGCCATAACCTATACAATAAAAGGTAATTGAATCTGCTTTGAAACGCCACAAATTTTGCGTCAATCCAATTTCTGAGTAAAATAGTATGACTAGTTTAGTAACCTATACAGTGCTGTTACGAATTAGCCGATGAGAAAATATTAAAAATAGTTGTTTTTGTATTTTTACCTTCAAGAAAATCATAAACAAATTTCTTGACTAATAAAAGTCTAAAAAAAATCAGATTTTCATGTTCACTAATGAAAATCATAATCCTTGGTCACAGAGAATTTAAGAAGTTAATTCAAGAATCTCAAGAAAGGTTTTCTTGATTGTTTACCTTCAAGCTAGGGTTTCAAGGGTTCTGATCAAGTTCTTATTCAAGATTCCTACGGATTCCTTAAGAATCTTGTTCTTCTAGGTATTTAAGGCTATCATAGTGTTGGATTAGTTTGTCATCACGCTGTACAACTACTTTAAGATCAGTAAAAAAATAATTTAGGATTATATTCCTAAATTTGAGTATTGTTGAGATAAGTTGATTTTGAGTTCTTGAGTTCATGTTTCTTTTAAAAGTTCTATCCCTCATTATCAAATTGCTATATTTTTATTGAGATCCTTCATATTATAAATCATAACTCGTGAATTCATAATTCACATTCAAGAGAGATTTAAAGAGTAGAGTTCAAGAAAGTCTTTGAGTTCAATTGTGAATCATTTTAGATCAACTATCAATTTGAACTAAGTTTAGAGGATGTAAGTCAAAGAAGTCGTACACACGAGTTCCATTTAGTTAGATAGACCTTTGGGTCGAGTTGTTTCATGCCCATAATTCAACATGAACTTCGTAAGTTGAACATCTTTCAGAGAAGTGGTATCTTCAAGTTCTAAGCCTTTAAGTGTCGAGTTCCTAATCCCTCTTTGAGATTAACTCCTAACCATGTGACTATTACATATTACCTATTAAGTCCTTAAGTTGAGTAGTTCATGCCCATTATTTTCCATGAACCCTATGAGTCGAGCTTAAGTCCTTGAGTTATGTAGTTCATATCCATAATTCTGCATAAACCCTATAAGTGGATCTTGAGTACTTGAGTTAAGTAGTTCATGCCCATAATTATGCATGAACACTTCCGAGTCGAGCATTCTTGAGACGAGTAGTTTCATTGACTCCTTCAATTCTGGAATTGTTGAGTTCTAAGTACTGAGTTGTATGCATGGTTATTGAAAATCTTGAATTGAGTCGTTCATGTTAATAATTCTACATGAACCCTATTTTAAGAAGTCTTTTTACAAATTGTTTTTAAGCTTGTTTTGAAGACTTGATCACTGAGTTGAGAAAGAGTAAAGATGAAGTTCATTTCATCAAAAATATAGGTAGACTAAGTATTCCCAGAGAGATTTCAAATGTTTTAACATTTAAATAAGAACGAAAAGTGAGAAATCCAAAGAGCTTCGAACTTCTTTTCAGAAAAGAGTAATAGCTTTCTTAATGAATCAAGAAGGGAAACTGAGCTTTCCAAGATAGCCTAAGCTTTTGAGCACTAATCTCAAATTACAGAAGAAGTATGTTTTTTAAAACATAAGAGCTACTATATTTGGGGAATAGTATTGAGCACCGAATTGGGGGTGAGCATGAGTTCAGATAACTCACGTCTCCATAAAATCATGTAGCCACCATGGGTAGAAAAGGGTCATACTTTTTAGATGAATATTTTTCACAATAGACTAGTGGATCCACTAAGTTAAGTTAGGTCCTATACTGATGGCAAGGTATATGATGGTCCTTGGCAGCGTGAGGTAAAGTGTTGTATCATTACTATAGCTCTTAAGTGATGGTTGTCGGTTAGAGAATCTTCCACGTAAATTATATTACTTTATTATATAAGTAAAATTGAGTTTGTTATTGCATTTTCATTAATAAAGTAAGTTGCTTTTAATGTTTTATAAAACTTTGTATATTGCACGTGTATTCTTGCTTTATATTGAGTTAAGCACCCAAAGTCGAACATCATATCTTTGAAGTTAAGTACCTAATCTTTGAGTTGAGTATCAAATCTCTGAGTTGTTCTGAGTTGAGTAAGTTTGAGTAGTTTTGATATCCTTGAGTATTCCTTGAGTTGAATAAGTTTGAAAAGAGGTAAGTATGTTTCTATTTTTATCAAGTTGAAGCTTATGTTATGCTTTAGAATTCCCCTTACATGCTCGTACATTCCACATACTGAGTCATTTGGCCTGCATCTTTTGATGATGCAGATAGAATTTATTCAATATCATCAACAAGAGCTTCTTTGATACATCCGAGAGTTAGAGTTAGCTATGCTGAGCCTCCTTGCTTCTAGAGGATATCATTTACTTTTCAGTTTAGTTTGGATGTCATGGGTCTTGTCCCAACTTCCATCCTTGTCAGCCAAGATGAGGGTTCGCTTGGGGACCAATAATGATCTTTGAATGCTGACCACATCTTGGGTGTAGACTCGGTCGTGACAAACTTGGTATCAGAGCTCAGAGTTCATATTTCATTGGGTGTCTATGAAGCCATGTTAGTAGGATCTTATGTATGATTGTGAGGGCCCCACTTCTATAAATGAGAGACTATAGACATTTAAGTTATGTTTTTTTATTATTTCATACTCGTAATCATGCAATAGAGCTATGTCATAGAAATTTTTATCCTAACTCGTGTGTTCTCATATTCATTCGACTACGCATCATACTAGAGGTGGTTGAAAAGTAAAGTGTAAAGATCCTTTTGGATGAGTTTTTCTTAGCAAGAGTCTTGAGAAAGTCATGAGACTTCAGAGGGGCTTGAGATAAGCCCAATAGTAAGTTAAGTGTTGAGTTTCAGATTAATGCCTTCATGTTCATATGAATCATATGTTCAAGTAAAAAGTGAATCATACTCTCTTCTCTAAGCGCTATTATAGTTGAGATCCTTATATGGAAGTAATTTTAGAGCTTCGGTATTATTTTCACCCAAAAAGATAGCATGAGTTACGAGATCATGAGTTGTAGTAGTGACATTAAAGAACCCAAAGTTAGAGGAAACTATGTAGAGGTGTAGTGATTTAAGAAAGGGAGACAGTGTTTTGAAGAGCTATGTTATTATAGTCATGTACCTAGTAATTTAGTAATTAGAAGTTTTTCCTTACGGGTAGACTAAGAAGTGATGAGTTGTGAAGAGCTCAGGATAAGAGGTAGAGTAAGCGGTGCAAGTCAATATGAGTTAGAGTATAACTTAAATAAAAAGGGGTTATGATAATGTGTCACTGTGTTAGGAGTGACCAAGTGTAAGTGGAATATATAGAAGAGGCAAGAGTATTCATGAAGTGATAGATCTAATCTATTTATGAACTTTTAAAGGAGAACCTCATGGTATTCCGAGGATGATAGAGTTATTTGAGAGATAATGCACAGTAAGTGAGTCAGTAGTACTTAAGTTGTGAAGTCGAATGTGATGGTAATTCGAGTATGCAGACTGAAAGTAAGGATTGACTAATTGTCATGAGGTCCTAGTGGACAAGTGTTTCTAAATTGCCATTGTAGTATTGAGGTATAGTATAGTAAGCGAGCAATAATAATGATATTTTTTAACAATACACATTAAGGTTGAATTTAAGATGAGTTTCATGATCAAAATAATGACAACATGAGGGTGATGATGTTAGTCCTGAGATTAGACCTTGTAGACTTGACATAGAGTAGGTGAAAAATTAAGATTTAAACTTTAATGAAAGATGAGTGGTACAAGTGATGGATCCAAAGCTTTAGATAAGGGAAGTGAAATGTGGCTGTCACAAGAGTAAAAAGGAGCATCAAGAGAATATACACCAATAACATATGTGGAATAGGTCCATAGCTTTCAAGTTCTAGCTTTAGACCTAATGGGAAGATGATAAGACTAGAAATCAAGTTAGGTGTTGAGAATTTCTTAAAGTGTTGGTCAGTAAGAGTCCATGGAGTTGTTAGAGTTCTAAGCTTGATTGTGGTGGTAAAGAGTATTAGTTGAGATGAAATTCCATATAGATACGTATAAGATCCAAACTTAAATATTTGAGTTAAGCTTAAATATAGAAAGAGAATACTATTAGAAAAAGACCTTAGTAAGAGTAACCCATTCCATAGCCGGTCAAGCCATCATTCGAGGACGAATGATCCCAAGGGGGAGATAATGTAACACCCATGAATTTTTTTTGAGATAAAACTCGAACTGTTCTTCGTAGTGAGTAATATTTTACCAAGGAATTACAAGTTTCATAAATTCTAAGGTCACTAGCTGTATCACCTTGAGTTATAAAAGAACTAAATTGGAAATAGTGAAATCTAAAATTTTTGAGGTTTAAGCTAAGTATGAGTTTTGGGTCAACTTGAAATGACCATTTCACCTAGCACAAGATGAGTTAGGTGTGCTACAACATACCATAGGAAAGATATTTGATTTTTATTTTCAATGCTAAAAAGTTTTCTAAGTTTCGAGTTCAGATGAGTAAGATATGACCTTTTGAAGTTACGTTGTCCAGTTAAGGAAAGTTAGGCGAAAATAGTGAGGGGTATTTTGTTTTTTTCCTTACCCAATAAAATTTAATTCATTTTTAGTAAGGTTTTAAGGGTCTAATCTTTTTAGTTTCAGTTTTATAATCCTAATATATGAATGGGGTTTTAGTTGAGAGTTCAAGAAGAGAAAAGAAGAGAAAAAAGGTGAAAGGAGGAAAGGATCAAAGCGTTTGTTCAAGAAATTCAAGATTTCGCCAAGAACCTAGTTCTTTGAGGTATATAAGCTGGGTTCATTCACCTAGACACCAATCACGATTTATTCAGCGTAATTTCGTTCTTAAAATTTAAGGATATAAGTTGTTGATGAGTTCTTGATAAGTGTTCTTGAAGTTTAATTAAATTTTGATGTAAGATTCTATTTGGGTCAACTTTAAACAACCATATATATTAGAATATTAAAAATTATGTGCGCCATAGCATATTTAATTAACGGTAATTGAATCTACTTTATGATGCCACCAATTTCGCATCAATCCAATTTCTCAGTAAAATATTATGACTAGTTTAGTAACCAATACACTGATGTTACGAATTAACCGACGAGAAAATATTAAAATAGTTGTTTTTGTCTTTTTACCTTCAAGAAAACCATAAATAATTTCTTGACTAATAAAAGTCTAAAAACAATTAGATTTTCATGTCATAGTGATTTGAAGAAACTTATTCAAGAATCTCAAGAAAGGTTTTCTTGATTGTTTACCTTCAATTTAGGGATTCAAGGCTTCTAAGCAACTTCTTCTTTAAGATTATTAAAGAATCTTGTTCTTATAGACATTTAAGTCTATCATAGTGTTGAAATAGTTCGTCATCACGCCCTACATCTACTTTCAGATCAGTAAAAGAATAATTTAGGATTCTACCCCTAAATTTGAGTATTGTTGAGATAAGTTGATTTTGAGTTCTTGATTCATGTTTCTTTTAAAAGTTCTATTCCTAATTATCAAATTTCTATATTTTATTGATATCCTTCATATTATAAACCATAACTCTAGAATTTATAATTCACATTTAAGAGAGAGTTAAAGAGTAGAGTTCAAGAAAATCTTTCAGTTCAATTGTGAGTCCTTTGAGATCAACTATCAATTTGAGCTAAGTTTTGAGGAAGTAAGTCAAAGAATAAGAAGAGTCGTATATATGAGTTCCATGTATTTATATAGACCTTTGAGTCGAGTTGTTCCCATAATTCAACATGAACTTCATAAGTTGAGCTTTTTTCAGAGAAGTGGTATGTTGAAGTTCTAAGCCTTTAAGTGTTGAGTTCCTAATCCCTCTTTGAGATTAACTCCTAACCACGTGACTATTACATATTACCCATTAAGTCCTTGAGTTGAGTAGTTCATGCACATTATTCCGCATGAACCCTATGTGTCGAGCTTGAGTCCTTGAGTTATGTAGTTCATGTCCACAATTACGCATGAACCCTATGAGTGGAGCTTGAGTCCTTTAGTTAAGTAGTCCATGCCCATAATTCTGCATGAACACCTCCGAGTCGAGCATTCTTGAGATGAGTAGTATCATTAACTCCTTGAGTTCTGGAATTATTGAGTTCTAAGTATTGAGTTCTATGCATGGTTATTGAAAATCTTGAATTGAGTCGTTATTGTTTATAATTCGACAAGAACCCTATTTTCAAAGGACTTTTTAAGAATTATTTTAATCTTGTTTTAAAGACTTGAGCATTGAGTTGAGAAAGAGTAAAGTTGAAGTTCATTTCTTCAAAAGTATTGGTGACTAAGTATTCTCAAACAGATTTAAAATATTTTAACATGAAAATAAGACCGAAAACTGAGATTTGCAAAGAGCCTTTGGGCTAGTTTTTAGAAAAGAGTAATAGCTTTCTATATGAAGCAAGAAGGGAAACTGAGATTTCCAAAATAGTTATTGGGCTCTGTTTTTTAGCACTAATCTCAAATCAAAGAAGTATGTTTTTTTAAAACATAAGAGCTAGTATATTTTGGGAGTAGTATTGAGCACCGAATTGGGGGTGAGCATGAGTTCAGATAGCTCACATCTCCATAAAACCATGTAGCCATCATGGGTACAAAAGGGTCATACTTTTCAGATGAATTCTTTTCACAATAGACTAGTGGATCCACTAAGTTAAGTTAGGTCCTATACCGATGGCAATGTATAGGATGGTCCTTGGCAGCGTGAGGTGAAGTGTTGTATCATCACTATAGCTCTTAAGTGATGGTTGTTGGTTAGAGATTATCCCACATAAGTTATATTACTTTATTATATAAGTAAAGTTGAGTTTGTTATTGCATTTTCATTAACAAACTAAGTTTCTTTTAATGTTTTATAAAACTTTCTATATATTGCATGTGTATTCTTGCTTTATATATGAGTACCCAGAGTCGAACATCATATCTTTGAAGTTAAGTATCTAATCTTTGAGTTGAGTATCTAATCTCTGAGTTGAGTATCTTATCTTTGAGTACTTCAGAGTTGAGTAAGTTTGAGTAGTTTTGAGTATTCTTGTGTATTCCTTGAGTTGAGTAAGTTTGAAAAGAGGTAAGTATGTTTCCATTTTTATCAAGTTCAAGCTTATGTTATGCTTTATAATTCCCCTTACATGCTCGTACACTTCACGTACTGAGCCATTTGGCCTGCATCTTTTGATGATGCAGACACAAGTATTCAGGATCACTAATAAGAGCTTCTTTGATACATCCGAGAGTGAGACTCCTTGCTTCCGTTGGATATCATTTACTTTTCAGTTTAGTCAAGATGTCGTGGGTCTTGTCCCGACTTCCAACCTTGTAAGCTAGAGGCTTCATAGATAGTCATTACAGTGAGGAGTCTGTATTATTTATTTATTTTATGAAATAATTTAAAGACTTAAGTTGCCTATTATATGGCGAGTTGAATACATTATTTTTTCAATGATTTTTATTTGAGTTAAAGATTTGTATTTCAGTTTCATGTTTTTTTTTCCTGTTTTAAAACTTTTGTATGCTTAAGTTAGTCTTCCGCTTGTAGTCAGCCAAGATAAGGGTTCGCTTGGGTATCAACAATGGTCTTCGAGTGCCGTCCATGTCCAGGGTGTAGGCTCGGATAGTGACACAAACCATTGGCATTAGTATGCATACACTTTGATAGTCAGATGCAATAGGTAGAGCATGGAGCATGACATATAGTGAAAAGTCTCATCATATAGGACATAGACATGATACCGTTAGAAAACTACTCTCTAGTGGAACTATCATAATTGACAATGTAAAATCAAAGGATAATGTATCGGATCCACTTATAAAAAAAGACCAAACTAGAGAGAAAGTTTGAATATGGTGACATATGGTTTTCTAGGTATACACCAAAGTTCGACGGTTCAAAGATATCGCATCTATCGATTGACCGAGTATATCCGACATATGTTCACTGTACAAAAGTCCAAGGGGAACCTACTTATCCAGATGCAATTAATTTTTGCTTCTAAAGTACACATACTTATCCGCATCTTTTTCTTGGAGTCATTCCCCATTCATGTGGGGGATTATTGAGTTTTAAAAGGTGTGAATGAAAATAAAGAGTTGCGACTTTTATAAAAGGTTGCGACTTTTATGAAAAGTTGCAACTTTTATGAAAGATTGGGATCCTTCCTTAAGATTCTGACTTTCTCAAAGGTTTGTGACATTTCCGGTAAGGCACAATAAGAATCTTTTCACACTATCATTTGTTTTCTATAAATTGAGGGATTTCCTCTCATTTTAAGAACCAATTTTTGGACTTCTACTACTACTACTAAATCTAGTATTCTGAATGTACTTTACTGCCATTGAGTGGCTCGCTGACACCAACATTTTGGGTATCAATACACTGGTAATTTAGATCATTCTATCCTGGAAGGACATATTCCGAATCAAACCTCAGGTACTAGAGGGAAATAATTTTCTTAAGGGGACACTGTGCATTCAGTGGGCTTGATTTTGTTTTTGTTTTTTCAGATTTTGGTATGTGTTACAGATTTTAGATTTATGAATTAATTTTTGTTCTTATGTTCTTCATTGGTTCATTAAACTTTGATAACTTTGTGTTTCTGCAAAGTTTGTTGGAATCAGTAAAATTATTTAAACACAAATTGACAACAATTCTTTTATAAGAAAAAAAATTGGTATATTTTTTCTAATATATTTTTTATTCTAGTTTCTCTACTAGTTTTAATTTTCTAGTTGTGAATTTTTTTTTAAACCTTGTTGTGTCTTACCAAGTTTTTCAAAAAAAAAATTCTAACCATCTTATAATACAAGATGAACACAATGGAATGTAAAATGCACTCTTGGAATAGCAAACACAAAGTTCAATATTGGTTGGAAGGAGTTTGTGCTGGACAACAACCTAAAAGTTTGCGATGTTTGTGTCTTTGAATGGGCTGGTAGACCCAAACTTTTGTTCAGTGTCTCCATATTTCCTTCCACTGAATGTATTTAAGATTGCTTGATCATTTGTTTAGTTTTCTACTTTATACTCCTATCTATATTTTGTTTAGCTACTATGTGTTATGTTCGTTCCTTTTTGAGAAATGTATATCTGGATCTTTATGCCTCTCTTTCTTATTTTAGTTGATGAAATGTCTGATTTACTGTGCTAGACTAAAGGAGCATTCAACTCAAAAATATCATTCAAAATAGTTCTATCTATATTAATGTTCGATTTAATTTACTAACCTAAATAAAGAAGACGTATTGTTGTACTAGTGGATTGATGATTTCATATTTCTTTCAGTATTTTTTTTTAATTTGATTGTTTTAAACCTTTTATCAGTATCATAGCAATTAAAATATAATATGATAATCGTAACGCCTTATCTTGGGAGGCAGAAAAATTAATGAAACGGAAGTAATCTCGTCCTTAAGACATGAGAGTTGAAAGGTATATCCATTGCGTACTTTTGTCCAGTCATTATACAATGAATTAATAATAGAAAATTTTGATTTGTAGTAGAAGGTAATTTCGAAGTCTTTATAGCCCCTCGAGCATTAGAATATTTACTTGAAAGCTAAGCCTAAATATGCAATGCAAAGTGCCTCCTTGGTTTGGGACGAAACTAGGCAAAAGAAAAACCTACTCACAAGGGGAAAGGGAAGTGTAGTATATGTTTTGATTTAAAAAATGTTCATACACTACATATACCTTTTAAATAATTCACATCTATGAATTAACTCAAAAATATATCTATATTACCTCAAAAGCATGAACTCCTAACTTTAATGTTAAATTACTATAATATTTCTAACTTAGTTTGTGACTTTTTCAGTGAGTTATAACTTTTCTGATAAGTTGTGACTTTTTTCAAAGGGTTGTAATTTTTCACTAAGTTCTAACTTTTCCAAAGATTCATGTCATTCCAAAGAGTTGTGACCTTTTCAATGAGTTGTGAAATTTGAAAGGATTATGACTTCTCGAAAAGGTCATTTTTCAACAAGTTGTGACTTTTTCAAAAGTTGGTGACTTCTCAAAAGGTCAGGACTTCTCAAAAGGTCATGAATTTTCTAATAAAACACAAAAACTACATTTTCACTGAGTTGTGACTTTTCCAAAAGTTTGTGACTTCTCAAAAGGTCAGGACTTCTCAAAATGTCATGACTATTCCGATAAGATACAAAAAATACATTTTCACTGAGTTGTGAATTCAAAAATTTGTGCCTTTTCAAGGAGTTGTGACTTTTTCAATAAGTTGTGACTTCTCAGAAAGGTCATTTTTCAATAAGTTGTGACTTTTTAAAATGGTTGTGACTTCTCAAAAGGTCATGACTATTCCGATAAGAAACAAAAAACTCTCCTACCACCCTTCGTTTACTATAAATAGAGGGGCTTCCTCTCATTTTTTTGAACCACAATTTTTTTAATCATCTACTCTTCTTCTTTCATTTTAAAAGATTTTGTGTGATTTAGTGTCATTGAGTGAATTCCAATAAGTTTGTAAGTGATGCCTTTGATATTAGTATATGCTGATTACTATTGAGTTATGAGTGGAAAGACATATTTCTTTTTGGTCAAAACATAAAATATATAGTTTTGTCAGCGTATTACTTGTTCCATTAGTTGTATGATAGCCTTGTGCTGCCTTTTCTATAATAATTTTATTAGATTAAAAATTAAATCAGTTGCTAAAAGTTGTCCCTTTGTAACTTGTTGAGTGCATGGTTGTGGTTATAGTTGGAAAACATATATATGCACAGCGAAAGCATAATAGGATCTTTACTTCTTACATAAATAATATATAATCAATACCGCTTATGCTAAAACATATATCATGCTAGAACACATAAACATACTGAAATTGAATTCGATAAATACCTCTTAAAGCGTGAGCGAATAACTTCAAGCGAATCTCTAAGCAAGACATACCTTTAAGTGAATCTACAAGATAGCTATGGTCTTCTACTGTAATCCCAAGTCACATTCAAACTCTCTCAATAATTGGTGGGCAAGTATAGAATATAATACTATTTCCTCTATTTTCTAGGTTAGAAGAATCCCTATTTATAGAGATTTCTTTTTGATCCAAAAAGGACTAGAAAACCTTGTTTTTCTAGAAGACTAAAAAAAAACATATTATCCTTTCTTTTTCAATAGAAATAAGAATCTAATTGAATATGAGCACTATAGGAACCACAAAATTAATTATCAAAGCTTCCTATTATGAAAATATTCAAAATAATTAATTTAAATTATTCTTACCATAATAAATTATAAATCATTTCACTAGTAATTCGTAATTGCATTCCTCTATTTTGTAATTTCCCATTAAACACTTATGTAATTCTCCATGTTAGAATTTCAAATACTAAGCAATAAATTTAATTACAACGAATTTAACTAAATGATTAATTTCCTTTAGAGCACTACTTAACTTATCTCATGTGTCGAATTCATAAATCTACTTGCAAGATTTGACACAATGAAAACTTATAAGTTTCTCAAAAAAGCATATCAATCAATCTCTATAACGAGACATGAATTCCATCAACTAACTTATTATTTCACCAATATATATTATTATCATTCAACTTACCAGACATATTGATCTATCTCAGAATCTCACATTTTAATAAATTAAAACAATAATTAATACATACTGTTTTAACAAAAAAAATATTTTTTATAAATTTTTGACTTTCTTAGAGTCGCCGCTTAATTTTGAAAAAAATTAAGAAAACTATGTTTTCAAAAGATTTAAACAAAAAATTCTTAAGAAAACTTTAAAGTGATTCGGGAATTCTTATTCATACTTTAGCAAGGTTTTTACGGCATCTAAAATATTCATTAACTCGTGATTGTCTGACAACTAACTTTATTTGGCCAAAATTAATCTAATTTTGAAATTTGGTTTGAAAAAATTCACTTTAAAATTCTTTAAGAAATGAAATACTAGCCTATCTTTCAAGTGAACAATTTTAACTTTGTGAAATTTATTTTTAGTCATTTTAAATCTTCTAAAGTCGATTGAATTAGTTATACCATTAAAACAAAAATCGACGTCTTGAGAGGATTCGTGTTTTTAACCCTAAGACTAATCTACAGATAACAAAACACATAATAAAGTAAAAGAGAGAGAGAAAGTTGGATCCAAACCGATTTCTGTCCGCCTGGATCGATATTTGGACCATTTTCCTTTGGGTTTTTGACCCATTTTCGTTTTAGGACTTTAGGTCCAATTTGATTTGTACCTGTCCTAAACTAAACATATAATAATAAATAATGAATACGGAAAATAAAAGACGATAAGGGCTTAGGCCCAAAGATAACAAAAATAGAATAAGAAATAAATAGATAAAATGGGCCTCTTTCGGCCAACTTCTTCAAATCTCCGACTTCTTGGTTTGCTTTGAATTTTCCATTTCGAGCTTGTGCGTCAATTTTATGGGTTGACTCGAGATGGAGATTTGGGCCTTAATGGCTCTCCGAAATGCAAGTGAATGAGGACGTGGCAAACCCATACAGATTTTACATGCCGCAAAATAGATGGAAGGAGTTAATATATAATCCGACTTACAAAATACAAGGAGGACAAATTAACTCAAGGAAAAAATATACTATTTTGCCGAAGAAAAATGCATACTAACATACAATCCCACTAAAGGGAATCACACAGAAGCATACTGGACAATGACAACTTTTCCTTGAGAGTAAAATAAAAAAAAAACACACAAAAAAAAAAAAAATCGTTTAAGCTTCACCAACTGATGTGCCTACCATGCATGTCTACAGATGGCAGGAAGGAAAGAAATAGTCGAACAAAATAAAATAAAATAAAGAAAGAAAGAGGACGATAGAGTAATAATCGTACATATTAAAAGACATAATAATGGCACATATGCTACACTAATTGATATCTTGGAATAAAGGACACATAAAAAAAACTATTCTAAGCTAACATCATATGAAAATGCTTACTCATGAACAAACAACAAATTAAAAAGGACAAACACAGAAAAGATAATCATATTACTACCAACGCTCATTCTTGAGCCAAGTTGGAAATAAATGAAAATATGCTCAATGCACTAGGTCCTTTGTAAAACATCATACCAACAATCCAAACTAATATATATAAAAAAATCAAGAATTTCAACATCCATCCCAAGGTAAAAGATTTAACGACTTTAAGCAAAATTGATTATAGTGTGACATTGAACTGAAGAAAATTCCGGAAATGAAGGGAAAAAAAAAAGAATTTACCATGTCAGCATAAGTTTTCCAAAAAAAAAAGAAGCTAGGTTGTACTTTTATCGATGAATAAAATGCGGCTAAGAGAAATCGAAACTTTTAGAAGTGAAAATGTAATGAACAGATATCAATCCATAATGACTCAAAATAACAAGAGTAGATGAATTTTCTTTCTAACCTCTTGTAAAATGAAGCTTATACTGTTATTATATTTTAGTTGAGAAAGGAGACAACAACAATTCCATAACCACCAAGAGATTAAGTATATCAAACGAGGACTAAATCGACATGATTTTGAAAACAATGACTACATGCTTAGGCAGTAACATTACCCAAGTTAACGAACATGCTGTATATGGGAGCATACTACAGACGCATACCTGAGAAAAACTTGGCAAAACCTCAAAGACTAAAGAATAAGCAAGCCAACATGATGAGATATAAGAAAAAGAAAGCAATTGTTGATCTTGAAAGAAAGAAAAATTTGCAGCAACCTTACATCTAAATGAGCTCAACAACAGATGGCTAGCAATTTTGACTAGACATTTAAGCAGATAGAAACACCAACTCAAGTCTAACAGGCCTTCTAACAGTAGAACAATCATAAAAAAAACGAAAGGGGATAAGCTAAAAATCCACGAGCCAAGGACATGCAGGTTCCATATCATCCAATTCCAAATTTTTGCCTTATTTTTTTTTAAAGAACACCACACTAACAGTACCAAAAAAAAAAGAAAAAAAAAGGGGGGGATTTCCGAAACTTAAGGTACAAAGAAAACAAGGGGATGGAGATTTGGCAATATCCTAACAAATATGTAAGAAAGAAGACAACAAAGCGAACTCAAAACAGAAATCAATAAACCACAAACTCCAGATACAGGACAAATAAACCTTAATCGAGCCACTCAAGAACAAAACATATAATGCCCTAAAAAACAACTGTAGCTACAAACAGCAATGACCAAACAGTGACATTGGAAATGGAGGAAGAACAGAGAGTAGATCTTGGTAGAGGAAGTTACCTTTTTCCGGCGCAACGACGGGGACAAGGAGCGAGTTGGAGACGACGGACTTCTACCACCGAACGTGACCTTGAACTCGGACGACCACACAAAAATCCGAGAATAAAAATTTGAACCAAACGATGAAAAATAATACCCTCTGCCTTTCAAAGTGTATATATTTGTCACTTCTTCTCCAAAGTTTTTCTTGAGTTTCAACTTAGAGATTTTCCTCTGTCTTTCTATAAATAAAATCACAACCCAAAAATTTCAGCTCTAAAAATTTCCCTCTGCTCTTTGCATAAAAAAATCAAAAATCCCAAAATCCCCCTCTTACAGTAAAGAAGAGAACGACATTATATAGAAGGGCTGTTAGGGTTTTCCTTTTCAAAAGACGGGGGAAAATCCCAAAATTCGGATAAGGAGAAAACCCATTCAAAATTCAAAATCTGAAAATTTTCACCATTTTGGCTAAACATACTTTCTGAGGCTTCAACTTTATTCCGGAAAAGGAAAGAAAAATGGACGGCTGGGATCGATTTACCCGTCCTCTCGTGCTACGCGGCTTCATCACACGCTGCGAGGACGAACACACGACTCCACAGCAGTTGCTTTTTCCAAAAATCTCGGCAAGGACAGTACGGTGACGAAGAAAACAAAAAGACCACTGTAGGCTCCGTCTCCCTCCGTTTAGTCGAGCTAACGTCGTGAACTCTCCTTCGCGTGAGGCGCGTCCGACGTTGGTGGTGTGATCCACGCCCGCTATCGTCACTGCTTTGACGAAAAGTGAAGACGTCGTCACTCGCCGTGTATTGTTACTGCTGTTGACGTTGGAGCATCTAGTATTGTCCCTATTCTGATTCTTCCTAGGGATATAGGGTTGGGCCGGGTCGGAGGGTATTGTAGTGGGCTGAAAGGAATGGGCTGAGAATTTTGAATTGAGAAATTTACATAAATATACTATAATAAAAAAATATTTATCATTTATAGTAATAATATTATTTTTTTCACTTGATCACTTTTAATTCATTTATAATACAAGTTTAATTCATATTACAAAGAACAATTTTTTATTCATATATAATACAAATTTTAATGATAATCTATCACACATTTTAATACACTTATAATTCAATGTGTCAAATTTTTACCAAACAAACATAATATACTTTAAAAACAATTATAATTCATATATAATTCATATATATTGCATACATAATTCACTTTTAATACATATTGCAGATTTAACATAGTATTGCTATAAATGTAATAAATAAAAAATATTGCTAAAATCAGTAATTATTTATTAAAATGTACCAATTCATATAATTTTTCCTTTTGAATTTTAGTTGTATGGTGCTGCTGAAAAGGGTGGAAAAGGCCCAAAATTGGCTAAGGATTAGAAAGTTAACCCAAATTAAAATCACTTGGTAGCCTTGCCCGAAATAAATAAGTGAGATGAATTAATATAAATTAATTAAACACGCTTCTTGATTTTAATGAAACAATCAACGTAATTATAAAATAATTAGTTCAAAAATGTAAATTATCATATAACTAAACTAATTAGTAAAATATTTAAACAAAAAATAAAATTCTTTGAGACAATTTTTGAATAGTCACAAGATATACTAGTTATATACATAATTACGCAACATATATATTATCTAAAAGTTACGAAAGAGCGATAAGATTAATTTGGAACAACTTGAAAAATCCTTTAAACTTTATAAGATCAATTGTTTCAAATCGTTTAAATTAAGAAGTTCGTTGATTAATTCATATCGTCGAGGGTCAAAATTTGGTGTCAACACATACAAATCATAATAGTTATATCATGATTAAGAATATAAATACATTTAATAGTTTAGAGAATATGTTTATTTGTCAGTCAATCTAAAACAACTATCTCTACTCGATTCCGTTCAATACATACAAAATGTACTACCACATGAAGTTTGAACTATAGGTCTTATAATCAGGATAAACTACATATAATCTTGTGCTACAATCGTACCCGATGACATGTCCAATTTCCACCGTAGATTGTAAACCAAAATTTTTATACTTATAAGAATAGATTATTTAATCCTCTGTGTATCAGCTAAAACTTTACACACTAAATCATCTACTATATAAGTAAATAGACACCATAAACGAATATATGATCTATTGAAATTGAGCAAATATTTATTCTCTAATAAATATTATTTCTTAACATATGGTTAATAGTATACATCCCAACAATCTCCCACTTAGACTATTAACCATCACAATTGTTATAATGTACTATATCTAAATGCATGGTTAATAGTATATACCTTAAAAAATTTCCACTTAGATATTTAATCTTGAAAATTGTTAGAATACTATGGCTAAACACATGATTAATACTATATACCCTAACAATCTCCCATTTAGACTCTTAACTATGCATTTACAACTTTCACAAGCATTCCTTTATTTCCTATCGAAAGAAAATTTATCAAACAATTTTCTAATGCAATTTTGTCTAGTAGTGCTTCGTCGTAACAAATCAATTTTGTACTAGATATTGAGAGACCTTATCATGAAACCCTCCAAGAGTGTACTTCTTTTCAGGAACTCTATCATAAAAGTTCTCTCAAGCATACAAAATAAATCAATTTTTGTTATGAGTCTCCCACTATCACACTTTCATGTTCTTGAGTTTTAATATTTATTCAAAATCTTTCGATATTGAAATATTAACAATTTTTCATGAAGTGTTCAATTAATATGCTCAAAATCACTCCCACTACTTGATATAGTAGTTTTCTTATGTCTAGTGACGTTTCTCCCACTACTTAAATGCAATGGAACGTCAATTCTGACATACCCATTAGATGTTATTGAGCGTCTGAATTTATAATTAAATTATTTGTTATTTGTTTGTTCAATTATTGTAAAACTAGTTTACTTCTAGGAACATGATTTACTAAATGATCCTTTTCTAGAAATCAGACAGTTGTGTTAACAATTACCTTATTTTCTTTAGGACACTATAATAAACCCTAATTTAGTCTTTAGGATATCCAATTAACACACACATTCTGTTCTTAATTTCAATTTTCATATTCTCCCACTCAGCACATGTGTTGGACAATCCTATATTTGAACGTGTTGCAGATTAGACATACATCAAATCCAACTAGTTCTATAGTTGTTCAAGGTAATGATTTGAAAGAAATTGAATTTGGAATGTGTTATGCAGTTATTAGAGCCTATATATTCCAAAAGAAACAAAATAACTGATAATAAGTCAATGATTAATCTTATCATCTTCGTAAGCGTCTACTTTTTTTCTCTTCTACACCAATCTATTATAAAGTGTCTAGTGTAAACAATTGAAAGACAATTAATCTATAATATAAGTGATTTATGAGCTCTGCAATCAGATTGTAGTGACTTTTTTATATTTTTCATGATGCTACTTTCATATTTCTTAAATATTTTGAGTTTATCAAGATATTTAGACTGATAAAACAATATATTCATATCACGAGTAACCTTCTTGAAAACTCAGAAAATCAAATTCACCTCTTGCCCATATGCTCATTTATTACACAAATCAGAATAGATTAATTATAACTTATCACTACCTCTTTTTCCTTCTAAGAGGAAAGGTCTCTTAGTCATTTTTCCTTCTAAATAAAATGTACATGTTGGTAGTGACTTCACTTTCAATGAACCGATATGTTCATCCATTAACCAACCTCAAAATTCTATTCAGAAAAAATGACTTTGACGCTAATGTACAAATAAGTTTCATTCAATTTAAATGATATTTTTCCTTATCAGACAGATTAATAGAATTCAATTCATGAGAGATAATACTAATAAAGGAATCATGCATCAATATACCACAAGAAATAAAATATTTATCAAACTCAATGATTGGAGAGTTACAACTAAATATATTAAATACTCATCACTTATCTAGTTAGAAACTGAAAATAATTTCTTCTAACATAATGTTCATGTACAATGCATTCTTTGAATTCATATCTTATCTCGATCAAAAGAAAATCTTAAGTAGTACTAAGTGGGTGCGTAAAGTCTATTGACAATATAAGACACAATACTTTGAATAGATCATAATATTTTGAATAATCCCAAATAATAAAATTCAGGGCTCATTTATACATATATATATCCATGCATCTCGAATAGCCAATCGTTGGGATTGGAGAACTACTCATGCAATCAAATGTACAATGACCGATTATTCACTCTATAAACTTATACAGACCTAACTAAGTTGGAGAGTCTACTGTTAGCTTAAGTGAAGTGAAAACTCTCTAGCTATATTGATCCAATCTTATATTACTCAATTTAGAAGAGTTAATATAGATTATCAAAACTAGACAATTAAATACATAGTGACTTGTATCAATTTCATCCGATGGGGAGGAAGGTCTAAGCCAACGCATAAAACTAATACTTCACTATTATTTAATCAAATATGACAAAAAACTCATATGACGATCCAAAAAATAATAATTTCTTACTAGGTCGTTCTTACGAATCTATCAAATCTCAGATCAATCAGAGTTCTCTTTTTTCGAATTTCAAAACAATGATCAATTTGGTTGAAAATGTTGTTTGGCCAAAATAGAATTTAAGATTTTCTCGCTCAGTAATTCTTATCATATATCATATATCATCATTTTGTGAAATAGATACATGAATCAAGAATAAAGAACGAAATTCTAAAATTTCAAAAGAAAAAGCATGTTTAATGTATACATTGAATATTAAAATTCAAAACACACCTCATAGATATTCATGCATCTTAAACAATAATTTTTTATGAAAAAATGACTACTCATGCAACATACATATGTGGTGTCAGATATTCACTTCAACAAATTTAAAATAAAAACTAACTCAGATGGAGAGTATATGTTAATTTAAGTCAAGTGAGTATCAGAATCCCTAGATCCATTGATCCAATCAAATATTACTCAGTTTAGGAGAGTCAATACAGATAATCAAAACTAGAGATTAAATTTTCATGACTCGTATTAATTTCATCCAATTGGTAGGAAGGTCTAAGCCAACACATGAACTTAATTCTTCACTAAAATTTAGTGATGAAGACAATAGAGAATAATCTATATCACCACTATATCTTAGTCGAGTAATTTTTTGGCAAAATTAATTTTTCAAGATGTAAATTATCTAAAAACATCATCTGAACGACCTCAAATTACCAAATCACTATATAACAATAAGTGTTCTAAATTTGATCATATCTGATGAACGTACCGAATTTCAGATCAATTAGATTTCAAAATTAATATTTATCTCCAAAGCTATGGTCATATTCAGATTCAAACGATTTGAGAAAAATGAACAGATCTACATCCTTATCATATATCAATTTATGTTAACACATCACGTGTAATCATGTATCACATATTACATAAATAAAACCGATATAAAGGATGTCATTCATATTAAATTGCATTTTAATTCCAAAGAATAACTTTAAAATTATTTTAACGACCTCAAAAAAATATAACCACATAGCAATGAACACTTCTTACTAGGCCGTTATCACGAACTTACCAAATTTCAGGTCAATTGGAGTCTATAAAAATATTTATTTCCAAATCTATGACCAAATTCAAATTCAAGTGATTTGATCATCTTTAGAAATTAAAACAATATGACCTACATTCTTGTCACATATCAATTCATGTCAAATAATCATTTGCAATCATGTTTCAAGTTTAACGTAAACTTAATTAACATAAAGAATGATCCTATCATATTCATATCAAATTTGAATCCGACAAATTTCCTAAACCATCTAAACAATTTTCGTTGGAGCCACCAAATTTCAAGTCAATCAAATATCATAAAATACATGACCACCTTAACTATGACCAAATTTGAAAAGTAACCTTTTTAGGCATAGTTTTAGATTAAAATAACCTGATTCGAATTTTCATTCTCTTTTTAATAATTATCTCATGAGCACAAGGCATACTTGTGTCATGTCTTCAGGCTAAGACATAAAACTAATCTATTTACAACATATTGTTCTCTCAATTAATATACTTGAGAATTCAAGATATTATATTTCTCTCTTTAAACCAGTGAAATCTTTAATATCTCTTTTCATAAAATAATTTAAGTGTTACTATTATCTAAAGGTAAATCTCCTTCCGAGTAAACAAACCTTTACTAGTATACATTTATGAAAAACAATTCATACATGATACATTTAAAATATTTTAATGACTCAAATACATAGACTACTTTCGTAGATCCTATTTATTTATTATAAATATTTTCAATTCATATATTATAATGTCATATGTATAAATTGTTAAGAACTTAAAATAATTTCAAATAAATAAATCACTTAATTCAACAATAATTATTTATCACTTATATAATTCTTCAAGTTCATACCGTGAGCGTACAGAAGAAGACCAATAAACTGCTCAAGGGTCTCTGAGATTTGAACCAATCAAAAAACAAAAGTTATTAAAAAAATGTCCATGTATACTCCCATAAGGAGAACTCGGAGAAACCGGCACAAATACTTCATTCCTCTTTTGTTAATTAATATCTTTTTTTTATTGTTCAACAAATTAAAGTCAAACAAAATAAAAAAAAAATAACATGGCACTCATCTACTTTGTCATGATAGACTACTATGTACAAACATGAGACCACAACATAACATATGTTTAAAAGAATTATCCGCCAATATTTTGACCAAACATCAAGTCATGCAATTAGTTATAGTCAACTAACCCACAATTAGTTGATATAAATCTATGAGATAAAAATACATGTTTTCAAGAATTACGCCGACAGATTCAATCGGCAATAGGCCAAATCTATTTTGTTTAACTTTTTAAAAATAATAATTATACGTCACAAAATTCAGAGTATCCCTAGCTAATCACCGCGACAACAGCCCGTCAAACAAAAAAATCACCTGATTGTCAACGAATTATATGTATAACTAACCATATACATATTATTTAGGTGCAAGCAAGACTCTTGATGCCAATTGTTGGAAAACATATATATGCACATCGGAAGCATATCAGGATCTTTACTTATTACGTTAATAATAGATAATCAATACCGTTTATGCTAAAACATATATCATGCTAGAACACATAAACATACTGAAATGTAATTCGATAAATACCTCTTGAAGCGTGAGCGGATACCTTCAAGCGAATCTCCAAGCTAGACATACCTTCAAGTGAATCTACAAGATAGCTTATGATCTTCTACAGTGATCCAAGTCACATCCGAACTCTCTCAATATTGGGGTGGAAAAGTATTGAGTAGAATACTAATCCTCTATTTCTAGGTTAGGAGAATCCCTATTTATATAGATTTCTTCCTAATCCAAAAAGGACTAGAAAATCTTATATTTTTAGAAGACTAAAAAAAACTCGTATTATTCTTCCTTTTTCCATAGAAATAGGATTCTAGTTGAATATGAGCACTATATGAACCACAAAATTAATTATCGAGGCTTCATATTATGGAAATATTCAAAATAATTAATTTGAATTATTCTTACCATAATAAATTATAAATCATTCTTCTAGAAATTCGTAATTTCACTCCTCTATTTCGTAATTTTCCATTAAACACTTATGTAATACCCCATGTTAGGATTTCAGATACTAATCAATAAATTAAAGTACTGACAAATTTAACTTAATGATTAATTTCCTTTAGAGCATTACTTAATTTATTTCATGTGTCGGATTCATAAATTCACTTGCAAGATTTGACACAATGAAAACTTATAAGTTTCTCAAAATGACATATCAATCAATCTCTATGACGAGACATGGATTCCATCAACTAACTTAATATTTCACCAATATATATTATTATCATCCAACTTATCAGGTATATTGACCCATCTCAGAATCTCACCTTTTAATAAATCAAAAATATAATTAATACATACAGATCATAACAGTTATATCATGATTAAGAATATAAGTACATTTAATAGTTTAGAGAATATGTTTATTTGTCAATCACTCTAAAACAACTATCTCTACTCGGTCCCGTTCAATACATACAAAATGTACTACAATAAGAAATTGGAACTATACCGTTCCCATAATTAGGATAAATTACATATAATCTTGTGCTACAATCGTATATGATGGCATGTCCAATTTCCATCCTATATTGTGAACCAAAAAATTTATACTTATAAGAACCGATGATTTAATCCTCTATGTATAATTTAAAACTCTACACACTGAATCATCTACTATAAGTAAATAGACACCATAAACTAATATATGATTTATTGAAATTGAGCAAATATTTATTCTCTAATAAATATTATTTCTTAACATATGGTTAATAGTATACATCCCAACAGTTATAACTCCCCTTTGATGATACGCTTCAATGTTCTGCCAACAATAGAAGAATTAAGCAAAAAGAGAAGACATTTTATCTTGAGAATTAGAGAAAACATATATGTCCTTTCCATTCACTCAATATTTTTCCGGTGTCTAATAATACAGTATTTTAGAGGAAGAAAAGTTCATGCATATAGGTAGGTATTTGTATTTAAAATAAAGTATTATATATGTCACAAATGTATTATCAAGTTAACAAGATATTTTAAATTCAGAATATATTATTTTAAATTATTCCGAGATCTTTTTATTTTTTAAAAATACTCACAACAAATGTTAAAAATATGGAAATATATATAAATCGTTTAAAAATTATCAATTACCAAATAAATTTTATTTTCAATAATATGGAATAAACATTTTCATTTTGTCCCTACACTAAATTAAAATCTAATGACTATTTATAAATTTATTAGAAATACAACTATTGCAAATTAATTCTTTAGTTATAACATTATAATTTTTTTTAGTTATTACTAATTATTGCAAATTTTATTCACACTTTTTATCATTCTTTAGTTGTAAGATTATGAATTCTCATAATTATTACATTATTTATTTCTATCTTTCATATTTTCTTATATTAACTTTTCACCAATAATTTTTCATATTATTATACCGCTCCTATAAATGTGATAACACAATGTTGTTATTTTTCCTCCGACGAATCATGCTTTATTGAATAAATTGTAAATTGTTTACAAGTATATGAGCTATATATTTGTTGGGTGTAAGATAAACATGTGATTATATATCTGATTGCACAAATAGAATATATTTTTTAATTTATCTTTAACATTTTCGGTAAAATAATAAAAACATTTCTCAATTAACTATGGACAGTCAGATAACTAGCTCTGATTTGTTGAGAAGTCCATATGATAGTCAACAACAAGAACACAATTTATTATGTTATAACTTTTAACATACAAAACAATATACAAAAAATAGTTCTAAAAAATCAAATATAGTTGTTCTCTTCACATGTTCATAGGAACACTGAACACTATAACGTGAAATACGTGTGCAAACACATTTGGTTAGATGACAAGAAAAATAAACAATAAATATCGTCTATAAGGTAATATTATTGAGATACGAAAAAGTATATGATTGAACCTTAGAAGATTGAAATAAATATATTTATTTAACTAATAAAAAATTTCATTGACCATCTTCATATGTTCTCGTGAATAATAGATATATATTATGATCCACATTGAACATACCCAAAAGAATTTGTATATTATTTTGTGCAAACCATATTATTAGAATCTTCGCTCAAATAAGCAATACTATTTACTCTAACACATATTTTCTTAATTGATAATCACGTGCAACGCGCATGTAGAAAAACTTGTATATATATATATATATATATATATATATATACTAAAAAAGATGATTCTAGAATCGCTTCAAGCGCGGAAAATTTCACTAGTTAAAGAGTGTAAATAAGTGATAATTAATAGGGTTAGGTGAATGAGTTTTAAAATAGAAGTCAAAAAGAAAGAAAAAGAAAAAAGGAAGTTCATTCCAAGAAAAAATAATATATAGTAGTCATCACAGGCATCATGTGAGTAATATATACAATACAATCCTCGTGAGACAAGCATCACATTGTCCTCATGAATCACGGTCCTATATATAATAAACAAGTTCATCA
The DNA here is from genome assembly GCA_016801875.1 of Solanum sitiens. Taxonomy (NCBI): domain Eukaryota; kingdom Viridiplantae; phylum Streptophyta; class Magnoliopsida; order Solanales; family Solanaceae; genus Solanum; species Solanum sitiens. Next base: position 4,009,746 of record JABWTJ010000018.1, read on the forward strand.
ATAATTTCCCATCCTACCGTCGATCATGGTAAACTCTTCTCCCAACAACCCTAAGTTAATCCATCATTACTTCCTCATATGAATTATGTTGTCTCGTAAGTTCATCTTGGTTTTGCTGACAGTTTCCCAATTTTATTTTAGTGCAACTGTAATTTTAGTACTTATTATTATTGATTTTGTCCAAGAACTAATTATGTTGTATGAAACTAAATTCAAATTTCTTTTGCACACATAGGATTCCAGTAGAGTTTGCCAAAAGACATTGCAAGAACATGTTAAACCCCGTGTATCTTGAGGCTCCCCATGGAAAAGCATGGGAGGTTGAAGTGGAAAAATCCCAAGGCCAAATTTGGCTAGCCAAAGGATGGAATGATTTATGTGCCTATTACTCAATAAGCGTTAGTAGTTTATTAACATTCACATACATCCTGCGTTCTCACTTTGATGTCACTATACATGATCAGATTACAAGAGAAATTGAATATCCAATAGATCAATATATTGAATCAGATGAAGAAGAGGAAGTTATTCCTGTCCTCCAAGGTAATGCTAATGTAATCGAGGAAGATATTCAAGTTAACCTTCAAGCTAATGCTAATGTAATTGAGCAAGGTAAGTAAATATCTTATCTGGTTTATTAGCTATTAAGGTGAATCCATTTAGTAGTCATATATACATTGCATTTGGATATCTATTTCAAGAAACGTTTGTGTCATGACATTAATATATGTAGCCATAAGACTTTTTAAACTTGTGGTCTTAAATATTCCGTAACATTTTGGTAGAAATTATATCGTACTAGTTGTCATACTTGTATCAAGTTGTTGCAGATAAGGAGGTTGAAGAATCTAATAGTAAAAGTGAACAAGTTGGTTCAAAGAATTATAGCAGTAAACACAGCTTGGTGAACTTAAATGATGACAATCCATATTTTGAAATGGTTATAAAAAAAGTCACATGCTTCTTGTATGGTAAGCTTTAATAATTTTTACTTTGTGTTTTCAGATTTTCTAGATTTTCATTCCACTACATACTAACTATTTTTTTTTGAAAATCTAATGATCATGTTTGTTTAATGAATATGTTTATTAGACTATCCCATTGAGATTCGCTCGAAGTACAGACATAATCAACATGAAGAATATGAGGTTGATTAATGAAGAAGGAGTAGAATGCGGAGTGGAAATAGAGTATAATAGGAGTATGATTACCATAAAAGGAGAATGGACGGCATTTCAAAAATATAACAAGATAGCTAATAGTGAAACTTGTCGCTTCAAGTTGATTCGGGGACCTATTGAAAATGTTTTGCAGGTTCAAAAGATCACAACACCCCTTTGATTGCAATAAATTAGCTACAATTTCTTTTGATTGCATTTTTGGCTATTTTAGTTTGTCTTAGGAAGATGCTAGGAAAATGTTATATTTGTTTGCTTTAAAAAAAAAGACAGACAAACTTGTACTTAATTTGCTAGGGTATCAAATTTCAGATAGATTTCTGCATAAATTGTCTTCTTATAATTGCAAGTATATGCATTCATCAAGTGCTCAAGTAAGCATTTTATTTTGTAAAATGTTATGGAATGTTACCCTTGTTTTGTTTTGGCTTATATATGTTAAAATCTTTTTTTTTCTAATCGTCAATTATTTATAGTAAATGAATTACTATTTTGCAGCTTTGTGGATAGTATTTTTTAAAGCAAATTTAGCACTAGTCAGAGCGTCTAGTGATCTTTCATTGAAAATAAAAAGATATCAATAGGGATAAGTACAAGATAGGGGGGCTAGGTCTTACCTTACTATTCCTAATGAGATAACAAGTCTATACTAATTAACAAGCATGGAGAAACTAAGAACTAGAGGAAACTAGGTTTTCTATGATCATCACCGAATTTATAATCCTCACTATGATGATATTACAAATTAGGATGCTTAAGTAATGCAAGAAATTAAAATCCAGGAGTAAAGATGAGTTATCCAACTCAAACTTCATGTGATATATGTATGAACTAAAAAAGATAGTTTGTCCGTCTAAAGTAATCTGAAGTATTTTCTTCTTTTCTTCTTCTTCAAATTTGTCTAAAAGTGATTGATAGTTCATCATTTCTTGTTGGATTTGTTGGGTCTTGATAAAGTTGTTGACACTGTTATATGATTTTTCTTTGTTAGTCGCATCAGTAGGTGTCTTGGAACAAATTCCTCATTCACCTTACCATCTCAACTATGTTATCTTCCATATGTCTTCTTTTTGCATTTGGTGCTTCCACTTCTTTGTTGTGTAGGTGAAAGATCCCCATCCTTAGCCACCTTATCAAAGCATATATCCAATATATCATCTTCATCATCTCCATCAGACATGTCACTGCCCAAGTCAGGAAAGAAATCCCTATTATCCAAGTTTACTTTTGTAGCACTCAAATTGGATGAAGTATCTAAGACTGATGCATTTGTCTTACTTGTAGGAATAAATTGGAGTGCTTGAGGGATTAACTTACTCCTACTAGGTGAAGGATTATGATTCTGCACCTCAACTAAATCTTCCCATCTTGAAGCACTCGTTTTCACTTGTTTTTTTATAGATTCATTTAAATCGGTTGTAGCCATCTCTTGATTCAAAATAAACATGGCAGGTGTATTTGGATTGATTTATTTCCCATCTATCTCCTCTGTTACAATGGACTCTTTTTCCTGTGTCACAAGATCTTGTTGATCAGTATGATCATCATGGCAGTGTTCTTTCAACTTCCGTGTTTGCTCAATCGGCTTTTCCAAGTCTAAAGCAATTGGTGTCTCCTCTTTTGGATTAAACCATGGTGTCCAACGTTGAATTCTATATTGGTATTGATTAATCACGCCCTTTTTTTTATAGTGTGATGAATGATACTTCCCTATAATACACCTCTACAAAGTCTTCGTAATTCGATAATCTCACCAGAACATGACGATGATCCAGTAGTCCCAATTGCATTCTCCTTTGATTTCAAAGTGTCGTGTAAAAAATTTTCTTAGATCAATCATTATTAGGTCTCCCATAAGAGAATTTAGCAACAACAATATATTTCAAGTTCTCTTCTTGGATATACGATTCCAAATTTGAAAACCTGAAACTCACTGTAGGTTCCCCATGAACAAACATCACAGGTTTTAATTTCAGTGGAAGTTTTCCATCAGATTTTTTAGTGCAAGTTGATGGATTAGAAATAGACGCATAACTAGGTTTTTCTAGTCTCTTTTCCACAGCTTGAGGCTGGGGATAAATTGTTTCGGCTATGGAGGCCTAATATTTCATAAGAGTCGCCTGGTGAGAAGAGGCTAGCGTGTGAATAGTTACAAGTCTCGATGAAAAAAAAGAGAAAAAAAATCTACCTTAACACTTACTTTAATATCGCCTTTGTCTTAAAATAGTTATCGCATTCTGTTTCTCGAGACCTAAATCCACTAACTCCACAAGGTGAAGAAGGATTATAATTAAGCCAAGATTGAAGGACCAGAAGAGAGAAAGAAGTCTTTTCAAAACATACTAATTTCTTCATATCCCCTTCAAGATGAAATCACCTAAGAAGGCCTAAAGCATTGTAAAAAATATGCTCGTGGATGAGCAACACTTAAGCCTTAATAAGGATGAACAACAAAAACATAAGAAACTACCACAAGAGGATGAAGAAGGTGACCACATATTATTAGTTATTATCCAATGAAGAAAAAAGAATAATCTATAAACCATCGACATATTCCATTAAATGGGAAAAAAAGAATAACCTCAACTATCTCAAAGAGACATTTATTATGCTGTGTAAGGTGATTGAAAAAGACTGTCAAATCGCGCACTTCAATAAACTGAAACTCTAACTACCCTGGTGAGTCTAATCCTAAGTTGGAGCAAGAAGTAAGGGATTAGGTGCATCTTCACTAATTTAGCTCACGACTATTATATAACAATGTTCTATAAAGAGGAAAACTTGCGGTGAATTCTATGTTGGGTTCGAAAGTAATTAGAGTGTCACACAGAAGTTTACAATTTCAAATCATAACATGGATAAATATGAAGTTTACTATTTGTTTAAGGTGTTTGTTTAGATTTGGGGTTGTACCCTTTGTTCTTGGACTTGCCGTTAGTAGACTTTTGGTACATTAACTTTTAGGTTTTAGGGGTTGTTCTTCCGTATTAGTTTTAGTTGTTTTGTTAAACTTTTGGAGTTTATAGGGACTCAATATTTAATATATTGTCATTTAAACCTACTTTTGTATCCTTAAATGTCTTAATTTTCAAAAAAAATAGTATTTGGGTTGTAGTAATTGTTCTCCCACCGGAGGGTTAGTGTGGGTGTCAATCACGCCACTCTGGGTCGTGACAAACAATTACACATAAATGTAAAAATCAAGCTGAAAAGATATCAAGAAAATATATTAAATAAATAAAGGAGAAAGTAATACAATACAAGCATCATTTTGTTAGGACCGAAATAAACAGGTGTAATACGAAAGCTAGCAAAGAAAGTCTCGAAAGACCATGAGTAAGAAGACAGACGAGAAATACACCAAAAGAGACAGATTTAACGTGGTTTTGTCAATCGGCCTATGTCCAGAAAAGAGATGAGAAATCCACTTTAAATATGAGAGTAGAAAATATAGAGAGAAACAACCTCAACCAATTGATTCGGAATACAAGAGGCTCAAAAATTTCACACCCATAACCACAACTCTCAAAACCCTAGGACTACATTGCAAATTCTAATTAAGTTAGAAGAAACAAACCTATATTTATAGAGTCATAAAACTTTTTCTACAAGAAAAGGACTATTCTATATACTAAAATATTTTCTTAGAGGAAAATCTATTTAGGATAAGAAATCAAGGCAAATAAACCCAACACATTTTACAACTTTCATTATAAAAAAAATATGAATCCAATAAATCGATTTATCAATTCATAATTTTTTGAACCCTTATCGTTATCGGTATTCTTTTCACAAGCCGATTTTCATTGAAGAATTTTATACTTCAAGATTAAAACATAAATATAATACCACATGAAATATATATATATATATATATATATATATATATATATATATATATACGCGCGCGCGCACACACACACACACAATGTTACTACTTCAATTATGAAATAATAGAATGATCATATTTATAAAGATAAAATGATGGAATAGCATAAGGTATTTAAATTTTAATTTAAATATTTAGGAGTAAATGGCTGAAAACATACCTCAATTATAACTCAAACTTAAACTACATCCTTATACTACATAATGAACAAAAAACATCCATAAACTATTCTCAAAAGTTGCAACTTACACCCCTCTGTTAAAGTCTGTCAAGAAACTAACGACTTCAACCAAAAACTGCTACATTTGTACTTCACCTCAGCCATGGACCAATGCATGCGTTAAATTTGATGGGTCTTACAAATAACGTTGCTTGACACACAGTTTTATGATCAGAAAAAAGATGTAGGATGGATCAAATTGTTATATAAGAGGGAATAGAACGATCTAATTGTAATGTTATTGAAATAAATATGTTTTTGTCGTTGTCAAGGAAGCTCGCAGTCACTATCCTTCACGGTTCAGGTGTGTATAGGACAACTCTCACTTAAATGTAATACCCCCAAACCACACTAAAGATTTAACTATATATATTAAGCAAGTCTCATCCAACGAGCTTAACCGAGCAAACATGTAGGGAATTTTGTACCTATGAGTTCAGGATCATCTTTCTCAACCAACTCGACATCCTTGATGACATCATTGAAAAAAATATTATTTTCTCAAAATTTGAACATCGAATTACCAATCACGTCGCTCTCTATTAAATATAATACGTGAGCTCTCTATGCTCAACAATTACACTTTTATATTTCCTTGACAATGAAGTTTTGTTGGGATCAGTGGCGGAGCCAGGGGTTCATTCGAACCTCCTTCGGCGAAAAATTATATTACTTTTATATGCTTAAAATAATTTTTAGGTATATGTAGTAGATGTCGAATCCCTTCGACTATTTCATGTGTCTATTTCTTCTGATGTTGAACTTCCTTATCAAAAATTCTGGCTCAGCCTCTGGTTGGGATGAGGGTGATGTTATTTGGAAAGAAACAAAGAACAAAAAGGTGAATATTGATGTTAATTATGTGACCTGTAGAATTTGGTGCAACTTATGAATTGATCGATGCCCGGGGTGAAGAAGAGATGTCGCAATTATTGGTTGAAGCCATTAGTTTCCCGAAAGAATCTAATAGAGGGATGTAAGTTGTAATTTTTTAGGATAGTTTAGGGATTTTTTTTGTTCATTATGAAGTATAAGCATCTAGTTTAAGTTTGAGGTATGATTGAGGGATGTTTTTGGCCGTTTACTCTTGAAAAGAATGAGTTATGAATATTATTAAGAGTGAAAATGGAATAAAGGAGTTGTGAATGTAAGATTTTTCATAAATCTAATAAAGGAGGAATAGAAATAAATAAAGAAGTGATGAAATAGTTCTCATAAAATAGATATCAACCTTTGTTATTTAAATGAATATCAAGAAATAGTTTTAGATTTTTAATAAATTATACAAATAGAAAATATTAAGAAAAATGTCAAAATTTGAATAAAAAGATAAATGAAATTAATTTTTTTTAACAATCAAACTAGTTTATTGTGTACAAGTTATTATATTAATTATTATATTTATTAATGAAGAATTGATAAGTCACTCCAAATTCCAATCATGCATTCTCCTTTCTTAATTACATTCAATTATTTTACTTTAATTAATAAAATATATGAAAATAAATAAAATTATCAAAAATAAGGAGAGAAAAAAAGATAAATATGAATGGTGGCCTTAGAGAGGTGCAACATCATCTTCTCTTTCTTTCTCTCTAACAAAAGAAATTATACTAACAATATTAAAATAATGTACTCAACTAAATAAGGTAATAATTTTTGTAATTAATTTAAAAATATTTACATATAAATAATAAATGTTAGTTAATTTTAAATTTTGCTACTTTTTATAAAATTCAAGAGTGAGGTAAATGTTTTTGTTCTATTTTTAATACTAATAGCATGGCATGACATTTCATTAGGAATGAGATTTATATTTTGAGGAAAATAAAAAAATACATGGTAATATTGTGGTCGTAAAAGAAACAAAAGTGATTACAAGACAAATTTTCAAACTTGGATGATTATCTAAGGAATTTGCTCCCAAATTTCTTTTATGTTGCAATTCAAACTTTCACCGTCCTTAATTTGTTGTATTAGTTAGTTGCCTTTATATATATATATATATATATATATATATATATATATATATATATATTACTTGTTTATTCATTAAATTAAAATAAAGTTAGTTAATTTTTTTCTTCTAATCCCTACAATTAATAATGTTAACCAAATATTATTAAAAAAAATAATTTAACTAGAAAATAATGGATTCATTAAATATTTTGAATTTCATGAAAATTAGTAATGCTATTCTCAACGTGGAATATAATTATTGAAATTATAAAATATTATTATTTTATAGAGGTATTAATCAATAAATTAATAAATATTACTTTAAAGAATGTTTTTAAAATTTTTAATATACCTTATTCTCCCCCCCCCCCTTAAAAACAAGAGATACCAAAAAATAACAAGAATGAAAGAATAAACAACAATGAAATATCAAAAAATGGAAGAAAGAGAGTGAATAAAGTATTGAATTGAATATAAATAAATACTTCTTCGGCAGTGTTTTTTTATTGGGAAGAAATTTTTTTTTGGCAGTATAATTTCTTGAAATCATCTTGTAGTGGTTTAACTTTAGAGGGCATTTTGGGTGCAAGAAAAAAATGTATTTACAGCAACACCCTTGTCTGTCACCTCTAATTACGAACTTACCCCAAAAAGTAAATCATTGTTACTGCTACAATATTATTATATCATCCTGTAGCTCGATCACAAAAACAGACATGTCAATTAGCAAGGTCCACCGGAAAATTGGTGAAGGAAATTCTTCTTCTTCTACTACTAAAAAAAAACAATTGTGTGCAACCAAAGTTCTACAAGATTATATTATATCAACATGAATGCACCCGTCTAGTATGTACAATTAATTTCTCCCCTTTTTCTCGTTTTGATTTTTGTTTTTAAATTCAAGTATTTATCTTTGTTGAACCAAATTAGATATATAGTGGTGTTTATAGTTAAAACGATAGATGACAAATTTAGGCTTATAATTTTGTATATATTCACAACCAATTTTAATTGTAAACTTTTATAAAACAGTCACTAATAGTATGAATGATCAAGTTTATGAATTATTTATTTTTGATTAAATGTTCATTTATTGAAATCTCAATATTCTGAAATAGGACAATGAAGTTGTACCTGAGTGTAACACCCCATAGTAAAAAAAGACCAAAAATCAGTTTTTTCAGAAAAAAAAAATCTTCAGGTGCAATTGACGTGACCATCGATGGACCGTAGCCTGACCCACGTCCGTCCTGCACAACCGTCGATGGGATCAGAAACTCCAAAAAAATCTTAGCCCAGGAAAATTGGTTAAGTGTTGGTCGACGGACGGACTTACGGTCCGTAGGTCAGACGACGGTCCATAGTCCATGACTGTCAATCAACACCCCATTTACCCACTCTCTGACAAAAGCTACGGATGACCAGCATGGTCCGTAGGTGGACCTACGGTCTATAGCTCTGACCGTAGGTGGAAAATTTGCAGACAGTTAAGGGGAAATGCAGTTGGGTCAACTTCAAATAGTTATAACACTTAGCACAAAATGAATTAGGTGTCCTATGACCTACCCACAGATAGATAATTGAATTATCTTTCCATATCCACCAACCTTGTTAAAATCAAACCTTCGAGTAAAAAGTTATGCCTATTTTAGTAAAGGCATGTCGAACAGGGCCAGTCGACGGACCCAACGACGGGGTGTCGGTCAAACGACGGACCGTCAGTCATGGCCGTCGTTTGGTCTGACAACAACTTTCCAGGGGTCTTTTGGACCTTTCTCACTTTGTTTAAACCCTAATATACATCGTTTTGATCCTAAATCGTCAGATTTTAGTTAGTTTAAGCCTAGAAACATAATTAAAACATATCTAAGTCAAATCGTTAAATCAAAACTTAGAAAATTAGAAGCAAGAGAGGAGAAAAAGCTCAAGAACCCTAGTTCAAGAACGCCACAAGCTCCAGTAGTTCCAGCCCCGAAACTTAAGTATTTTTTCGTGGATTTCATCACCAGGTATGTGGGATTTTACTAGTGGGTTCCTTTCACCCATTGGGTCCCTAGTTTTCAGTCAGTTCTTGATTCTCTTGTCATGATTAAACCTAGGGTTTCTAGAACTTTGATAGAACTTCATGATTTAGTTAAATATATGTTCAAAATCAGATTATCATGTTATTCCTTAGATTATCGCATGAATTTAAGAACCCTTGCTTTGTATTTCTATAGTTCTTGAATTACATATGCTAAGTCAGATATTTCTGTTATGCAGATAAACATGCTTCAGTTTTTAATGCATCATTATCAGATTAAATGTTGCATTCTCAGTTTGCATGTTCAGTTTCGAGCTATCTAGTATTTACAAAAACTCAGACATAATTATTTAATTTACATAATTCATTGGAGTAGCATAATACCGAGTTGGACTAGGGTTTAGCGTACCCAATAGTCTCAGAACTACTAGCCAAGTAGGTTGTAAGTCCCCTCTATGGGCAATCAGTTTAGTGATCACGCCAGCATGCTTTTATACCTTTGGCAGGGTATATTGGGTCCTCTCGATGGGGCGTATACATCGGACTCCACATTTAGCTCATGTGGTTTTATTGTTGGTTATTAGTAGCTCCCACAGTTCAGTCAGACTCTCTGCATTGATCATTTATCAGTATATTCAGTATTCAGTTTCAGCATGTTATAAATCATTACATCCAGTTAGCTCAGAAATCAGCATATCATGTTCAGATTATTATACTTGCTTTTGTGCTCCTTCAGTTATGTTTTATTTCAGCTTTACTCTATCCTACATGCTCAATACCTTCAAGTACTGACGCATACGTGCGCTACATCTTCTCGTGATGTAGGTTCAGGTTCTTAGCATCCAGATCACGCATAGATCGATCTCCGATTTCCAGTTCAGCAGATTCAGTGGTGAGTCCTCATTCTCCGAGGACAATAGTCATGAGTTTTTTTTCAGTATTTAGTCTTTTGATTTCAGTTTTTGCTAGATTTAGCTGGGGCTTGTCCCAGTATTTCTAGTCCAGTTTAGAGGCTTATTTCAGACATAGTTAGATTCAGCTTAGTATTGAGTTAATATTTCTTTTGTATTAAACTTATTATTTTCAAATATCTCAGTTATAGAATATAGGTATTCCCCATCTTTTCATTTGAAGTATGATTTAGCTTTCACAACAGTTTATTATCTTTAGTATGCTCATGATCATGCCAGAAGGGTTAGCTTGGGATCACTTGTGGTCCTAGGTTCCGTGTCCGCGTCCTGAGGGTAGCTCGGGGCGTGACAAAACTTGGTATCAGAGCACTAGGTTCAAGAGTCCTAGGATGTCTGAAAAGTCGCACTAAATAGAGTCATTTTCATGGGTGTGAAGTGCACCACATCTAATGAGAGGGAGGCTATGAAGTGTTTTAGGAAAACATCACTTTCTTGTTACTCTTATCATGCGTAAGGTATGATCTTATTCCATTCTAACTTGACGTTCTACGTTTCAGATCATGCCTCCTCGTAGAGCTAACTATTGGAATGCGAATGCCAGGAATTCAAACGCAGCTCCTCCAGTCCCAGATCAAGTAGTCTCTAATGTTGAGTTCAGGAATGCCATACAGATGTTGGCTCAGAGTATGAGCCACCAGAACAATCGGGTTCATGCTCCTCTGAATGAAAATGGTGGATCAACAGCAGCAAGGGTCCATGACTTTGTTAGGATGAATTCGTCTGGGTTCTTAGGATCACAGACTAATGAGGATCCTCAGAATTTCTTGGATGAGATCAAGAAGATCATTGAGGTAATGCAAGTCACTGGGAATGATCAGGTTGAGTTGGAATCATATCAGTTGAAGGATGTCGCTCATATCTGGTACACTCAGTGGAAGGAAAATAGGGGTACAGATGTAACTCCTATCACTTGGGATTGCTTTAGTAAGACCTTTCTGAACAGTTTTTTTCCAGTAGAGTTGAGAGAAGCAAAGGCTCAAGAATTCATGAACTTGGGGCAGGGAAGCATGACAGTCCAAGAGTATGGGCTGAAGTTTAACCAACTTTCCAGGTATGCTCCTCACATGGTTGCTGACTCTAGGGATCAGATGAATAAGTTCTTGTATGGAGTGTCGGATTTGGTGAAAACAGAGTGCAAAAGTGCTATGTTACTGGGAGATATTAACATCTCTAGGCTTATGACTCATGCTCAGCAGGTTGAGGGTGAGAAGCTTAGAGAACAGGCCAAAGAGAATAAGAAGGCTAGGACTGGGAACTATGACTACTCTCAACAGAAATCGGGTGGTGTAAATCGCTCACAGAGTCAGCAGAAGTTCTCATCTCCAGCCCCTTCATCAGCTAGTGTTCCATCCTCCAAGAACAGGTTTGACCAGAAGGTTAGAGCAATAGGCTCTAAGTTGCAGGGAAGTGTTTCAGGCACCAAGACTTACCCCGCTTGCCCTAAGTGTGGTAAGAACCATCCGGGCGAGTGTCTTGCAGGAAAAGAAGGATGTTTTGGGTGCGGTCATTTTGGTCACAGGTTGAGGGATTGTCCTTCTAGACAGGGTCAAGGAGGTGGAAATGGTAGAGCTCAGTCTACAACTTCAGCAGCACCAGCAAGTCGCCCAACTCAACAGGGTAACTCATCTGGTATAGGTGGCGGTCAGCGCCAGAACATACTTTATGCTCATCACGCTCGCCAGGATCAGGAAGGTTCTCCTGATGTAGTCACTGGTACGTTATGAGTCTTTGACCTTGATGTTTATGCATTGTTCGATCCAGGGGCTACTCTTTATTTTGTAACTCCTTACATAGCAGTCCAATTCAGTGTGTCAATCTAGAAACTCTCTTAGAACCTTTCTCAGTCTCTACTCCAGTCGGTGACCCAGTTATAGCTAGACGGGTATACAGAAATTGCCCTATCACAGTCTCTCAGAAAGTCACCTCAGCAGATCTAGTAGAGCTAGAAATGGTAGACTTCGCTGTCATTCTAGGAATGGATTGGTTACACTTATGTTATGCCTCAGTCGATTGTAGAACTAGGATTGTTCGTTTTCAGTTTCCAGATGAACCAACCTTAGAATGGAAGGGTAGTAGCTTAGCGCCTATGGGTCGATTTATTTCTTACCTTAAGGCCAGAAAGATGATCTCTAAGGGTTATCTCTATCATCTAGTTCGGGTTAAGGATTCAAACTCTGAAACCCCAACTCTTGAGTCAGTTCCAGTAGTCAGTGAATTTCCAGAAGTGTTTCTAGAAGATCTTCCCGGAGTTCCTCCCGAAAGGGAAATCAACTTTGGAATTGATCTCCTTCCAGATACCCAACCTATTTCTATTCCTCCTTACAGAATGAATCCATCAGAGCTTAAGGAATTGAAAGAGCAGTTGAAAGACCTTCTATATAAGGGTTTCATCAGACCTAGCATTTCACCATGGGGTGCACCAGTGTTGTTCGTAAAGAAGAAAGATGGTTCTCTCAGAATGTGCATTGACTATAGACAGTTGAACAAGGTCACAATCAAGAATAAGTATTCCATCCCCAGGATTGATGACTTGTTTGACCAACTTCAGGGTGCTAGTCATTTCTCAAAGATAGACCTCAGATCGGGTTATCATCAGCTCAGAGTCAGAGATAGTGACATTCCAAAAATAGCCTTCAGAACTCTTTATGGTCATTATGAATTTGTAGTTATGTCGTTTGGACTAACCAATGCTCCTGCAGCTTTCATGGATTTGATGAACATAGTGTTCAAACAGTACTTGGACTTGTTCGTTATCGTCTTCATTGATGATATCCTTATTTACTCTAGGAGTGAGGAAGAACATGCAAGTCATTTGAGAGTTGTTCTGCAGACTCTCAAAGATCGCCAGTTATTCGCTAAGTTTAGCAAATGTGAGTTCTGGTTGCAATCCGTTGCTTTCCTTGGTCACATTGTGTCTAGTGAAGGGATTCGAGTGGATTCACAGAAGATAAAAGCAGTGAAACAATGGCCCAGACCTACATCTGCTACAGATATCAGAAGTTTCTTAGGTCTAGCGGGTTATTACAGAAGGTTCGTGGAAGGATTTTCATCCATAGTCTCACCATTAACTAGGTTGACACAGAAGATGGTCAAGTTTCAATGGTCAGATGATTGTGAGAAAAGTTTTACAGAGTTGAAAACTAGATTAACTACAGCTCTTGTTTTGACTCTACCAGAGGGGTGAGATGGTTATGTGATCTATTGCGACACATCCAGAGTTGGCCTTGGTTGTGTATTGATGCAGCAATATAAGGTTATAGCTTATGCTTCTAGACAACTTAAGGTGCATGAGAAGAACTATCCAACTCATGACCTCGAGCTTGTAGCAGTGGTGTTTGCACTCAAGATCTGGAGACACTACTTGTATGGTGTTCATGTAGATGTTTTTACTGACCATAAGAGCCTTCAGTATGTGTTCACCCAGAAAGAGTTGAATCTTCGCCAGAGGAGATGGCTTGAGTTCCTTAAGGATTACGATATGAGTGTGCATTATCATCCTGGTAAGGCGAATATAGTAGCAGACGCTCTTAGTAGACTATCTATGGGTAGTGTAGCCCATGTTAAAGAAGAAAGAAAGGAGCTAGTGAAGGATGTTCACAGGCTTGCTCACTTGGGAGTTCGCCTTATGAGCATATCAGACAATGGTGTAACAGTTTAGAATGGGGCAGAATCTTTTTTGGTAGTGGAGGTTAAGGAAAATCAAGACACTGATCCAATCTTGCTTGAACTAACAGGTGCAGTCCACAATCAGAGAGTGGAGGTTTTCTCCCAAGGGGGAGATGGTGTACTTCGCTACCAGGGTAGATTGCGTGTTCCTGATGTGGGCGAGTTGAGACAACATATTCTTTCAGAAGCCCATAACTCAAGGTATTCTATTCATCCAGGTGCCACTAAGATGTACCGCGATCTTCGGGAAGTCTATTGGTGGAATGGCAAGAAGAGGGATATAGCAGATTTTGGGAGTAAGTGCCCCAATTGTCAGCAAGTCAAGGTAGAACATCAAAAACCAGGGTGTATGACTCAAGAGATCGATATTCCTACTTGGAAGTGGGATGTGATCAATATGGATTTCATCACAGGGTTACCTCGTACTCGCAGACAGCATGACTCAATTTGGGTGATAGTTGATAGGATAACTAAGTCTTCTCGCTTTTTAGCGGTCAAGACCACAGATTCGGCAGAGGACTATGCCAAGCTTTACATTAATGAAATTGTGAGGTTGCATGGGGTTCCTTTATCTATCATCTCAGATAGAGGTCCTTAGTTTACCTCTCATTTCTGGAAGTCATTTCAAAAAGGTCTTGGTACTCAAGTTAACCTTAGTACAACATTTCATCCACAGACGGATGGGCAGGCAGAGCGTACCATTCAGACCTTAGAGGATATGTTTAGAGCTTGTGTAATCGATTTCAAAGGTAGTTGGGATGATCACCTTCCTCTTATTGAGTTTGCCTACAATAATAGCTACCATTCCAGCATTTAGATGGCCCCTTATGAGGCTTTATATAGGCATAGATGTAGATCTCCTGTTGGTTGGTTTGAAGTAGGTGAAGCAGCTTTGATAGGGCAAGATTCAGTCCTTTATGCTATGGAGAAAGTGCAACTCATTAGAGATAGACTTAAGACAGCCCAAAGTCGTCAGAAATCTTATGTAGATGTAAGGAGAAGGGAACTAGAGTTCCAAGTTGATGATTGAGTTTTTCTGAAAGTCTCACCTATGAAAGGGGTGATGAGATTTGGAAAGAAAGGAAAACTCAGTCCTAGATATGTAGGCCCTTACAAGATCTTGAAAAGGGTTGGCAAGGTGGCATATGAGTTTGAGTTACCAGCAGACTTAGCAGCGGTGCATCCGGTCTTCCACATCTCACTCTTGAAGAAGTGTGTGGGTGACCCAGCCTCTATAGTGCCATTGGAGAGTGTGGCGGTGAAAGATAGTCTTTCTTATGAGGATGTACCAGTTGAGATTCTTGACCGTCAGGTTAGAAGGTTGAGAAACAAAGAAGTCGCTTCAGTCAAGGTTTTGTGGAGGAGTCAGTCCGTAGAGGGAGCTACTTGGGAAGCAGAAGCAGCCATGAAATCCAAGTATCCTCACCTCTTTCCTTCCGATTCCACTCCAGCTTGAGGTAATAGTTCCTCTTCAGTTTTCTAGTCATTCATGCGTAAATTCAGTTTTAGAATCATGTTCCCTCAGTTTGTACTTGCATTTTCAGCGTATTTGTATGTACTCGGAACTCAATTCAGTCAGAAACTCAGTTTTCAGTGTTTAGTAGTAGGGTTCGCAGCTCTCTCCCTCTATTTAAGCTAGTTTAGTCTTCATTCGAGGACGAATGTTCCCAAGGGGGAGATAATGTAACACCCCGTACTAAAAAAAGACCAAAAATTAGTTTTTTCAGAAAAAAAAAACTTCAGGTGCAATCGACGTGACCATCGGCGGACTGTAGCCTGACCCACGATCCGTCCTGCACAACCGTCGATGGGATCAGAAACTCCAAAAAACTCTTAGCCGAGGAAAATTGGTTAAGTGTTGATCGACGGACAGACTTACAGTCCGTAGGTCAGACAACGGTCCGTAGTCCATGACTGTCAATCAACACCCCATTCACCCACTCTCTGACAAAAGCTATGGATGACCAGCACGGTCCGTAGGTGGAAAATTTCCAGACAGTTAAGGGGAAATGCAGTTGGGTCAACTTCAAATGGTCATAACTCTTAGCACAAAATTAATTAGGTGTTGCTTTACCTACCCACAGATAGATAATTTAATTATCTTTCCAAAGCCACCGACTTTATTAAACTCAGACCTCTGAGTAAAAAGTTATGCCTATTTTAGTAAAGGTATGTCGAACAGGCCCAGTCGACGGACCCAACGACGGGGCGTCGGTCAAAAGACGGACCGTCAGTCCTGGCCGTTGTTTGGTCCGACAGCAACTTTCCCAGGGGTCTTTTGGACCTTTCCCACTTCGTTTACACCCCAAACTATACGTCGTTTTGATCCTAAATCATCAGCTTTTAGTTAGTTTAAACTCATGATCATGCCAGAAGGGTTAGCTTGGGATCACTTGTGGTCCTAAGTTCCGTGTCCGCATCCCGGGGGTAGCTCGGGGCGTGACACTGAGTCTCTTAAATCTATTCTAGTTGTAGTCTATGTTCAGACACTTCAAAAATATTGATTGGTGCATGTCAGATCTCCAAAAGCATAGCATTTGGAAGAATCCAGCATGTGCGGGGCAATAAGTTTGAAGAGTTCGAGCAACATAGGTTCTATTTACTATGGGCATTTTGTTTCAGTTGTTAGTTATGGAAAAACAGAGAATACATTAAACAAGTATTTTGCAGGATTTTCTTAGTACTATATTTTACTGTCTTTGATTCCGAGATGTATGAAACTGATCAGTCCAGATTTTCTTTGCACGTATGCAGAGGATTCCATAAGACTTTGCCAGAAGATGTTGCAACAACATGTTAAACCCTGTGTATCTTGAGGTTCCCATTGGAGAAGTATGGGAGGTTGAAGCGCAGCATTCTGAAGGTCAAATTTGACTAACCAAAGGATGACAATTTTTTTTTGACTATTATTCAAAAAGTTGTGGCCAATTTTTTATGTTTGGATACAATGCTCATTCCCATTTTAATGTCACTATATTTGTTATGAGTGTAGCAGAAATCAAATATCTATATAGTTTACACACCTTCCATCGCCATGAAACACGCCATGCACCAAAAAGTGACTCGTCTGAATTAGATTATTCTGTAGATATCCTAGAAAATATTCAAAGTAGGAAGAAATTGAAAGTTAAAATTCTTGATATGATTGATCATTTTGTTGAAAACCTAGGTGATGGACATTTCAGCAAAAGGAAAATGCACGAAGAGGATGTGGCTTCACCTTCTTTGAGAGGATCATAGTAAGGATCTTTTTGGCTATGTTAATTTAGTAATATGAGATTTAAGTTCTGTGCATCGACATTTTAAAACTAACTGCACAATCAAGTTACTTATTAGGTCATAAAGCTTTATTGTAAGTATTACTTGTAATAAGTAGCTTTCTAGAAATGGTAAAAAGAAATTTTACATTGTTGTTGTATATAACTTAAATTCATTCAGTAATAACATAATGATCTTAATGAAGACTGCAGGATTGAGAAGCAACAATCCAAGAGTGTTTATGATCAGAACAAGACAGTAAGGGACAAAGATAGCAGTATAGCATATCAACAAGCAAAAGCTTTTAAATTTAAGAATTCGTTTATTGTATCTTTTATTCAACCATCATATGTCTCTACTCCATTTAATATGGTAAGCTACAAGCTATAATCTTTATGTACTTTGCAGTGCTTTGATTAATCTTTCTATATTCAATTGCACTATGTCAAATCAATTTACTTAGTCATCTCTTTTGGCAGTTCATAGCGCTAAAGTTTGCTAGGAAGTATTTCCTTGAGAACAATGGCAATCTCGTGCTTCGTGTTCCAGGAAGTGGATCTTGGTCTGTCAAATGCACTATCGGAACAGTAAATGCTAAATTTGGTTCTGGTTGGAAGGCATTCGCGCTAGAAAATAAGTTGAAAGTCGGTGATGTTTGTGTATTTGAAGTGCTAAAGGGCCAGCTCTTTGTAGATGTCATAATATTTCGTGCAACTGGTAGAAATCAGGTGGAGTAAATGTATATTTGATTACATAATCAGTTAGGTGACTCATTAAGGAATATGTACGACTTTACGAAATTGAATTTAGATAAGTAGATCATCAGGAATTGATCTTGGCGTTAAGAGCACTTTCTTAGCGTAGTGATTTAAGAGGGTGTTGTAAAAAGGGAGAAGTGAAACTACCTTATGGAGATCACTGCCTCGCGATGTGCAGCGACACCGCTACAACCTACAGGGGATGGGTGCCTCTGTAGCGGGCGAGGCGGATATGGAATTTAGGATTATGGGATTTTTTTAAGGAAAGATCACTGGTTCACTTTGTGCCGCTGCACTGACACCGTACAGTGGGATGAGTGCTACTGTAGCGAGATGATGGGTTTAAAATTCATAAATAAAAATCTAAGACGACATGTTTTTTTTGACTTTTTGAGTGAAGAGACGACCCCTGAGCTATTACAAGTCGTTTCCCACCATTCTTGAAACTAGAGGTAAATTTATTTTTCGATCCGTAGAACATTTTAGAATGGATCAATATTGATGGTGAAGAATTTCTTAAGGAATCCTATGGTAGAATTAAACCTAATTGACTAGTAGGGATCATAAGTTTTGAACTAGGGTTCATAGATTGTTAATTTTTTGAGAATTTAGTGTTACTTTATTGATTTTCGTATATAAATTGTTGATTGTAGACCACAAATAAGAAGAACGAATCTGGAATCAAGTTGTCTAGGAGTACAAGCTTGTTTCGAGGTAGGTGATGATTGTGATTTTATGATTGTGTGATATACACTTACTTTACTTCGTTGTTATACTTGTATATGTATGCATGCTACAATATTGATCATAGATGTTAAATTGGGATATATGAATATTGATACCATGAAATCATGACGTGAATATATGATCTTGTTGTGTTATTGATGTGTGATTGGGATCCGCTGCCATATTCGGGTACTCTAACTTGGATAAGATTACCACGTTACGGCATGGTAACGGGAATTGGTTGCCACGTTCTGGTATAAAAATGGGATCGAATTGTCACGTTCAGGCATGCTAGTAATTTGATTTTGGTTCCTTAAGAGGACCTACTATGTGATGAGGCATACGAATTGTGATATTGATTTTTATGATAATACTGAATATGTTGATATTTATGCATGTGTTATAATGTTGTAATTTCTTGTTTATGTTACAGTTGGGAGATAGCCACGTAATCCTACCAGTACAAGATGGTTGTGTACTGATTCTATACCTGCTCTTATTTTTATTGAGTATATGGCATCTTCACACGACTGTTGACAGACCTCACTTAGGAGATCGGTGAATGCTTCGGGTTTAAGGGTGAGCCACATCGTTCGGGATGGCATGTAATTCTTTTTAGTTTATGTCCACCATTTTCGGACCTAGACCTTGTTTTATTCAGTGAGATAGTTTATTAGAAACTCTTGTTATACTTGGTTATCGTTTCTACTTTTGGTACATTGACTATCAGATTCTAGGTTTATCTTCCGCATTGTTAGTTAGTTATTAGAACTTTATTTAGCAATGAAACCTTGCCTTTAGTTATTTAACTTGCTTCCGTAACTTAAATACCTTAGTTTTAGATTTATTGTTTTAGTTGGTTGTTAGTAGTGGTTCTCCCACCGAGTTGTAGTGTGGGTGTCAATCACGATAGTTTGGGTGTGACATTATAAATATGAAAAGAAGAGTAAATGGCTAAAATCATCCCTCATTTATACCTCAAACTCAAACTATATCCTTATACTACATAATGAACAAAAAAAACATCCCTAAACTATCCTAAAAAATTGTGTCATGCCCCGAGCCTACACCCTAAGCGAGACTAGAACTCGAAAACTATTGCTAGCCTCAAATGGACCCTTGGCCTAACTTACTTACTCAGCGGAAGACTTAAAAACAAGAGAATATAACTCAAGGAATAGATAAAAAGATAATAACTTATTTAAAATGACAACTTAAGTCTTAAACGTATACAACTGAAATGAATAAGACAAAAGAACTAATATTATCTGTCTATGAAGCCTTTAAAATAAAGATGGATGTTGAGAAATGACCCCCAATAATCCTAACAATTGAAAACTAAAAACAATCGATGAATGATAAAGTTGTCCTCCGGAATGAAGGAAGGCTCACCAACAGACTCTGAGTTTCTCACTAGATCAACGGTACGTCAGATGCTGATCCTAACTACCTGCTTCTGCATCATAAGCGATGCAGACAACTGCATTAGTACTTGTATGTACGAGTATGCGAGTTGGAATGCTAAAACAACATAGGCTTGAAGGAGATTCTGAAGGAACCACTTACGTTGACTCTTCTCAACTCATGAACACTTAACTAAACTCATTTCAATATTAAGCAATTTAAAAGCAAGTGTGTTATAAAGAAAAGTTGTTTAAAACATGTTGTAAACTCTATGTGTATGCAAAGATACAAAATAAATATGAGATGTATGTAAAAGTACAAAATAAACTAATGTCAATTCTTAATCATAATAAAAGACATATCATGCTTCCTCTCAAAGTCTACTCGTGCAATGCATGAATGAAGTCTCATAGCCCCATTCATATTAAGCAGAATCTCTTGAGAAACCATGCAACTACTGATGTGGGAGTTTATATAACAGACAATCATCACTTAATAGTTATAGTGATGATACATCATTACTCGGCCCACGCTGCTCGATCATCATAACCTTGCCAGAGTATAGAACATGAAATGGCTAATGGATCCACTAGTCTATTGTGAAAAGAATTCATCTAAAAAGTATGGCATTTTTATACCCATGATGGCTACATGGTTTTCATGAAAACTTGAGTTAATATAAAACTCGCATTCCCACATCGATGTTCAATACTACTCCCAAAAATATACTTAACTTATATGTTTTAAAAAATAATTTCTCATGTGATTTGATATTAGTGCTAAAAAACTTAGCTCAAAGGCTATCTTGGAAATTTCATTTTCCCTGCATGCTTCATTTTATAAAGCTATAACTCTTTTATGAAAACTAGCCCAAAGGTTCTTTGGAAAACTCAGTTTTTGTTCTTGTTCAAATATGAATAACATTTATTTTAAACTCCTTTGAAAATACATAGTCCCCATATATTTCTTTGAAGGAAGAACTTCAACTCTTTACTCTTTAGTTAGCTTGAAACATGAGTCCAAAACAACTCTAGGGGAATAATTAGTTTCCTTATAACTTTTTGATAAATGACCTCAACTATTTACTTGTTACATAACTTGAAACTTGACTCTTAAAACAAAGTTAAAACGTTGTTAAAGACCCTTGAGAACTCTTAAGAATTTTGCTTTGACTTGCTTCTTAACTTCTTTGACTTTGATCTTAACTTTCCTTGAATTGGATTATGGATTCAAGGTTCATGAACTCAATTTATGGATGATTTCATGATGTTTAGATGTACCTTAGAGTGTTGGAATCAACTAAGAAATGTGGTCACATCACTTAGGAATTAGTACGAAAATGTTGGGGGGGGGGGGGATGGGGAGAACTGGTGTCCCCTGTGCTCTGAAAGGCGCGGGGCGCCAGCCCTCAAAGTTCAGAAAACTTTTTGTGGCGTTCTGTCTATCGCGACGCACTAGAGGCCAAAGTTCAGAAGCACTTTTGTGGCAATTCTTGCAGGCGCGTTGCCCCAGCCCTTGCCCAGAAAATCTCTGACTTTTCTTCTTTGTTTTTCATCTCTAAGCCCTTTAAACTTCCATGGTTCTTTCTCCAAACACTTAGAATTGTTAGTACCCTCAATACCCAATAGATTTGACTCAAAAAACAACCCAGAAGCACGAATTAAATCAACTCTAGGCATGCAACAACTCAACCAACAAGAATTTAACAATGTTATTCTAGAACTTCACTATCTATCATTCAACAAAATCGCTGAATTTAAACACGTTGTGTGTGGGTGAACTAACCCAACACGAAAAGATCTCATATAACAATTTTATTTTAACATATATATATGTTAAATAAAATTAGTTAATTTTTTTTCTCATTTTATGTCTACAATTGATACTCTTAAAGAAATATTATATTAAAAAAATATAACTAGAAAATAATATATTTATTAAATATTTTAAATTTCATGAAAATTAGTAGTGCTATTTTCAATGTGGAATATAGTTATTAAATTTTTTCTCACTTTATTCCTACAATTAATACTCTTAAGGAAATATTATAAAAAAAATTAACTTGAAAATAATGAATTCATTAAATGTTTTGAATTTCATGAAAATTAGTTGTGTTATTATCAACATGGAATAAAATTATTGAAATTATAAAATATTATTATTTTATAGATGTATTAATTAATTAATAAATTGATAAATATTACTTTAAAGAATGCTTTTAAAATTTAATGAATGTACCTCATTTCTTCTCCTTAAAAACAAGGGCTATTAAGAAGAACAATGGAAGTATAAAAAAAATGGAAGATAAAAAATTGGAAGAAAGATAGTGAATAGAGTATTAAAGTGAATATAAATAAATGATTCTTGGGTGGTGTTTTTATTGGAAGGATTTTGTTTTTTGAGAAATGTACTTTTTTGAAATTATGTAGTGATTTATGACTTTTCGTTTAGTGATTTAACTTTAGAGGATATTTTGGGTGTAAAAAAAATAATGCAACAACAATATCCTTGTCAGCCTCCTTTAATAACGACATTAACCTGAAAAAGTAAAATCATGCCAAAAAAGTATCCTACCAAATATATTTTCCGTTATGGATAATGTTTTACTTCATCTATATAATTAGAGACAAAAGTGTCAAACCACTTCACCATTTTTTTCTTTCTTTTTACAGAATTTTTTCTCCATAAAATATACTCTATTTGTTGCATTTTGCCTATGACCAAGTAAATTTTTTTTTTCCAGTTAGAGAACCTCTGTTTAGTATGTTTTCCCGTTTCAAAAGAGTGATCTAATTTGATTAGACACGAAGTTTTAGAAAATAAAAAAGATTTTTAAATCTTGTGGTAATAAATCAAAGTTATATTTAATGTATTAAATTGTACATTAATCTTGTGACCTTAAATGTGTTATATAGAAAGTTAAATTAAAGTCTTACAAAAAAGAGATCTTTTCTTTTTAAACAGATTAAAGAGGAAAAAAGTTTTTTTTTTTAAAAAAACGAAGGAAGCACTTTTTCATAGCTACATTTAGGTGCTTATAATTAATTATGAGATAACTTATATATGCTACAAACTTTTAGTTAGAAAAAGTGCACAAATATAATTATTAATATTTTTTCTTTTACTAATCTTATAAAAATATTGTTGTTACCTTTTTGTAGTTCTATAAAATCTCTCTCTCTATATATATATATACACATAATAGGAGAGGTGATAGCGCATACGTGTCAGCACCATATTTAATCTCTAATTTTTAATTTTTAAATTATCAATTAATTATATAATTTTATTAATTTGTTTTTTAAATAAAAAAATGAGTTACTATTTTGGAAGATAACTTAGAGTTTGAAATTAATAAAAATTGTTTGTTTTTTTTAAAAATAAAAACATGTTCACACAATGGTAACTACATTCTCAAATTTTGAGTTATTTAAATATAATTAACAATTGTTTAACAAAAATTATTTATTTAATAATGATAATAATATTATATTTCCATAACCTCCTTATTTATAGCAAATCAAATGTATAACAATAACAATAACAATAATAATAATGATAATAATAATAATAATAACAATAACAATAATAATAATAATAATAATAAAAACTTATTTTACAAATGATTGTAAAAAAAATTAATAAGAAATGTATAGTTAAAAAAAACTGAAAACGAATTTTATCTAACTTTTACACTCTGCTAAAAATACGGATCCAACAACCCATTACTATCATTTTTGAATTTCAAATTTGCGCATACTAATAATTAATGAAACTATAATAGTGTTTTTAAGATTTGTTTTTTCAGTTTTTAAGAAATCAGATTGTGCACAATAGCTATACATTTCTTTTAAAACTTTTTCAAAAATATTATTTTATAACTTTTAACAACAACAAAAAAAAAACGAAAATAATCATTGACGGTTACGAAATTCAAATTTTTAAAAAATGTTTATATCATATTTAAAAATGAAAAAATAAATAAACCAAAACTACCTAAAAATAAGAATAACTTACTTAAACTGTGTTATATAATTTACTCATCGTTCCCATTTCCTCATTTCCCATTGCAGGATCTCACGCCCATCATTTTCTCATGGGAATAGAAGATCTGCTCTTCTTTCTAGATTAATAATCATAGCAATAGACTATATATATCCAAAACTAATTTGTATGAGAAAAAATATATTATGAAAGAAACTTTTCAACATGAAGGTGCTTTTTCTGCTAACATGTTTTGTGTTAATGAATTGTCTTTAGTTGTCTACTTTTCAAACTTATATAATGTACTAATTCCTAATCTTTATTGGTGTACTAGTATTTGAAGGGAGATCAAATCCATGCAACCATTATAAGGTCCGTGAATTCATGTATTATGCTAACAATTTTTATCTTCATAGTTAAGTATTTTCATTTTAAGAAACAAGATTTTGAAATTATTTTGTATGATAAATGAATATGAATATATATGACTATTTTGATGAAATGAATAGTCACTACCCTCAGTGTTTACAAATGCAAGATTTGGTACAACTTCAACATCAAAAGGTTATAGTCCACGTTCAAACTCTATCATACATTACTTAGTAGATCAGAAGAAGGAAATTGTTGTAATGAAGAAAAGTATTCTGATTGAGAAAAAGATAAAGGTTAGAAAGAAGTTCTATTGGGTACAGTCTTAATTGATTGCCTTATTGTAATAGCTCGGAAGGTCATTTTTGGAAAATTTGAATATTAGTGTAACTTTAGTTAATTAATCGATAGTTAATAGACTAAAGTAATTATTTTATAATACTCTATATACCATAGGTCAAAGTAAATTAAATTATTTGGAATTAACATATGGGTCATAACTGAAAAGGGTAAAGAGGAGGACGTGCGACTTCGAAAGAAAGAGAAAACTGACGGCGATAGAGAAATCAAAACAAAAGAAAATTTCTTGAATCGGGTAAAGTAATCCAATTTTCTTTCCTCTATATGTATAGTAATTATTATATAAGTGGGATGGTCTGAATTTTTTATAATGTAAGGTGAATTGTGGGAACATTGAAAAGGGAAAAGTCATTAATGGGTTGATTATAAAATTAAAGTGATGGAAAGTTTTGAGTTGTTCAAGGTGGGTCCCTTGGAAAATTTTCAGATTTGTTGCAAATCCTAGGAACTCTAATAATATCTATGCCTAATATTATATAGGAAAAATTCTATTGGCCAGAAAATTTTGTCCATAATTTGATCAGAATTATAAAAGACTCATTCACACTATAAACTAGTTCTTTTTTGGACATTTTTATCCTTTTTACTTAAATTAAATACGGAAAAGGGCCTAAAATACACTCGAAGCATTGAAAATGGTACACAATTACCCCCATCCACCTATTGGCCCACAAATACCCCTCCCATCCACCTTTGGGTCCAAATTTACCCCTTCATTAACGGGCCAAAAATAAAAATAATTAAATAATA
This sequence comes from Solanum sitiens, assembly GCA_016801875.1. NCBI lineage: Eukaryota > Viridiplantae > Streptophyta > Magnoliopsida > Solanales > Solanaceae > Solanum > Solanum sitiens. Next base: position 4,035,261 of record JABWTJ010000018.1, read on the forward strand.
TTTTTTAATTACGTGGCACTCAACCATTGGTTGTAATTTAATTATTTAAAATAATTTTAAACCCACCCATTTTAACTAAACCCGCCCCACTTGACCCAATTCAAAAAAACCAATCTAATTAAAAAATCCTAAAACCTTATTCCTCCAATTTATTCACATCTGCAGATGGTTTAACAACTTCCATCCATCGTGTTCTTCTTCAACCTCAATTTGGATTCTCAGAGTCATGTCCTTGTGCTTGTGGTTCACGTAGTGAACAATAGGTAATAGAGATGGATTATAGGAATACCATCTGGAGCAGAAAACATAGTTAATGAAGTTAACAAGGCTAAGAGCAGCCAATAGCCAATAAAAAGATCTAGCCTATTCTTGTTGAGGTCATTATTATAGTACCGGTTATAATTTGTTTTGCGGTTCCAGAGTATAAGTTATAATCTGGGATTGATGACTCTCGTCAACACATAAACTGTTGTTAGATTCAACTCCCAGGTACCTAAACCTGATATTCATTGTAAGTGATTCAACTCGAAGCAGTTTCTTTCCTGTACCAGAGGTGAAAATGGAAGCTGACTCCGTCTGAGGGAGAGAATCGACGCCCACCATTTTCAAGAGTTGTAGCAGTAAAATATCTTGCCAAAAATCCACACTTACATGTACGAGATTGAAGTTCATCAGGGGAAGAAATCGAAAAAGAAGCTGACATTTTCTTCTCGGATGAAGAAGAACACGATGGATGGAAGTTGTTAAACCATCTGCAGATGTGAATAAATTGGAGGAATAAGGTTTTAGAATTTTTTAATTAGATTGGTTTTTTTGAATTGGGTCAAGTGGGGCGGTTTTAGTTAAAATGGGTGGGTTTAAAATTATTTTAAATAATTAAATTACAACCAATGGTTGAGTGCCACGTAATTAAAAAATATTATTTAATTATTTTTATTTTTGGTCCGTTAATGAAGGGGTAAATTTGGACCCAAAGGTGGATGGGAGGGGTATTTGTGGGCCAATAGGTGGATGAGGGGTAATTGTGTACCATTTTCAATACTTCGAAGGTATTTTAGGCCCTTTTCCGATGGAGGAAGCTATTCTTGGATCTCTATATTCTTCTATCATATTTCCAACATATTAAAAATAATTAATTGCATCAATTATTGAGAATTCCATAGCCAATTATGTACTATGGAATCCCCATGTACTACAAATTCTATCAAAGAGCACATTGATTATTAAGTAGATTGGATGGCCCATAAAAAAATGTTTTCAATTATGTTTTAAAAATAACAATTATGACATCAATAGTAATAAATAAATAAATTGAATCACATTATATTCTTATTGGTTGTATTATAATTAAAAAATCAGTTAACTAATATTAAAATAAATTATGGCCAAAATATTGTGTTAACTGAATTTGCTTAAAACTAATTTATTTTATTCAAACATAATAATTAAAAGAATACTTAATTAGGATTTGAAGTTCATTTTAGTAACAAATATAAGTAATAATTCAAAATTTATCAAAACGATGCAATATATGGATAAAATATGTATGATTAATAATATTAATATTTTATTCTCATTGGTTCGACATATATTAACTATACAAACGATTTCTATAATTGTCGATATTTACCGGATCTAATGTATTTTGAGTTGTCATTATCTCAATATTTTATAAATTACATTTAAAAATTATTTAAATATATAGTTTAATTTTATTTAAATATAATAATTAAAAAATTACTTAATTGGAGGTCATTTTAGTAATAAATGTAAGTAATGATTTACAATTCATCAAATTTACGTAATATAGGAGGTAAGTCTTGTTTGATTAATACTATTAATGATCAATACCATTAATATTTGACTCTCTTTGGTTTGACATGTATGAGCTATACACATGATTTCTATAACTATTGACACTTATCAGGTCTAATGTGTTTTGAGCTGCCATTATCCCAATATTTTACAAATTTATTAATTCTCCGATGATAATGACAACACAAATTTATTAAACATGGACTAAATCAAAGTTTCATCACATATATATGTATTTTTATTAGTATTATTTGTTGTTTTCTTAAATGATATGTTAAAATATTAAGTATACGTAGTTGTAGTCACAATATATATATTTTTTCTGTAAAATTAATAATTTTTTTTTGAAACAGATTAAGAATTTTTAAATTAAGTAATTTTATCGTATTTATTTTATGAATAAATTTAAGTAATCTATTTAAATAATTATTTAAATTTAAATCCAATTTTCAATAATTTTCTTAATTCAATTTTAAAATTCTTTTTAAATGTAATGTAAAATAGTTCAATAATAACAGTTAAATTTCAAAATACTTTAATAAGTAGATATCGATATAGTAAAGAAATATTACAAATTATATAGTTCATAAGTGTCAATCTTATTTCACCACAAACCAAGATAGTTACACAATAATGTTATAGTTTTGATAATTGTTAATTATTATGTTTTAAAAAATTAAAATTCATATTTAAATATTATATTTTAAAAAAATCACGTATTTAAAACTACATATTTAAAAGATTAACCTACATGTTTAATTATTATGTTTTAAAAAATTAAATTACATAGTTCTATAATGTGTTGATTTTTATCAATTCTAAAGTATTTTGAATTTTAATTATCGTTATTGAAATACTTTTTGAATTATATTTAAAAACATACATATATTATTAACATGAATTTTAATTGTCTTCTTAAAAAATTCTATATTAAATAAATAATTTTTTAAACATGTATATCCTAATGGGAAAATCCTTTTGGCTATAAAATTTTAATGTGTTATTCGTCGCATAGTTATAAATGTCTTATTATCAATTACTTTTAGAAATATCTAATTACCAAAATAATATTGTTTTTCTCTTGAAAAACATCTATTATATTATAGTCTAATCTATTTAGTTGATTATATTTAAAGAAAAATTCAACTATTTGTTTTTGAATCTACGCTTAACAAAATAATTAAGTATAATCTTAAGTAGAGAAGATAGTCATTTTGTACTTATTATTAATAAGAAATTTAATTGTTTTCTTTGATAAAGAGATTTATTTTAAATGAAAACTAATTTTTCGAAGGTATGCATTAGTACCTTATGAATATCTTTTTAAGGTACAATTCAAAAATACTTTTTTAACTAAAACGTGCAATTTTTATATTAACTGAACAATATTTATTTTTTAAAATAAATAGAATGAACTATACACATACACAAAAAGATATTTTCTTATTAACTGAACAAAATATTTAGATAATGATAAGTAAATAAATCCACAAATAGATGTTTAAGACTGAAATTAAACATTGAAATAAAAATATTTTTTTAAAAATCACATGTGAGAAGTATCGAATAAATTACTAAACATTGTGAGAAGTATCACATTAAAGGAACTTATTTATAGCGTTATGTCATATTTTCACTATAAAATATCAGAAAAAAATATAACACGAAAATTATTTCTTATTTTTCAATACACAAAATTCATCTAATTATTAAATTTCTCCCACAAAACTTGTCTTTCCATATTTATCACATTAAAGTACAAACTTTATTTAAAAAGATTTGTTATTATCATGAAAAATATTTTATTTATTTTAAAAGACAATTATGATATATAATATTTCAATGAGTATAGTAATAAAGAAAAAAAAATAATCAAACCATATTATTTTAAATTTAGTATGATAATGCATTAAATATAGTATAAAGAAATTAAAATAAAGAAAACAAATGTGATATTATTCCCAAAAAAAATTGTAGTATGAAGTTAGATATTATATATATTTTTTTGTGTGTTCGATTTTAGAATTGGATGATTTATATATAATAGAAATAAGTAAATGTTAATTTGCAAGTTCAAAATTAGAAAATTATTGATAAAATGTATGCAAATATATTTTGTAGAATTACAATTTGTATAATTTAATTTTATATATAATGGAAAATAAAGGAGAAAGGATGACAAAAAAAATGAAGAAAAAGGAACAAAGAAAGAGAGAATTAGGAAGAATTAAAAGAAGATGAAGTTAAATTGTAATGGGTCTCACATTATAAAGTTCCTGAAATAATTTTCTTCACACAATTAATATTAATTCTAATTCATTAAACATAAAATTGTTGTCCAACCATATTTCTAGAAGCCTAGAAACTAGTAGTAATAAAGACTTGATTTACTTTAAAGAGGAGAAGGCTAAATTAGTCTTTTGACAATTCTGGACAAATTCTGGCCATAAAATTCTGGCTATTTAGCACTTCCCTATTATATAATGCACTCCCCTATTCCATATAGCTACTATAGGTGCTTATATTAATTGTTATTCACGTTGAGCTGATGAAATTATTAGTGGGGACGTTTTGAAATTTATTGAAGGAAACCATTATTTTATTTTTCATTATTAAATTAGTGTAGTGGTTATAATTAAGGGAATGTGGCAGCGATGAGGTCATATGATGATGTGCATCATTCTGGAAATTTTGAAGAAATAGAAGACAAGAAACAATGTTATTGTTATTAGTATTATTATATTAATTAATGCTATCAATTGTTCGGTTAAGGATTGATTAGTTAGGAGTTTACATATATTTATATTTTCCATACATGTTATGTACAATTTCAAGTAGTTAGTGGAATACTCACTAAAGGGTTAATGCTGGTAATCCTTACGAATTATAATATTATAAGTAGAAACATACAAGTGAGAATTTATGTCTCGGCTTCCTGAGACTTTCAATTTTTTTTTTAGAAATTCTACTTTATCATTATTTTATAATTAAGTTGATAAATGAAAATGTGTATTTAAATATTGGGTTACTGAATTATATGAACGTCATTCGAATTATAATATTGAAAGAATGAGATTTAACCTTATACTTGAAACTTGAAAATATGATAGTCGAAAGGTTAGTTGGCATAAAAAATTATATACTTGTTTATAAATTTGGGTGAATTTTAAGGTTAAGGTTAAACACATAATAATGTGGGTGTTCTTAGTTCCAAAACCTTATATTGAATATATATACTTGAATAGGTTGCATCGATTCGGAAGCTCAATGGAAAGGGAAGGCTTAAATTCCAGAGTGATTATTCGATTGGTTAAGGCAAGTGGATTTCTAAACCCTTGCTAATCGTATAAAATTCATGTATTCCCTTGTGTGGTGTTGAGAATGATTTGGAGACTTATTGCTTATTTGTTGGTGTTGTATTCTTTGTTGTAAATTGTGATTTGTTATCAAAATGGTTATCTCCTCATTTTTCATTTGAGCATGTCATTTGCATTGTATCTTATACATGGTTGTGATAAGAGGATGTACCATTTCGAGGGACGTATCGCGCGCCGCAATGGATATTATATTTCGAGGGACGTATCACGCGCCGCGACGATTACTATTATCGAGGATCGTGTCGTGGACCGCGACACATGCACGGACAAATATGTCCCCCATGGATCTCAGACTGAGAGACAATGGGTGTGTATCATTAGGGAAGACATGCATCACTATACTTGACATTGCGTCTCATGGCATTGCATATTTTTATTATTGATGAACTTGAACACGTGTTTTGTTGATCTTGTGAGTGTTTTCCTATGAAACTTATGACTGTTGAATATTGAGTTGTTATTGAGAATATGTAAACTGATAGAGTGTGGGTGTTGAGTTGTGTGCTTGGTAAACTGTGAATTGTTAGACTGTAGGGTGGAGGTTCAGTTAGGGTGTAAGTAGTACCCGTATTTTATTCACTTAACTTGTGTTTAGAGGTTTGCTTGTTGGGTACCGCGTGATTTGGTACTCACCCCTTGTTTCTACAAATTTTTGTAGGTTACGAGCCTGGATCTTCGTGATACCTCCCATTCCTTTCATTTCCGTGGCATCTAGTGGAGGATTGTGAGGTAGCTGCTTATCATCTCAGCGAACTTTCCTACTCCAGTTTATGACTTTGTTTTTACTTGAAAGACAACTTCATTTTAGACTCGTATTTTATTTCAATTATAATATTTACATTAGAGGCTTGTGCACGTGAAAACCTTATTTTGTGGATTGAATTAAGTTGAGTTGTTTTCATAATAGAAACTGTTGTTGGATTGTTATTTATTTCCGCACGTTGTTAGATATTGGGTTTCAGGCTGACTTGTCTTAGTGGGATAAGACGAGTGCTATCACACCCATTTTTGGGTCGTGACAAAATGGTATCAGAGCCAAGGTTCATAGGTCTCATGTGTATACAAGTCGAGTCTACGTAGAGTCTCAAGGATCAATACAGAGACGTCTGTACTTATCTCTGAGAGTCTATAAAGACTATTAGGAAATTTTCTTTTTGTTCATTCTTTATCATCGTGCGTGTTTACCTTCTTTAGTAATGAGTTATTGTATACTCTTTTGACAGATGACGAGGACTAAAACTAATGTTATTGGTGGTAGAGGGGAGGCACTTCCCGAGGCAATTGTTGTGGCCCCAGCTAGTGGTTGGGGTAGAGCTCGAGCTAGAGGTCATGCTCGTGGTACGACACTAGCCAGAGGTTGTGGCCGTTGAGCAACCCCAGTGAGAGGTCGTGCTAGGTCTTCCAAGAGCCTCAAATTGATGACAGAGAGGACCAGGTTCCTCTAAGAGAGGACCAGGTTCCTCTAGAGCCTGCAGTCACACCTTTGCTTCAGGATACATTATTGAGGGTGTTAGGTGTGCTTGAGAACTTTAATCAGGGTGGTGGTGCGATCGCCACACCACATGACTCTCAGACTAGAGAGAGGGCTCATACCCAAGAGCAGCAGCAAGCTCCAGTTGTTCAGGACGCGGTGGGGCAGCTACCAGTGGATCCCCCGCGGTTGAGAGTGATGTTGCACCAGCAGTTGGGGATCAAGTTGTACCGGCGGTTGTTCTGACAAAGGATAAGCATTGTAGGTATGAGATATTTCGAAAGATGGACCTACCTTAGTTTCAGGGTGGGAAGAGTGAGGACGCTCATGAGTTTCTGACTACATGCCGAGAGTTGCAAGAGGTTGTTGGATTAGCTGAGTCACATGGGGTTCGATATGATACACTCCATCTTTGTGGGCCAGCGAGAGGGTGGTGGAGGATTTATTCGGGGGCTTTGCCAGTTGGATCTCCTCTAGTGATTTGGGAGGAGTTTTCCAGTGCATTCCATGATCGTTTTATCCCTTACATCGTGAGAGAGGAGAGCTGCTTGAGGTTAGAGAATTTGAGACAGGACGGCTTATCGGTTACAGAGTATGAGACACATTTTTTCCAGTTGTCTAGGCATGCTTTGGCCATTATTCCACACGAGACAGAGAGAATCCGCAAATTTGTGAGGGGGTTGACTTTCTCTATCAGGTCCGCTGTGTTCCGGGCATATAGAGAGGGGGATTTTTTCCAGTCCATTGTGAGCACCGCCAAAGAGGCGGAATTGATGGAGAGAGAGGAGTTTGAGGACCCTAAAAGGGTCCGTACATCAGGTCAGTTTCATGGTGCTTCATCTTGAGGTAGGGGATCACAAAGAAAGAGTGGTTCCTTTTTGCAGCGGGGACCCATTCATGCATCTATACCGATATCCGAGGGTGGTCAGACATCTAGGGGTTCTTATAGCCCGGTCAGGGCTCGTACGGTTCACAGCAGCGACCTATAGGGCGAGGCAATTATAGTGGGTTTTCAAGGTCCACACAACAGTTCCCAGGACAGAGATTTTGCTTTACTTGTGGAGATCATGATCACCTGATGCGCCAGTGTACTTCTCAGAGGGGTCGTGGTGGGCCCCAGCCTAACTCTTCATTTCAGACTACGCCACGGGCACCGCAGGGTAGAGGCCATCATAGAGTTAAGTCACATAGAGGCAGTGGAGTTTCTAGTAGAGGTGTTGCAGCTCAGCAGAGTGGAGGTAGAGGTACCACCCAGGCTGGAGGTGGACGAGGGGGCCACTGTTATGCTTTCCCGGGGAGACCTGAGGCGGAGACCTTTGATGATGTTATTACAGGTATCATCCCAGTATGCCATCGACATGTGATACGCTTAAATTACACTTCCCTAAAGAAGTATAAGCGGTTGTATCAAGTAAAGAACCCAAATGTTAGGTGGGGTCGATCCCACGAAGAAAATGGTTTAGACTTAACTTTAATCTACGATTACTTCTATTTAGTCAAGTCCTTTCCGAAAACAAACAATTAAAGGGGGGATTTTGTGTAACAAAAGTATTTAATTAATTCTAAGTAAACAAGTAGCAAGTTCAAATATTTGATGTTTATCAAGTGATGAGAGAAACTAGGGTGTAAGTGTTCCCCATAGGTTCATAACGCAGTAACCCTAGCTATACCAACTCTTTCCTAGTATCTTGCATGCAAGTGGTAAGTTATGTATCCCTAATTCCTTGGTCCGACAACTAGGAAATTTCACTCCGCACCTTGGTCCGCTACGTGTGTATACTTTACTAAACCTTACCTTTTACCTCATATTAAGCATCATATTCAATGTATGACTAAGTTACTACTTCGCACCAATTGAAACTAGCCTATTAGATAGTGTATACTAAATCTACGTTGATAATTCTTTTCTTATTATCTACCTTCTTGGTCCGGCAAGTAGCAACAAGGCGAGTTCTAACATTGGCCATCGTTCAAAAGACTTTTAAACGAAAAAATTATCAATACATGCAAGAAACTATTCTAGAATTGTTATTTAGCTAGTTTACTTTGTTAATTACCCATGGTTCCCACAACCCTAGTTGTGGATTTAGTACCCATGTTAAGAATTACACAATTCATATTTATTAAACAAGAATTCATGTACTTACTTTCACAAGATTGCATAAAATCCAGAAATATCACTTGAATTGAAGAAAAAATTGTAAGAACCGATTCCGGAAAAGTGAAGTATTTTTCAAAATCCAAAGTTCAACTTCCATTAATACAAATCTGAAAAATAGTAAAGAGTCTAACCCCCAAAACGAGGTTTTTAGTCCTATTTATAATAATAGAGTCCTAAAATAAAAGAAAACCTAAATAAGGAAAAATCTGTCCAAAACGCATCTCGAGTCGACGAACTTACTGACGGTCCGTCGATCGACGGACCGTCGATGCCTCCGTCGGTCCATACTTGAACTCTTTTTCAGCTGACATTTTCTTCAATCATTCTGTTACCATCGACGAACCCCATCGACGGTACGTCAATGGCCTTACGGTCCGTCAATGGACTTTGTTGCTCCACACTTTGAATCTTTTTCAACTCGGGTACTGGGACTACATTCTGTTAACACCAACATTTTGCCAGGACGGTCCGTCGATGAGTCGACGGACCGTCAACCCTTACGTAGCCCTACACTTAGTCAGAATTCCCCAATCTTTCTTCAACAGCCTAAATCTTTAGTCGACGATCACCACCTACGAACCGTCGATGGCTCCGTAGGTCACCACTTTTGCACTAATTTTAGCACAGTCTTATACGTTTCCATTTTGGACAGTTTTCCTGCAAATAAAGATAAAAATACATTAAAACTACTACAAAGAGGCCTTAGACACACACTAAACTTAAGGAAAAAGCATTTGAAGTACCATAAAATCACGGTACATCAACACCCTCAACTTAAATTCGTTGTTTTTCCCTAAGCGACGCACTATGACTCACCACAGCACCTTTGTACAAAAGTATCCTTATTTTAGCTTTCGCAATCATCTTGCTATCAATCCCAATTATTTTCATTATGTTCATGCATGATATCACTATTAGGCTCGCTCATGTGGATCAAACCATGACATAGACTCACCACGCACCGACACCTCTCCTCTTTTATCTCTCACCAAGGTGCCAACTTTCCAATATTGCAACTAGTGTCCTTACTTCAAAAACATTATCCTCCTTTTTCACACAGTGATTTCAGTTTGAGTATAAGGATTATTTTTCAACACTCACTCTCAGAACAACTTCTCACCTCATTGATACTTGTCGCCATAGGCTTGCCCTTATTTTCACTGCTTTAAGTTCACCATATTAGACTCTCAGGATCACGATAGGACTTTCTTAGCTTGTAACGTAGGCTCAGGGTCAGGTAGGGTACATTTGGATGCATTTTTAGTGACTTGTTGCCCTCCTTGACATAATGGCTAAGCGTTCTACCTTTTCATCATTTATTACGCCATACTCTTCATAATCTTATATTCTTTGCCTTGCTTTTCTCCTTTATTTCTCCTTTTGTGTAAATGACTCTTCTTTTATTTTTATTTTCAAATGTTTAAATTTTTCACTTGATTTCAACTTTGCTTGATTCACTTTTCTTTTTTTCTTTTTTTCTTTTTATTAACTCTTTCAACCCCACTTTCCGGAACATTTCTCATAATAGCCACCCTCAACTCATGGCTTTGCCATGAGTTAAGGTACAAAATACCCAAAGTTGGGTCAGGGCCAAGACGAGATTAGTTTCTGCATTAGCCACCCTCAACTTATGCTTTTGGCATAAGATGAGGTGCACATGTCCAAGGAGGGACCAGGGCCAACACATTGTACCCAGAAAAGATAAGTTGGGGTAGAAAAGAAAGGTCCGTTTTAAGCTCAAATCATTTGGATCAAGAAGAGATTATTTGGTTTTCTTTTATTTAGGCTAAACATTGACTATCTTGAACAAAGTCCTATGATCCTTTCCTAATTTTCTAACATGGATTACTTTTAGCAGGACTAACCGGGCAAGTTCTAGCTCAGTACCAATGGTGGACTATTCAACTTTCCTCACACTCACTTAACACCTCATTACCCTACCAGATTATCAGACATCTAGTTCGAGCTTTAGATTGAGGGTCATGCAGTGGTGTATCTCTATGTCATGCTTAGAGCCACACATTCATCATTCACTATGCCTAATCATGCAAGCATTTTGTTTAAACGAGATATCATTTTATTTAGCCATCATGCTTCAGATTTCATATCTATACTATGTACAAGATACTAACGTGCCGGTTCAACAGTAAAATAACTAGTCTCTTGGGGAAAAAGAACACAGGCAAGAAAACCCCAAGAGAGGATCGTGAGTTGGGCTACTCAGACTTCACCCTAGCACTCACTTTCCATTTACCCCACCCCCAACAAAAAAAACATGCAATTGTCCCCAATGCATAAGAAAAGTAAAACAAGGTGGTAGATGAAGCAAACCTGAGGCGCATAGCGCCGACGATCAACAAGATGACGGGTTTGGTTTCCCGGAACCCGTTCCCTATCTAGTAGGGACACCATCAGTAGTGTCCGCTGCAACATCAGCACTCTCAATAGTGCTCCTCTCAACATCAGCAACCCTGGAGCTAGACGCCCCAGCAACCACCTCCTGAGCCCTCATCTGTCAAGCCTCCTCATCAATCAGCGAGGCTCTCCTCACAGCCTCCAACTCTAGACGTTCTCTCTTCCTAGATCAAGTCTCATCATCCTCTTTGGATCGGTACCTCTTGGTATGCTCACGTGGTGGAGGCGGTGGCGCAGCAGTGGTCTGGAAAAGTGCAGCCAGCACCGTATCCTCAGCAGGCTCCGCAGATGGGGCCTCAGACTCGGGCACCCGGGCCTCCAGAATGGCCTCCATATCTGCCCTCAGACTCGCCACAGCAGCCTAGAGAGTCGTCAAATCTACAGTAGGGGTTGGCCGAGCGAGCACCCTCAACTCGAAGGCATCAAGGCGCTGGTGGACCGCCATAATCTTCCGCTCAGTCTGCTGGGCCATCTTCCTCTCGATTCTCTCCTCCGCCTCAGCAAATGGACTTCTACTTCTAAGGCTGGATATGATGCAGAAGTGTGGCCATTTGGTCCTCTAACTTCTGGGCCTTAGCGATTGGGACCAGTGCTGCAGATGGGGTGGAGCGGGAGGAGCTCGGAGTTGTGCTAGTACGCGGGATAGACTCAACCGGGATGGTGTCGGTAGGCTCTGATGTAGCCTGATCAGCCCCTCGGGCTTGCTCTACCGTGTCCTCCAAGTTCTCACCAAGCGGTTGCACCTCTGCTCTGGGCCCTCTGTTGGGAGCCAGCTCATTGGCCTCATCCCGGATGAGACCGATATCAACTGTGCCAGTCGGGGTCTTGAGAATATCAATGTGCCACACGGGCACTCCAACAGACCTGCATAACTCAAAAATCATGCATGGGAAAGGGTAAGTAGTGATGGCCTTAAAGTCCCTCTCATAAATGACTGCCAGCAACAGCCACGCGAAATCCATCTCGAATCCCGCAACAATAGCAGCTATCAGTACTGCTCTATCCCATGTAACAATATTGTCAGCAGCAGTGGGGGATATGCAGTGACGGACCAATAGCCAGAGGAATTTGACCGCGAATGTGAGGTTGGCCTTCTTTATTCCGCCTCTGGTCTCCAGTACCCAATCAACACCCTCACCTTCCATGGAGACATTATGGGCTATCCACCTCTTGGTGGTCTCTCTCACCACCATATCACGCTGGATACAGCCGTTCTTTATCAGCTTCCACCGGTAGTCAAACTCAAAGGTGAGAGGGGCCCTGGTGGCATCAACATCAGCACCACATAAGAACCTGCGAATGGTGGGTGAAGAGGTTATGTATAGCTGGCATCGTGGGAAGACTTCCGGTAAGAACTCGCCGCTCAACTATCAAAGTCCGAGTCATAAGTCCATTGGCGTTGAGCAGCTTCGCATCCCTATATATCTGGTATTGGCCCTCGACATACCACCGGTTGGGCTGATCAGCAACCAGTGCGGGGACGTCGGTCAGGGGTGCTGGAGTAGAATCCGCACTGTCAGCCTCATCAGACGAGGCAGAGTGGCACCATATGAAGATGACGCTTCCTCAGACTCGGAAGCCTCCGCAGAGCCAGACTTTCCCTCAGACCCGGAAGCCTCCTCGGAGCCAGACACTCCCTCAGAAACTGCAGCATGCCCAGACGCTGTGCCGGTCAGTGTGCGCTCCTCATCAGACTGGGAGGCAGTGACTATGCCGGACCCACCTTCGTGGGCGTGACTCGGGTGGTCCTAGCAGCACGTGTAGGTGTACGGGTGCCTGGTAGCATCACGATCATCTTCTAAGCCTATCTTCATCCAGCGTGATGGGGCCACGGACTTTGATCGTCCTCTAGAGTAGACTACGTCAGGCTTAGGTGCCATTTGTACCTTCAAGGAGAGGTTATTAGTACCAATTTAAGCATGCAACACACTCAAAAGAATCAAACACCAAAGGGGAAACACAAAATAGAGTGGTAGTGCAGAACTGCAGAACTGACTGACGGACACTGCCGACGGTCCGTAGATGGAAAGACGGTCCGTCAGTGGTGTCCCCGACAACGGGGCAAAAATTTTATACGCTCAAATTACACTTCCCTAAAGAAGTATAAGCGGTCGTATCAAATAAAGAACCCAAATGTTAGGTTGGGGTCGATCCCACGAGGAAAATGGTTTAGACCTAACTTTAATCTACGATTACTTCTATTTAGTCAAGTCCTTTCCGAAAATAAACAATTAAATGGGGGATTTTGTGTAACAAAAGTATTTAATTAATTCTAAGTAAACAAGTAGCAAGTTCAAATATTTGATGTTTATCAAGTGATGAGAGAAACTAGGGTGTAAGTGTTCCTCATAGGTTCATAACGCAGTAACCCTACCTATAACAACTATTTCCTAGTATCTTGCATGCAAAGTGGTAAGTTATGTATCCCTAATTCCTTGGTCCGGCAACTAGGAAATTTCACTTCGCACCTTGGTCCGGCTACGTGTGTATACTTTACTAAACCTTACCTTTTACCTCATATTGAGCATCATATTCAATGTATGGCTAAGTTACTACTTCACACCAATTGAAACTAGCCTATTAGATAGTGTATACTAAATCTACGTTGATAATTCTTTTCTTATTATCTACCTCCTTGGTCCGGCAAGTAGCAACAAGGCGAGTTCTAATGTTGGCCACCGTTAAAAAGACTTCTAAACGAAAGAATTATCAATACATGCAAGAAACTATTCTAGAATTTTTATTTAGCTAGTTTTACTTTGTTAATTACCCATGGTTCCCACAACCCTAGTTGTGGATTTAGTTACCCATGTTAAGAATTACACAATTCATATTTATTAAACAAGAATTCATGTACTTACTTTCACAAGATTGCATAAAATCCAGAAATATCACTTGAATTGAAGAAAATATTGTAAGAACCGATTCCAGAAAAGTGAAGTATTTTCCAAAACCCAAAGTTCAACTTCCAACAATACAAATCTGAAAAATAGTAAAGAGTCTAACCCCAAAATGAGGTTTTTAGTCCTATTTATAATAATAGAGTCCTAAAATAAAAGGAAACCTTAATAAGGAAAAATCTGTCCAAAACGCGTCTCGAGTCGACGACCTTACTGACGGTCTATCGTTGAACGACGGACCATCGACGCCTCCGTCGGTCCATACTTGAACTCTTTATCAGCTGCCATTTTCTTCAATCATTCTGTTACCATCGACGGACCCCATCGACGGTCCGTCAATGGCCTTACGGTCCGTCAATGGACTTCGTTGCTCCACACTTAGAATTTTTTTTAACTCGGGTATTGGGACTACATTCTGTTAACTCCAACGGTTTGCCAGGACGGTCCGTCGATACCGTCAACCCTTCTGTAGCCCCACACCTAGTCAGAATTCCTCGATCTTTCTTCAGCAGCCTAAATCTTCAGTCGACGCTCACCACCTACGGACCGTCGATGGCTCCGTAGGTCACCACTTCTACAGTGATTTTAACACAGTCTTCTACGTTTCTATTTTTGACATTTTTCCTGTAAATAAAGATAAAAATACATTAAAACTACTACAAAGAGGCCTTAGACACACACTAAACTTAAGGAAAAAGCATTGGAAGTACCTTAAAACCACGGTACATCAACCTACGTCTGTATTGTTTGATCCAGGGTCTACATTCTCTTATGTCTACCTATTTTTCTGTTGAATTTGATATGATATGTGATAGCATGACTGTACCTATTCGTGTTTCTACACCCATGGGTAAGCCCTTAGTGGTGGATTGAGTGTATCGATCCTATCTTATTTTCTTGGCTGGGTATTACACTTGGGTAGACTTAATCATTCTAGGGATGGTAGACTTTGATGTTATCTTGGGTATGAATTGTCTTTCTCCTTATCATGATGTCCTTGATTGTAATGCTAAGATTGTGACCTTAGCGATGCCTGGTGTTACGAGGGTTGAGTGGAAGGGTTTTAGTGATTCTTATCCTAGGAAGGTCATCTCTTTTATTCATGCTCAGAGAATGGTGGAGAGAGGGCGTTTGTCTTACTTAGATTTTATTCGGGATACTAGTGTTGAACCACCTCCCATGGACTCTATTCCCGTGGTTAAGGAGTTTCCTGATGTATTTCCTTCTGATCTTCTAGGTGTTCCTCCCGATAGGGATATTGATTTTGCTATTGATTTAGCAGAGTTGAAAGAGTTGAAGGATCAATTGTAGGATTTATTGAGTAAGGATTTTATTCGCCCTAGTGTATCACCTTGGGGTTCCCCTGTATTGTTTGTGAAGAAGAAGGATGGGACTATGAGGATGTGTATTGATTACAGATAGTTAAACAAGGTAACAGTGAAGAATAAGTATCCTCTTCCACATATTCATGACTTATTTGATCATCTACAGGGAGCATCATTGTTTTCTAAGATTGATTTGAGGTTCGGGTATCATCAGTTGAAGATTAGGGTATCAGATATTCCTAACAACTTTTCGGACTCGATATGGGCATTATGAGTTCCTAGTGATGTCCTTCGGATTGACTAATGCCCCGCAACATTTATGGAGTTGATGAATGGGGTGTTTCGACCATACCTTAATTCTTTAGTGATTGTTTTCATCGATGCCATCTTGGTTTACTCCAAGACTGAGGAGGACCATGTACGAAACTTGAGGATTGTACTTCAGAGGTTGAGAGAAGAGAAGTTGTATGCCAAGTTCTCAAAGTGTGAGTTATAGCTTACTTCCGTGGCATTCTTGGGACACGTGGTGTCCAAGGAGGGTAGCAGAGTAATTCCGGCCAAGATTGATGCAATTAGGGGCTGGACGCGACCTACTTCACCTATGAGATTAGGAGTTTTATGGGATTGGCAGGCTATTATCAATGATTTGTTCAGAGTTTCTCTACTATTGCAGCTCAATTGACTAGATTGAATCGACAGGATGTGGATTTTTAGTGGTCTGATGAGTGCGAGGAGAGCTTTCAAAAGTTCAAGACTTTGTTGACTTCGGCTTCTGTGTTGACTCTACCTGAGGAGGGTGTAGAATTTATTGTGTATTGTGATGCTTCAGGAGTTGGATTGGGTGGTGTGTTGATGGAGAAGGGGAAAGTGATTGCTTATGCTTCTAGGTAGTTGAAGTCAGATGAGAAGAACTACCCTACTCATGATTTAAAGTTGGCGGCTGTAGTATTTGTACTTAAGTTATGGCGTCATTATTTGTATGGGGTGCATTGTGAGATCTTCACTGATCATTGGAGTCTTCAGTATATCTTTAGTCAGAGGGATTTGAACTTGAGGCAGCGGAGATGGCTTGAGCTGCTGAAGGACTAGATGTGACCATTCTATATCATCTGGGGAAGGCCAATGTTCTGGCCGATGCTTTGAGTAGGAAGACTCCTAGCATGAGGAGTGTTGCATTGCTTAGTATTGAGGAGATACCATTGGCTAGAGATGTTCAGATGTTAGCTAACAGTCTTGTACGATTGCAGATTTCAGAGGAGAGTGATGGGATGATTTCTTTTATTGAGGCTCGATCTTCTTTAGTCGAGCAGATCCGTGCACACCGGTTTGATGATGAGAAATTATGTCTCATTCGAGACAAAGTTTTGAGAGGGGAAGCCAAGGAGGTTGTCCTTGATTCTGATGGTGTTTTGAGGATCGGAGGTAGGATTTGTGTGCCCAAGACAGGCGAGTTAATTAGATTAACCCTTGAGGAGGCTCATTGTTCTCGATATTCCATCCATCCAGGAGCGGTGAAGATGTATCATGATCTGAGTCATTATTACTGGTGGTGTGTGATGAAGAGAGATATTTCAGACTTTGTTTCGAGGTGTTTGACTTGTCAGCAGGTCACCTGTGAGCACCAGCGGCCCGAGGGTGTATCTCAGAGGATGCCTATTCCTACTTGCAAGTGGGAGCGGATTACTATGGACTTTGTTGTGGGTTTTCCTACCATAGTGGGTGGTTATGACTCTATTTGGATTGTTGTTGATAGGCTGACCAGATCTGCCCACTTCATTCTGGTTCGGGTGAAGTATACGACTGAAAGGTTAGCCGAGCTATATATCAGTCAGATTGTGCGACTACATGGACTTCCTGATTCTATCATATCAGATCGAGGTTCACTATTTACTTATCACTTCTGGAAGGCATTACAACATGGGCTGGGTACTCAGTTAGATATGAGTACAACCTTTCACCCTCAGACAAATGGTCAGTCTGAGCAGACGATTCAGGTGTTGAAAGATATGCTTCGAGCATGTGTGATCGATTTAGGTGCTAGATGGGATCGGCATTTACCCTTAGCAGAGTTTGCCTATAATAACAGTTATCACTCTAGTATCCAGATGGCCCCATTTGAGGCGTTGTATGGTAGAAGGTGTAGATCTCCGATTGGTTGGTTTGATTCGGCGGAGATGGACTCTTTGGATACAGACTTGCTTAGAGATGCTATGGAGCAAGTCCTTATGATTCAGTATAGACTGTTGACAGCTCAGATTCGACAAAAGAGTTATGCAAACCGGAGAGTTAGAGCCTTAGTGTTTATACAGGTTGATCATGTTTGGCTCCGAGTATCACTCCTGAAGGGTATAATGAGGTTCAGAAAGAAGGACAGGCTTATTCCTAGATTTATTAGACCTTTTGAGATATTAAGACGAGTGGGAGAGGTGGCCTACAAATTGGCCTTGCCACCTAGTTTGTCGGCAGTCCATCCTGTTTTCCATGTCTCTATGCTTCGGAAGTATATTTCAGATGAATCTCATGTGCTTTCACTTGATTCTGTGGAGTTGGGTCCAGACTTGACATTTGAGGAGGAGCCTATAGCTATTTTGGATAGGCAGGTTCGAAAGCTTAGGGCCAAGGAGATTGTTTCAGTGAAGGTGCAGCGGAAGCACCGATCGGTGGGAGAGGCAACTTGGGAGACAGAGTCTGACATGTGTGCGAGATATCCTCAGCTTTTTGAAGATTCAGGTACTTTCTTTTACTTTATTTTTGAGGACGAACATGATTTTTAGTGGTGGATAATGTAATAACCCGGAAGGTCATTTTTGGAAAATTTGAATATTAGTATAACTTGAGTTAATTAATTGATAATTAATGGACTAAAGTAATTATTTTATAATACTCCATACACCATGGATTAAAGTGAATTAAATTATTGGAGTTAACATATGAGTCATAACTGAAAAGGGTAAAAATGAGGACGTGCGACTTCGAAAGAAAGAGAAAACTGACGGCGATAGAGAAATTAAAACAACGGAAAATTTCTTGAACCAGGTAAAGTAATCCAATTTTCTTTCCTCTCAATGTATAGTAATTATTATATAAGTGGGATGGTCTGAATTTTTGATAATGTAAGGTGAATTGTGGGAACATTGAAAAGGGAAAAAGACAAAAGTCATTAATGGCTTGATTATAAAGTAAAGTCATGGAAAGTTCTGAGTTGTTCAAGGTGGGTCCTGAGAAAATTTTCAGATTTGTTGCAATTCCTAGGAACTCTAATAATATCTATGCCTAATATTATATAATGCACTCCCCTATTCCATATAGCTACTATAGGTGCTTATATTAATTGTTATTCACGTTGAGCTGAGGAAATTATTAGTTGGGACATTTTGAAATTTATTGAAGGCAACCATTATTTTATTTTTCATTATTAAATTAGTGTAGTGATTATAATTCAGGAAATGTGTCAGCGATGAGGTCATATGATGATGTGCATAATTCTGGAAATTTCGGAGAAATAGAAGACAAGAAACAATGTTATTGTTATAAGTACTATTATATTAATTAATGCTATCAATTGGTCGGTTAAGGATTGATTAGTTAGGAGTTTACATATACTTATATTTTCCATACATGCTATGTACAATTTCAAGTAGTTAGTGGAATACTCACTAAAGGGTTAATGATGATAATCCTTACGAATTATAATATTATAAGTAGAAACATACAAGTGAGAATTTATGTCTTGGCTTCCTGAGACTTTCGGAAAAACATTTAGAAATTCTTATTTTATCATCATTTTATAGTTAAGTTGATAAATGAAATGAGCATTTAAATATTGGGTTACTGATTTATATGAACGTCATTGGAATTATAATATTGAAAGAATGGGATTTAACCTTATACTTGAAACTTGAAAAATATGATAGTTGAAAGGTTAGTTGGCATCAATAATTATGAACTTGTCTATAAATTTGGGTGAATTTTAAGGCTAAGGTTAAACACATGATAATGTGGTGTTGTTAGTTCCGAAACCTTATAGTCAATATATATACTTGAATAGGTTGCATCGATTCGGAAGCTCAACGGAAAGGGAAGGCTCAAATTCCAGAGTGATTATTCGATTGACTAAGGCAAATGGATTTCTTAACCCTTGTTAAGCGTATGAAATTTGTGTATTTCCTTGTGTGGTGTTGATAATGATTTAGAGACTTGTTGCTTATTTGTTGGTGTTGTATTCTATGTTGTAAATTGTGCTTTGTTATCAAAATGGTTATCTCCTCATTTTTCATTTGAGCATGTCATTTGCATTGTATGTGAGACATGGTTGTGATAAGATTTATGTGATAAGAGGATGTACCATTTCGAGGATTGTATCGCGCGCCGTGATGTATATTATATTTCGAGAGACGTATCGCGCGCCGCGACAATTACTATTATCAAGGATCGTGTCGTGCGCTGCGACAGATGCATGGACAAATATGTCCCCCATGGGTCCCAGACTGAGAGACAGCGGGTGTGTATCATTAGGGAAGACATGCTTCACTATACTTGACATTGCATCTCATGGCATTGCACATTTTTATTGTTGATGAACTTGAACACGTGTTTTGCTGATCTTGTGAGTGTTTTCTTGTGAAACTTGTGACTGTTGAATATTGAGATGTTATTGGGAATATGTAAACTGATAGAGTGTGGGTTTAGAGTTGTGTGCTTGGTTAACTGTGAATTGTTAGGCTGTAGGGTGGAGGTTCAGATAGGGTGTAAGGAGTACCCGTATTTTGTTCACTTAACTTGTGTTTAGAGGTTTGCCTGTTGGGTACCGCGTCATCTGGTATTCACCCCTTGCTTCTACAAATTTTTGTAGGTTACGAGCCCGGATCTTTGTGATACCCCCCATTCATTTCGTTTCCGAGGCATCTTGTGGAGGATTGTGAGGTAGATGCTTGTCATCTCAGCGAACTTTCCTACTCCAGTTTATGACTTTGTTTTTACTTGAAAGACAACTTCATTTTAGACTCGAATTTTATTTCAATTCTAATATTTACATTAGATGCCTGTGGACGTGACAACCTGGTTTTTGGGGATTGAATTAAGTTGACTTGTTGTCACAATAGAAAATATTGTTAGATTGTTGTTTATTTCGGCACTTTGTTAGATATTGGGTTTCAGGCTGACTTATCTTGGTGGGATAAGACGAGCGCCATCAAACCATTTTTGGGTCGTGACACTTATTTTGGAGCATATATTATCTTTTTGCATTAGATAGATATCTAATCTCATCTATGCGAGTCTCTTAACAATTTCTAATTAAATATAAAGGAGTTACTATAACAATAGATGAGGATATTCAAATTAATATAGATCTATATATTACATTTTAAATATTGAATTAAAAAAATTAAATTTAACATGAGATGTTGTTGATTAATAATTATTTCAATTGTTAGTTTTGTTAATTTATTATTAGTTACTTTAATTTTAGGATAATTATTTAAGAAAAAACATTTTTACAACTTTTCAAATTGAATATCCATAAATGTGACATTTAAAATAAATAATTACCTTCATAAAAAGAATAAACAATTTTAAATTTATATATTATAACATTCAATTTTAAAATCAAACAAAGACCATCTAATATATTAACTAGTCACACCTCAAAATGAACCAAGATAATACAGAAAATCAGTGTACCCTATTTTTTGGAACTATATTTCCTCAAAATACTATTGAAGATAATTACAAATAATGCTATGAAATTTAGGTATTTGAATTCATATATAATTTTGAAACACCTATTTTTTGAACCAAAATTATTTGCATTTTTATTTACTCTACTATTTAACTGCAACATTAAAGGAAGGAAACTTCTATATTTAAAACTAGACATATTTCATACCATTCTTTAAGGCATAATGTTAATGTCGAAAAACAATTTATGTTATTGTAAAATCACATTGGTAATTTTGCTTCACTTATGATTGTTTTAAAGAATGTGTAATGTTTTTTTTTTTTTTTGTCATTTGTTGTTAGAAAATATAATTATTGGAATACATTAAAAGCAGAGATTTTACCAATGATCACATAATAGGGTAACTATTTAGAAGTTCAATCATTTTTTTCAATCAAAGCAATGGTGAAGTGATTTTTTTTCTTTTGCATTAAAGAACTTAATTGGATTAATAAACTATTAAAACAATAATGAAAATTTAGGAAAGTAAATTTGCTACATGGTTCAATTAATATAAAATATCTGTTAATGTAAATTTTATTTTGATTAATTTAGAAAATTGTAATCATATTAATTCTCTATTGAATATATCCAGTCAAACACAAGTCTTTTTGATGCCTCTAATAATTAACATTCTAATTGATTGTTTTTTTAAATAATTTTTCATCATGATTCTATAGTACTGCCAAATTTAGCAATTTATATCTCAAAATAACTTTAATCATAAAAGTTCTCCAAAAATTTCACAATTCAGCTAAAAATCGAATGATAAAATAAAAATGCTATCATAAAGAGTTAGAAATAAACATCATGGCCATTAGATGATAATTGATAAGGATTAGCGGAGGAGCAAAGAAAAATATGAATATGAATGAGAAAGAAATCTAAACTTTAACGTATTAAAAAAATATTAAAACAAAAATAAAAACTTAGCAAAGTAAATTTGCAACATGATTCAATTAATATAAAATATTTGTTAATGCAAATTTTATTGTTCATTAATTTATAAAAATTATAATTATAATAATTCTCTATGTTAAACACAAGTCTTTTTGACGCCTCTAATAATTAACATTCTAATTGATTGTTTTTTAAATAATTTTTCATCATGATTCTATAGTACTGTCAATTTTAGTAATTTATCTATCTCAAAATAACTTTAATAATAAAATTTCTCAAGAAATTTCACAATTCAAATAAAAATTGAATGATAAAATAAAAAATGATATCATAAAGAGTTAGAAATAAATATGATGGCCATTAGACGATAATCGATAAAGATTAGCAGAGGAGCAAAGAAAAATATGAATATGAACGGGGAAAGAAATCGAAATTGTAACGTTAAAAATTCATGATATAAATTTTGTAAAGAGGTTCAAAAGAAAAACATGAATATAGAATTTGTTACAAAATCGTATCAGTACTTTATCAACGAACTATCAAATTAGAAGATACTACAAAAATTGTTGTAAGAATTATTATTGTTATTATTAATTATTTCTTACTTATGGCCCAAGTTTACTTGTAACCCAAGTAATACCATAAATAGTATTTAATAAGGAATAGATCTCGTCCATACATTGGTTACTTGATGGACGTACCAGATTAAATCATAACCTCTATAAATTGGTCCTCCCTCCACCAATTAGGGTTAATCACATATTCTCTACAATAATTTCATCGTTGAGGTTGTGATAACATAAAGTTAGGGCAAGGAGGTAGAAACCAATTTACAACTAACGCTTCCGCTTTTCTCTGTGATGATGTCTTTCTCATCAGGTATGTGCTCCTAACAATCTCTATGTAAGATTATCGCGTTCAAGATCCTGATATTATGCATTCAAGTATTTTAATCTTACATGTGGCATCAGAATCTGAATTGTTTTAACATATAATCTTCATAAATTATATAACCACATCAGCCTTGGTAGGGTAATAAAGAGTAATTACCGCTCACCATTCCTAAATAAATAAATGATTATGTTTTTGTTTTAGATTGTACAAATTCTAAAAATTTTAATTTCTCCCATAATGTAATAATTATGTTCTCTTTTAGATTGCGCAATAAATTAAAGTGATCGTTATATTAAGTAATAAATAATGTGTGTGTACTTAGTGCAATATAGTTTATTAGTCACCAAAGTGGCCAAACTAGAAAATTAATGTTTACACATATAATATTTATGTTCACTTAGCATATGTGGATTAGTACAATTTATTATTTTTTGGCACATTCAATATTCCAAGAGAAATTGGGTCTGATTTTTCAACTTGATGCATGTATTATAATTCTATAGTTTGTTAGTCACCAAAGTGACCAAACTAAAATGCTTAAAATTATGCACATGAGCAAATTTTATGATATGATGTGTGTTTTGTATATTTATATAGTTTTTTAGTCACCAAAGTGGTCAAACTAGAGAAATTAATGTCTACACATATCATATTTATGATCACTTGATGCATGTACTATGTTTCTATTGTTTGTTAGTCACCAAAGTGGCCAAACTTAAATGTTTAAAATTATTCACATGCACAAAAATTTATGATGTTATGTGTGTTTTGTATTTATATAGTTTGTTAGTCACCAAAGTGGCCAAACTAGAGAAAATTAACGTTTACACATATCATGTTTATGATCACTGATGCATGTATTATGTTTCTATAGTTTGTTAGTCACCAAAGTGGCCAAACTAAAATGTTTTAAATTATTCACATGCACAAAATTTTATGAGATTATGTATGCATTTCTATTCATATAGCTTGTTAGTCACCAAAGTGGCCAAACTAGTATGGTTAAGAAAAATATGCACTCATAAAATTGTCATTTATCTATGAAAGTTAATTAAATGCCAATATTGAAAAATAAATAGATAAATTAACTTTCACTACTGCTAGAACTTAAAAAGTTTTACCCAAAGGTGAATCTATCATTCTACGAATAGTGAAAATTATGAGTTAAATTAATATTTTCAATCAAACTATATTGTATATCCAAAGATGTCGTATATGTTTGATTAAAATTATTTAATTGCATATTAAAGATTTTCTTAAAAAAGGACATTTAAATTATGATAGTGTGTCGTAGTATCTACCCAAAGAAGAATTACGATGTACTTTTATCGATTTACTGAATTCACATTATTATTTTTATATGTGAACATGCATATCTATTTGCAGTTATGCCTCTTCATTCACATGCTTCGTATGTTACTGTGTCCAATGAATTGAACTTCTGAATGACATGAACAAGTCCAGTTCCATTTAGGTGTGATGAATCCTTACTTGGCTCTGCTAAATGACAAATCCACTGCCGTTAATGATAGCAACAGTGATGATGAGAAGTCTTTTCATAAATCATGGTAGCGCTCTAACAGATTGAGCTTTATGTTCATGCAAATGACTGTTGCTAACAACATTAAAAATTCTATTCCACAAATAGAAAGTGTCAGGCAATACCTGAAGTTTGTGGAAGAACGTTTTCGTTCTGCTGATAAGTCTCTCGCTGGTACACTAATGGCTGAACTCACGACCATGAAATTTGATGGGTCGCGTAGTATACAAAATCATATCATTGAGATGACTAACATTGCAACAAGACTTTCGACCTTGGGGATGAAAGTGGATGACACCTTATTAGTTCAATCTATATGAACTCATTGTCTCTTGAGTATGGACCATTCTAAATTAACTATAACACTATTAAGGATAAGTGGAATGTTAGTGAATTGTCCAGTATTTTTACCCAAGAAGAGTCAAGTCTTAAGAAACAAAGAGGTTATTCCATTAACTTCATGGGTCAAGGAGCTGGTAAAGGACTTAAAGTGAAAGCCAACAAGTTTAAGAAAAAAAAAAGCACTTGCTAAAGTTTCAGAGGATGCTTATAAGGAACTCAAGATTGATGTGTGTCGTTTCTGTAAAAAGAAGGACACTATCAGAAAGATTGTCTGAAACATAATGCTTGGCTTGAAAAGAAAGGTACATTTAGTGCCTTTGTATGTTTCGAATAAAATTTAGTAGAAGTTTCTAATAATACTTGGTGGCTTGATTCTGGTGCAACTACTTATATATCCACTATGTTGCAGAGATTAATTACGATCCAAACTATCAATCCAAATTTAAAAAAATAAAAAAATAAAAAATATTGTTCATGGGAAATCGCATGAAGGCTAAAATTGAAGGTATAAGGACTTATCGTTGATCTTGGAGACTGTTGATCTTGGAGACTGAACATCACCTTGATCTATTACAGACTCTTTATGTTCCTTCAATTTCTAGGAATTTGATTTCTCTTTCAAGACTTAATGTTTCTGGATTTGATTTAAGTTTGGACATTGATGTTTTAATTTATATAAAAATACTATTTTTATATTTCTGGAGTTCTTATTGATGGTTTATATAGATTGAAACTCCATAATAATTAGACGTAGTTTACTAAATGAAAATTATGCTTATTTGTGGCATAAATATTTGGGTCATGTATCCAAAGAAAAATTAAAAAGGTTAGTAAAGAATGAGATTCTTCCGAATATGAATTTTATTGATCTTGATATATGTTTGGATTGCATCAAAGGAAAGCAAACCAAGCATATCAAGAAAGGTGCCACAATAAACACTTAGCTTCTTGAATTATACACACTGATATTTGTGGACCCTTTGATGTTTCATCTTTAGGTGGAGATAAATATTTTGTCACCTATATCGATGATTTTTCACATTATGGATTTATCTATTTGTTGAAAGAAATCTCAAGCAGCGGACGCTCTCAAAGTGTACGTTAAAGAGGTTGAAAGACAATTAGATAAGAAAGTGAAAATCATTAGGTCAGATAGAGGTGGTGAATATTATGAAAATTGTAACGAATCAGAACAGTGTCTAAGTCCATTTGCGAAATTCCTTTGAAATTATGAAGTTGGTGGGAGTGTTGAACGATAAAGTGTGAAAATTAATGAGGTAAGGGTAAATATTTCATTGCCCATGAATGTAACTACTTTCGCACCAATCAAAAATGTTGTTCCTCTTGTTGAAGAACACTTTAACAATGTTGAACAACATTTGGGTGAAACCCTTCTAGAAGGAACTAACTTACAAGTATCTGACGCAAATGAACCACAAACAATGCCATAAAGAGAATTGGTCATTACGTGATGTATTGCAAGAGACAGATTTTGACATTGGAATCAATAAAGATTTGATTTCATTTTCACAAGCCAGAGAAATCAATGAGTCTGATAAATGGATTGATGCCATGAATGAAGAGTTAAAATCCATATGATACAATAAAGTCTAGGATCTCATTCAATTACCAAAAAGTTCTAAAACAATAGAGTGTAGATGGGTCTTATAAACCAAACGTAATTCAAATGGTAATATTGAATGATATAAAGTCAGACTTGTTGCCAAGGGATACACTCAAAAAAAAAAAAAAGGACGCATTGATTATGAAGAGACCTTTTCACCGATCTCAAAGAAAGACTCATTAAGAATTATTTTGTCTTTGATAGCTCATTATGATTTAGAGTTACACCAAATGAATGTGAAAATTGTCTTTCTTAATGTAACCTCGAATGAGGATGTTTATATGGACTAACCAGAGGGTTTCAAAATTAAAGGAAAAGTTCAAATAGTGCGTAAATTAAAGAAGTCAACATATGGATTCAAACAAGTCTCACGACAATGGTATATAAATTTTAATGATACCATAACATCTTTTGGATTTAAGGAAATTACTGTTGATCCGTGTATATATCAAAATATCAGTGGGAGTAAGTTTATTGTTGATCCGTGTATATACCAAAATATCAGTGGGAGTAAGTTTACATTTTTAGTCCTGTATGATGATAACATTTTACTTGTTGCTAATGATTTAAGCATAATTGCGTGAGACAAATGATTTTCCCTCTGTGAACTTTGAAATGAAAGATATGGGTGAGACATCTTATGTGATAGGGATAGCAATATTCCATGATAGATCACAAGAATTATTGGGACTGTCTCAAAAGGGCTATATCGAAAGAGTTCGAGAGAGATTTAATATGAACAATTGTTCAGCAGGAATAGTTCCTATTAAAAAAAAAGGGACAAATTTAATCTCATGCAATGCTCAAAGAATGATGTAGAACGAAAAGAAATGATCTCAATTCCTTAATCTTCTATTGTTGAAAGTTTGATGTATGTTCAAACTTGCACAAGACCGTATATTAGTTTTGTGGTCGGAATACTAGGAAGATATCAAAGTATCATTGGAATTGATTACTGAAAATCTGCAAAGAAAGTTTATGGCACGTTATGAAGCCACAATTCATACATTATGGCTGCGAAACTTTATTTCAGGACTTGGGATTGTCGACACCATTACCAAGCCGCTGAAAATTTATTGTGATAATGCTGCAGCAATATTCTTCTCTAAGAATGATAAGTACTCCAAATGTGCCAAACATATGGAATTAAAGTACTTTACTGTCAAGGAAGAATTTCAGACACAAAGAGTGTTACTTAAGAATATTAGAACTGATCTCATGGTTGCAGATCTGTTAACAAAAGGCTTACAACCAAAGACATTTAAGAGCATGTTCAAAGAATGGGTCATGCTTGTACTTATTATTGATACATTTATGATGTTTTACACTCTGAGCTCAAATTATGTATTTCTGATATACATTAATGAATATATTATTTCTCATAATGGTGTACACATTATTGTTTTGAGAAATTAAAAGATGAGTCTCTATGAGACATTATTGTGGACCGTAATGTTATATGTTTTTATAGCTTATGAACCTAGTATGATAAGTTGCTAATGTAGTAGTATATGGAAGGAAGTATGTAGCATAAATTTTATGTACAACCGTCATAACTCGCATTAGTAGTTTGTTATATTGTGGTATGCATGATGGACATTATAGAAGATATCTTTTGCATGCGCAAATAATGTTTATTAAATACTAATGATATATGGTCATTGGGTCAAGTGGGAGAATATAAGAATTATTATTGTTATTATTAATTATTTCTTATTTATGACCCAAGTTTACTTGTAACCCAAGTAATACCATAAATAGTATTTAATAAGAAATAGATGCCGTCCATACATTGGTTACTTGATGGACGTACCAGATTAAATCATAACCTCTATAAATTGGTCCTCCCTCCACCCATTAGGGTTAATCACATATTCTCTACAATAATTTCATCGCTGACGGTTGTGATAACATAAAGTTAGAACAAGGAGGTAGAAACTAATTTACAACTAACGCTTTCGCTTTTCTCTGTGATGATGTCTTTCTCATCATGTATGTGCTCCTAACAATCTCTATATAAGATTATCGTGTTCAAAATCCTGATATTATGTATTCAAGTATTTTAATCTTACAGTTGTATGCTGGTGTTATGTGATTACAACACTTTTCAAATCACGAGATGTTATTTATAATTTTTTTAAAAAAATTAATAAGTATATATGCATGTGTGTATACTTTAATTAACAATTTATTGAATATATAATCTACAAATATAATTGCATGGTTGAATTGACATTATTTCTTATCCTCAAAACCTTGAAGAAAGCTATTTAAAATAATTATATGATATGATATAAATTCTTGAATAACGTTATTTGAAATAATTATATGATATAATATAATTATATAATAAATTATATTTTAATTTGTATTAAATATTAATTATTACAATTATAATTTAATTAATTTATACATTAAATAATATAACTTGAATTAAAATCGATTGATAATATTTTTGAAATTTGTCTTTACATTTCATATGAAAAATTGAATTTTGGTTTTCTTTTGTAAAAAAATAATGAAATTTATAAATAAAATTCAGTATTAATATATTATAAACTTAAAGCAAAAATTATAAATGTATATATTACTAGAATAATATTATAATATTATGCAAATAAAATTGTGTATTATATGATCATATAAATATTGATAATGTATTATTATAACTATTTTAAGAAATATTTTAATTAGTGAATGATAAATTTTATAAACTATTTATATTTATATTATTTAAATTGTGACATTTAAAAGTATTTGCGCAACGCGCGAGTACGAATACTAGTAATATATAATAGATAAAGTAATAACATATAAATGTAAAATTAAATTATAACCTTGTTATATAAAAAAAATATTAAATGAAATTTAATTTAACTTTTGAAAAAACTGCTAATTAATTAGTAAGAAATATATTGGTCAATATGTATAAATGAAAAGGATATTTTAATCTTGAGAAGAATAATTTGTTGTTTCTGCTTCTACTTTTTTTTTATAAAAAAAATAACATAAATATTTAGCTTCTTCTCAACCTACTTCAATTTATATTTTTTTTTGATTTGTCAAATACTTAATTTTTCAACAAAAAATATTTTTTCTCAAATTAAATACTTGGCCGAACTCATAAACAGATCCCTAAGCTTGTTGGTTTTTTCCCTCAGGTACCTCAACTACGTCATTTTTCTATTGAATCATTGAAACACCCATAATTTGTTCCTTTTAAATACCGTCGGCTGATTTTGATCGACTTTTTTATTGTAAATGTCTTCAATTGTGTTCGTATTGTAATGATTTTGATTGAAGGAATGAAGACAAACAACATGTTAGTCTCATTTTTTCTAATGTGTTCAAATAACTTGAAATAAAACACAATTATTCTCGAACATTTCACTATCAATTGAACTAATGAGTTCTGGAACAAGATATGTGTCACGACTGGAATCTAGACCCCAGACGAGACCGGCGTCGTTGACCTCTCAGAGGTCGCAAACAAGCCTACTTACGACATACTTACTTTACACAGGTTAATTTTAGCGGAAAATTTGAAACTTTTTGTTCTTTAAACATGCTTGCCGAACATTCTTAAAATTTTATAATCGTTCATCATAAACCATCTAACATTAAAGAGATAAACAACTGAAAGAAATAGTTCATAAGTCTTAATTGTATAATTGCCAAAAATGGCCCAAATACAAAGTCTGAATAAAGAGCAGGAAAGAAACGCTAGTGGAACATGCTCCACTAGCTCAACTCTAAAACTACGCTAGAATATAAAACAGTAGTATCCTCGAAAGCATGAGGACCTACCAAACTCCGGATGAATGCTGACATCCGGATAGCTGCAACAATGATCCTGCAAGTCTATCGACCACCTGTGCCTGCACCTAAAATAGTATAGATGTATAGGGTTAGTACACACTTGTACTAAGTACGGGTATATGCAAGCACACACCAAGAACATGCATGAGAAAGAATAGCTGTTTCTTAACGACATGATTTTTTTTTTTTTTGAAAGTCAAGTCAGTAGACTTGCCAAATTGAGATTAGGAAAGTTAGTGAACTTTCCAAATTGATTTAGGAAGGTCATGCCATGAGAGTAACATGCATCATATTAAATATCGTATTGCACACAACACATATCATCTTCATATAGCACATATCATAGCACATATCATCTTCATATAGCACATATCATAGCACATAACACATAACACATAGCTTCGTTCGTATCACTCATTCATATGCCATGAGACCTTGGAATCATGGACTTAACATTAAGACTTTCCAAAATGAGGGCTCAACATATGGGACCTCAACTAGGGAGTCTTCATTAGCAAACACAGAGTCTGCTTCATTCATTCATACGTACTTCATTGTATTTCATTCATAGGCCAGTGTGAACACCAGCTATACCTAGGGTGTAGTTTAAGACTTTCATCGGGTTTGCTGTGAAATGATCAGGAATAACCTAATGTCATTACCTGAGTCTAGCTCACCTCTTGATTATCCTATCCTAACACTTTCGGTATCATTCATTTCTTTATGTGCTTCATTTGAGGCTGGCCTCATTCATTCGTTGGAAACTTTAATTTTAACCGACATAGATCATGTGAGCATCATGAAATTCAGTGTCTCCTCCACACCAAAAAGAGGTGAAATCACCGGCCAAGGTGACCCAAAACATGCCAGCGTACATGGGAATTTAACCCTGCCAGATCCCTATATTGGCAGTATAGATTCGAAGACCAGGAGATATAAGGAGACCCATACCCGGCAAGCCGGACAGTCTCATCTCATGAGAGTTACGTGAACCTCCGCCCTTCCCGAAAGAAGGCATCACCGCTCATAGCTAGTCTATCAATGCTCAGTATAAAGTTTCGTTACATTCAACTCATACATCATGGAAGCTGGATTCTAGTATGAGGACATCATAGCTCAATAGATGATTTCTCATCTCATTATTAGTTTTAAGTGTGTTAAGCTCAATACTCTCATTAGAGTGTCCATAGATACTGGTCTCTTCATTATCTTACACTCTCATAGGTGAGTACGTTTTGGTAACGTTTACTTAGACTCATTTGCGATTGCTCTCATCATTTACATTGGCCTCACATCATGTTGTCACCATATTCTTCATCATTAGCACCTTTACTTTTCATAGTTACTCACCTCTTGTTACGTGAATGTTCATTTCATCGTATGCCAATGCACTTGGCTTTTTAGTGTATCTTACCCTCATACTTAACCCTTCTAGGGTTCGTCATTTCATTACATACATCTTAGGTTCACTTACCTTTGAACGTATGTTAGACTTATGTGTCTATACATACAAGCCATGGGCTTCATTCATAATTCGTGAAGTGATTCTTAATTTCCTAAAATTAGGTAGTACAAGACTTATGTATCTTGTATATATATGCCAAGATCTTAATTCTTTTGATCTAAGTAGATGGCATTATTTTTGGCAATTATACAATTAAGACTTATGAACTATTTCTTTCAGTTGTTTATCTCTTTAATGTTAGATGGTTGATGATGAACGATTATAAAATTTTAAGAATGTTTGGCAAGCATGTTTAAAGAACAAAAAGTTTCAAATTTTCCGCTAAAATTAACCTGTGTAAAGTAAGTATGACGTAAGTAGGCTTGTTTGCGACCTCTGAGAGGTCAACGACGCCGGTCTCGTCTGGGGTCTAGATTCCAATCGTGACAAAGTTGGTATCACGGAGGGGCAATTTTGGGAGAGAGAGAGAGACAAAATTTAACTCTTGGAGTAGAGTCTTGCTCCACCCGGGTTCGAATCTAGGTGGAAGCAATGATTTAAATTACTTTTATTTAAGTTTGATAAATTAATTTAAGTAATTAATAATTTTTAAGCTGATTTAATAAAAAGGAAAATCAGATTTTTCTTATTTTTAGTTAATTAAAATCCTAACTTTTGACTAAGTCTTAAATTTAGTCTCCTAATCCTAAACCAACTCTCTCCCTCACGTTTCTCAACTCTCTCACGTTCTCAATCTCTTTCTCACGTTAGTTCTGTCAAGAACAATAAGAAAAACAGAAAATACATCAAGAGTTCTTCACACTTGAAGAACTCACAAGAATTTTTTAAGTAAAGACAAAGGAATCAAAATGACAAGGCTAAGAGAGGTTCATCGAGTAAGGTGTGTGTTGAAGTAAATTTGGCGTGATTTGGAGGAGTTTCCGGGCAGCAGCTTCTAGCTTGAACAACGTCAAAAGGTATGTGTTTCTCTCATGGAATTCTTTCTCCAAGAGTACTTTCTTTCGAACGTTCTTAAACTCTTGCAACTAAGGTTGTTCCCCTTTTGTATGCCCTTGTCCTTAGCTCCCAAACAAATTCGTAGGATGGGTATGTTGTGCTGCTAGATTTAGGCATGATTGACGTGTTTATATTGAATGTGAATAAGGTTATGTGCGTGAAATCACGAAGTAGTCGAAAAAAAGTGTGGGTGTGGGTGTGCTTCGGCAGTGGATTTTAGCCACTGTTTGGAGACGTTTAAAGCATGTTTTTTTCTTCTTGTATTTCATGTGTTAAAGTTGTGTATAATGTGGTGTTCATATGAAAAGTTATGTGGCTGGATTGAGGGAGGAATTCTTGACTAAACGACTCCATGAAAGTGCACCTAAAATGTTATAAATGAACTATGAAATTTCCCTAAGAACTAATGTGTAATTTGATGAAAAAGGTGTAGAAAAATCATGGAGTAAATTTCTAGAACCTGGAAATAGGCTTTAGAAAGGATCTGGAAATTTTGGACGTAAAAGAAAACTAAAAAAAAAATGAGGCTGGCAGGAATTGAACCAGTGACGATCTGGTCACTGGAGTTCGCGAAAAAGGAAGAAAAATAAGGGCGGGGGGCAGGAATCGAACCAGTGACCATCTGGTCACTGGAGTTCGCGAAAAAAAGTAGGAAAAATAAGGGAGGGGGGCAGGAGTCGAACTCGTGACCATCTGGTCACTAGAGTTCGCGAAAAGGAAGAAAAAAAATATAGGAGAGGGGCTGGGGGAATCGATCTCGCGACCAGCTCCCCCTTCAGCGAAAACTTAAAAAAAAATAATGATAAAGGGGGCTGTGGGGGTTCGAACCCACCACCTCACAGTCCCCCTTCAGCGAAATTTAACAAAATTAAAGGGGGTTGTGGGGGTCCGAACCCACAACCTCCCTCTTTGTAGTGAACTTTTATTAAATTGAAAATTAATGAGGTTGTGGGGGCTTGAACCCTCAACCCTTTGATTAATTAAGAGGGAAATTAAACTAGAAAATTTATCCTTTACTACAAATGTTGAGATTTAATTTAAAGTTTAATGTTATGATTATTAGAAATAAAATTAAAATAAAAATATAGATGATATCCAAGTGATTCAAGATTTGGGTTTCTTTGCCCAAAATTCCGTATTGATGCATAAGTCATACGTGAGTAAATCATCCAAAAATAATGCCATCTACTTAGATTAAAAGAATTAAGATCTTGGCATATATATATATATATACAAGATACATAAGTCTTGTACTACCTAATTTTAGGAAAGTAAGAATCACTTAACGAATGATGAATGAAGCCCATGGCTTGTATGTATAGGCACATAAGTCTAACATACGTTCAAAAGTATGCTAACCCAAGATGTATGTAATGAAATGATGTACCCTAGAAGGGTTAAGTATGAGGGTAAGATACACTAAAAAGCCAAATGCATTGGCATACGATGAGATGGACATTCACGTAATAAGATGTGAGTAACTATGAAAAGTAAAGGTGCTAATGATGAAGAATATGATGACAACATGATGTGAGGCTAATGTAAATGATGAGAGCAATCTCAAATGAGTCTAAGTAAACGTTATCAAAACGTACTCACCTATGAGAGTGTAAGATAATGAAGAAACCAGTCTCTATGGACACTCTAATGAGAGTATTGAGCTTAACACACTCAATACAAATTATGAGATGAGAAATCATCTAATGAGCTCTAATGTCCTCATACTAGAAGCCAGCTTTCATGACGTATGAGATGAATGAAATGGAATTTTATACTGAGCACCGATAGACTAGCTATGAGCGGTGATGCCTTCTTTCGGGAAGGGCGAAGGTTCACGTAACTCTCATGAGATGAGACTGTCCGGCATTGCCGGGTATGGGTCTCCATTCATCTCCTAGTCTTTGAACCTATACTGCCAATATAGGGATCTGGCGGGGTTAATTCCCATGTACGCTAGTATGTTAATGGGTCACTTTGGCCGGTGATTCCACCTCTTTTCGGTGTGGGAGAGATACTGGATTTCATGACGCTCACATGATCTATGTCGGTTAAAGTTAAAGTTCCCAATGAATGAATGAGGCCAGCCTCAAGTGAAGCACATAAAGAAATGAATGATACCGAAGGTGTTATGATAGGATAATCAAGAGGTGAGCTAGACTCAGGTAAGGACATTAGGTTATTCCTGATCATTGCACAACAAACCCGATGAAAGTCTTAAACTACATCCTAGGTACAGCTGGTGTTCACACTGGCCTATGAATGAAATGCGATAAAAGTACGTATGAATGAATGAAGTAGACTCTGTGTTTGCTAATGAAGACTCCCTAGTTGAGGTCCTATATGTTGAGCCCTCATTTTGGAAAGTCTTAACGTTAAGTCCATGATTCCAAGGTCTCATGGCATATGAATGAATGATACGAACGAAGCTATGTGTTATGTGTTATGTGCTATGGTATGTGCTA
The DNA here is from genome assembly GCA_016801875.1 of Solanum sitiens. Lineage (NCBI taxonomy): Eukaryota > Viridiplantae > Streptophyta > Magnoliopsida > Solanales > Solanaceae > Solanum > Solanum sitiens. The sequence continues at coordinate 4,070,486 of JABWTJ010000018.1, forward strand.
TATGAAGATGATATGTTTTGTGTGCAGTACGATATTTAATATGATGCATGTTACTCTCATGGCATGACCTTCCTAATCTCAAATTGGCAAGTCCACTGACTTGACTTCCAAAAATCACGTTGTTAGAAAAGAGCTATTCTTTCTCATGCATGTCCGTGGTGTGTGCTTGCATGTACCCATACTTAGTACAAGTGTGTACTAACCCCTATACATCTATACTATTTTAGGTGCAGGCACAAGTGGTCGATAGAGTTGCAGGATCATTGTTGCAGCTATTCGGACGTCAGTATTCATCCGGAGTTTGGTAGGTCCTCATGCTTTCGAGGATACTACTGTTTTATATTCTAGCGTAGCTTTAGAGTTGAGCTAGTGGAGCATGTTCCACTAGCGTTTCTTTCCTGCTCTTTATTCAGACTTTGTATTTGGGCCATTTTGGCAATTATACAATTAAGACTTATGAACTATTTCTTTCAGTTGTTTATCTCTCTAATGTTAGATGGTTGATGATGAACGATTATAAAATTTTAAGAATGTTTGGCAAGCATGTTTAAAGAACAAAAAGTTTCAAATTTTCCGCTAAAATTAACCTATGTAAAGTAAGTATGACGTAAGTAGGCTTGTTTGCGAGCACTGAGAGGTCAACAACGCCGATCTCGTCTGGGGTCTAGATTCCAGTCGTGACAAAGTTGGTATCAGAGCACTAGGTTAAATTCTGAGAATATTGAGTTCACATCAACCACATTGAGTAGTTTCTAAGTCATGGTAGTGAAGTGCACCACTATCCTGAATTAGAGACTGCATGATGCGTAGGAAAATTTCCCTTCTTCTGATCTTATCGTGCTTTTCTGAATGTCTGATTTCTTGGTGTTATGAGCGTATCTAACATCGATTTTTGTTGTTTTCAGAGAATGGACCCTAGGAGGGCTATTGGTCAGAGGAGAGGAAGAGCAGCTGCTGGGGGCAATCGAGTTCCACCCAAGGCTCCAGCTGAAGGAGTGGTTGTGCCAGTTAATCCAGCTGGGTTGACTGATGCTGAGGTGAGGGCATCTCTGGCCCAGATGGCACAGGCCATTACTATGCAGGCCCAGGCCATGACTGCCCAGGTCAACCGGCAGAATGTTTAGAGGGAGAACCCACCGGTTCGTAGCATGACTGACAGGCTGAGGGATTTCACGAGGATGAATCCTCCTATTTTCACAGGGTCTAGGACTGCAGAGGATCCCCAGGAGTTTGTGGATGAGGTGCATAAGATCCTGGTGGCTATGGGGGCCAGTGATATTGAGAAGGTTGAGCTGGCTTCCTATCAGCTCAAGGATGTTGCACAGACTTGGTGCAAGATGTGGCAAGATATTTGTGTCTTAGGTGGAGTGACAGTCACATGGGAGCTGTTCAAAATAGCATTTCTGGAGAGATTCTTCCCCAGGGAGATGAGGGAGGCCAAGGTTGAGGAATTCATCAACCTTAAACAAGGCTCTATGACAGTCAGGGAGTATTCCCTGAAATTTGGTAAGCTGTCAAGGTATGCTATTTTCCCTAGTATTTAATATCAAGAATGAGGAGAATACTGAACTTTGTTGAAACCATCCAGGTATGCTACTTCCCTGGTTTCTAACAACAGGGATGAGATGAGCAGGTTCCTCACAGGAATCAATGGGGACCTAGAGGAGGAGTGTCAATCTGCAATGCTCCATGATAATATGGATCTTTCCAGGTTGATGGTGCATGTACAACAGGTAGAGGACAGCCGCAGAAAGAGAGGTGTTCGTGATGCTAGGAGGCCTAGGCCTCAAGATCAGGCAGGACCCAGTCATGGAGGCCACAGGAACAACTTTGGCGTCCGTGAGCAGCCAAGGTTCAAAAAGGGGCAACAGAGTTCAGGAAATTTTAATCCTCAGAGGAGTGCTACAACTATAGGAGGCAGACCTGAGCCCAAGAAAGGCAATGGATGTGAGATGCAGCGTCCTAAGAATAATTGTGCTAAGTGTGGCCGGGCTCACAGTGGAGAGAGTAGACAGGGCACTAATGCCTGCTTCGGTTGTGGTAAGAGTGGACACATGGTCAGAGACTGTCCATAGAACAGAGGTCAGGCTGGAGGTAATGCTCAACATAGGCCTAATCCACAGGGTGCAGCAGCAGCCGAGCCTTCTAAGAGGAACAGGTTCTATGCCCTGAAGGGCAGGGAGGAGCAGGAGAAGTCCGCTGATGTGGTCACAGGTATGCTGCAAGTGTGCTCAACTTCTGTTTATGCTTTACTTGATTCAGGGTCTACACTTTCCTTTGTAACTCCTCTGCTTGCTCTTACTTTTGAGATATTGCCTGAAGTTCTGCATGATCCTGTAGTGGTTAGTACACCTTTAGGAGAGAATGTAAGAACTGATAGAGTATACAAGGATCGCCCAATAGTTATGAGTGGTAAAACTATGTGTGCAAACTTGGTTGAGTTACCCATGCACAATTTTGATGTTATTCTTGGCATGGATTGGCTTCACAGTTGTTATGCTTGCTTGGACTGTCGTAGTAGAGTGGTGAGATTTCTCTTTCCTAATGAAGAAGAGTTAGTCTGGGAGGGGTACAATTCGAGTCGTCCTAACCCCTTGATTTCTAACCTTAAGGCCAATAAAATGATGTCCAAGGGGTTATTGTGTCATCTTGTGAGTGTTAATGATTTAGATCATGACATTCCTTCCATAGACTCAGTACCTGTAGTGAATGAGTTCTCAGATGTGTTTCCTGATGATTTGCCTAGAGTCCCTCCCCTTCGAGAGATTGACTTTGGTATCGATTTAGAACCCGATACTAAACCAATCTCAATTCCTCCTTACAGAATGGCTCCAGCTGAACTTAAAGAGTTGAAGCTGTAGTTAAAAGATCTCACTGACAAGGGTTTCATTCAGCCGAGCATATCCCCTTGGGGCGCTCCAGTGTTGTTTGTAAAGAAGAAAGATGGGACCCTTAGAATGTGTATCGATTATCGGCAACTCAACAAAGGCACTATAAAGAATAGGTATCCACTCCCCAGAATAGATGATTTGTTCGACCAGCTCCAAGGGTCTAGTTTCTTCTCTAAGATTGATCTTCATTCAGGGTATCATCAGCTTAGGGTTAAGGATAGATATATCCCAAAAACAGCCTTTCGTACCCGCTATGGTCACTATGAGTTTCTAGTCATGTCATTTGGTCTCACGAATGCACCTGCTGCATTTATGGATCTCATGAATAGAGTCTTCCGTGAATACCTTGAATCTTTCGTCATAGTATTCATTGATGACATTCTCATCTACTCTAAGACCAAGGAAGAGCATGAACAACATTTGAGACTAACCTTGCAGGTACTTAGACAGCATTAGTTGTATGCCAAATTCAGCAAATGTGAATTCTGGCTAAGATCAGTGACCTTCCTGGGTCATGTTGTGTCCGATCAGGGCATGGAGGTGGATCCCAGGAAGACTGAGGCTATGAAGAACTGGCCAAAGACTCTTACTCCCACTGACATCCGTAGCTTTTTGGGATTGGCTGGTTACTACCGCAGGTTTGTGGAGGGCTTTTCTTCCATTGCTGCCCCATTGACAGCTTTGACTAAGAAGAAAGCCAAGTTTGAATGGACGGAGACTTGTGAGAAGAGTTTCCAGGAGCTCAAGGACAGACTCACTTCAGCCCTGGTGCTTACTTTGCCTGTGTGGTGAGAATTACACTGTTTATTGTGATGCATCTAGGGTTGGTTTGGGTTGTGTTCTTATGCAGGTTGGTAAGGTGATAGCCTATGCGTCCAGACAGCTCAAGGTTCATGAGAAGAATTATCCCACTCATGACCTGGAGTTGGCAGCTGTGGTGTTTGCACTGAAGCTGTGGAGGCATTATCTGTATGGAGTGCATGTGGATGTGTTCACAGATCATAAGAGTCTCCAGTACGTGTTCACACAGAGAGAGTTGAATCTACGTCAGCGGAGGTGGTTGGAGCTGTTGAAGGATTATGACATGAATGTGCACTACCATCCAGGTAAGGCTAATGTTGTAGCCGATGCTTTGAGCAGGATGAGCATGGGAAGTACAGCCCACGTTGAGGATGAGAAGAAGGAGCTGGTGAAAGATGTACACAGACTAGCCAGAATGGGTATGCGTTTGGTTGACTCCACTAGTGGGGATGTTTTAGTTCATCCTAGTTCTGAATCATCCTTGGTAGTTGAAGTCAAGCAGGGTCAGCATCTAGATCCTGTGTTGATGGAGCTGAAGGACTCAGTGCTGATGAAGATGAATGAGACTTTTGCTTTGGGAGGTGATGGCATACTTAGGTATCAGGACAGGCTGTGTGTGCCAGATGTGGATGAATTGCGGAACAGGATTGTTGCAGAGGCCCATGGTTCCAGATATTCCATACATCCAGGTTCCACCAAGATGTATCATGATCTTAAGCAGATTTATTGGTGGGATGGCATGAAGAAGGACATTGCAGAATATGTAGCCAAGTGTCCGAATTGTCAGCAGGTTAAAGCAGAGCATCTTAAGCCTGGTGGTCTGACTTAGATTATTGAGGTTCCGACTTGGAAGTGGAAGGCCATCAATATGGACTTCGTGGTTGGTCTTCCGAGGACTAGGAGGCATCATGACTCCATATGGGTTATTGTGGACAGATTGACTAAGTCTGCCCACTTTATCCCTGTGAAGTCTACTTACAGAGCTGAGGATTATGTGAGACTCTACATTGATGAGATTGTGAGATGGCATGGGATTCCCTTGTCTATTATTTCGGATAGAGGAGCTCAGTTTACTTCACATTTCTGGAGATCCTTCCAGAATAACTTGGGCACGCAGGTAAAGCTTAGCACTGCCTTTCATCCTCAGACAGATGGGCAGGCAGAGCGCACCATTCAGACATTGGAGGACATGTTGAGAGCATGTGTGATTGACTTCAGAGATAACTGGGATGACCATCTACCTTTGATAGAGTTCTCGTATAATAATAGGTATCACTCCAGCATTGGGATGGCACCGTTTGAGGCTCTGTATGGTAGGAGGTGTAGATATCCAGTTGGGTGGTTCGAGGTTGGAGAGTCATCCATTTTAGGTCCGGAGATCATTCATGAGGCCTTAGAGAAGGTCAGAGTGATTAGGGACAGGTTGACTACTGCTTACAGTCGGCAGAAGTCATATGCTGATAACAGTAAACGGCCCTTAGAGTTTGATGTTGGTGACGAGGTTTACTTGAAATATCACATATGAAAGGGGTGATGAGATTTGGTAGAAAAGGGAAGCTGAGTTCGAGGTATGTGGGGCCATATGATATCCTACAGCGTGTGGGTGAGGTGGCCTATGAATTAGCATTGCCTGCGGAGCTAGCTTCTGTTCATCCAGTCTTTCATGTCTCTATGTTGAAGAAGTGCCTAGGTGATCCAGCATCAATCTTGCCTGTTAAAGGTTTGGGGTTTGGTGAAGACTTGTCTTATGAGGAGGTACCTGTTGAGATCTTAGACAGACAGGTCAAGCGACTGAGGAACAAGGAGATTGCCACAGTGAAGGTATTGTGGAGAAATCATCTTGTTGAGGGTGCTACGTGGGAGGCTGAGGCCGACATTAGAGCCCGCTATCCTCACCTTTTCAGCTCTTGAGGTTAGACTTCCTACTCTTAAACCTATGTTTCCTTACCTCTCCGTATTTTGTTGCTATTGATTGACTGTGTATAGTGATTTTATTATGATCTGACTGGCATTACGATGTGAAGTAGTAGTGGCATTCGGGGACGAATGTTCCTAAGGGGGGGATAATGTAACAACCCTAAAAATGAATAGGATCAAGGCTAAGGGTAATATCATAATTTGCCTAAATATATAACTAATTAATTATATATTTAGGAAAATTACGTTATTACCCTTATCCTTGATCCTATTCATTTTTAGGGTTGTTACAATATGTATCCTCTATCAATATTCCTCACAAAATCTTGTTCCACATCAACCAACAATGTTTAATAGGAACAAATTATAGGTGATTCAATAATTCAATAGAAAAGCAACTTAGTTGAGGTAGCTGAAAGGAAAACCCCAACAAACTTAGGAATCTGTTTATCTATTTGGTCTAAATACTTAAAAAAAAACTCCTGACAAATGCTAAACAAACTCTTTAACTCACCCTGTTTATGTCACATCATAACCAACACATGTAATGTAGACTCAATTTGATAATACATAAAATAAGTTGAAGCACAATACATTTTTTTTGGTTTCCTTTGATTTAAAGATTTTGTCATTTATACCTACATTAAAATTCTACTTTCTTTGTTATTTACGAGTTGATAAGTACGCCCATACAATTTATATTTATATATGAGATCATCTATCATTAATTTATATTTATACAACAATACAAAATAATAATGATAAAATAAAATTTATTTTTAGTTTTTAATAGAATTGGTAAGATAAAAAATTGTTAATTTTTTTTTTAAAATATTATTAGAAAAAAATGTGTTAAAAGAAAAATAAAATTTTGAGGAACTTTAACATATAACCACTCAAAAATAGCCTAATTGCTCTCCATAGCTATAATAATTTGATAATTACAATTCGTAGTTACATGTTATAGGGAGGACAGAGGTTAGCGAGATTGGGAGAGAGTAGAGAGGAGAGAGGAGAGAGTAGAGAGAGGAAAAAGAGTGGGAGAAAGGTGAATTGTATATGTATATCAGATAGATAATTGTATATTATACATATATATTTGTATATATGGCAAGCGAGATTGAGAGAAGAAGGAGAGAACGAGCGATATTGGGAGAGGGAGGAGAGATGCGAGCGAGAGTGGGATAGAGATGAATTGTTTATGTATATCAGTTAGATAATTGTCTATCATACATATGTATTTGTAAATTCTGGAAAATTATACATATACAAACGTGACTATAATTATACAAACTCGAAGTCAACCCACGTAATTAATGTATAATGTTAGTCGTGAGTAGAAATTATTGCAAATTATAACTATGATGAGTAATAAATAATATAAGTTTGCTTAACTGCGTAATTTTTTCATAATATATTTATTTGAAAAATGAGCATTTTGACCCATTAAATAACAATAAGAGCATTTTATTGATGACAAAGACATTTTAAAATTAAACTATGAACAAAGAATATTTTTGTTCCTTTGACATAGTTTAAATAAATTTTCGAACTTTTTTCCTTAAATCGATATATATATATATATGAAATCATATAAAAAACATCCAGTAGCCCAATAACCCAAAAATAATGATTCAATAATATTTTATTTTATTTTTTTCATTGATGAATTCGATTTTTCACATTCCAACCTTTTTGACTTTGTCTACTTTGTATTGTTTTAATAACAACAACAATAATAATAATAATAATAATAATAATAATAATAATAATAATAATAATAATAATGTAATCCATGTGGCTGCTTGCATGTTTAGATCATTTAATCCGGTTGCTTTCTATACCTTCTAACCTGAAGTCTTTTCTTGTCAAAATTGTGTGGCGGTAAGGTAAGTGTGTGAGAAAAGGAAAAATATAGAAATTTCTTTAGTTTGATTTCTAATTTTTCCTCTCGCAAAAAATAAATAAATGCTAGTGGATTCCAATAACCCTCCGCCGTTTTGCAACCTTTTACAATTTGGAGAAATTTTTATAAGTAAAATGGTAAGTTTGTTAATTTCTCTTTATTTATTTTTTCGGTCGTTGAGGACTAAAGTATTTGGACATAGATTTAATTGAAACATTTTTTATGAAATTAACTAAATTGATTAGTTATATGAATTTTCACCATTTTGGTGAAGATCTGGTTTTCTGCTTTCCAATCATGTCCAGTTTTCCATTTTCCTTTTCGGGCTGCAATATGATTATTTGTATCACGACTAAAGGCATATATGAGAGCATGTCAATTTATCTTTATCTTGGTTATTTTGGTTCTACTGTTCAAGATGTGGGCTACTATGTTGTCAATTATCGTCTTTCACAAACCGTGCAAGGTATTAGTATATCATTTTCTTATGGATTTTCTTTTTAGATTTCTCTTGGTCAACTATGTAGTTTTGAATACTACATATTCATTAATATTCGTTTTTCATGTTTTGGCGTTTGGTTTGTTCTGCTATTTCTTGCATAGAAAAGTAACAAGACTACCAGAGGTGTGCGAAAATAGAGGGTATTATCACAAAAATCACTGATGATAGAAAAGGCTTTGATCAACGCCAAATTGCATTTAAAAGATAATTTCTTTAAGTGAGATTTTTCTCATGTAATTCTGAGCAGAATGTTTCTAACACAAAAAGAAGATTTGATGAAGTAGACTAGATATATTATTTTAGTCTTCAAACATGTTCTTCAAATATTCTGATGTAGTCCAAATATGATTTTCCCCCCAAAATTAGTACTAACACTTGCTCTGTCTCCTTTACCTTTTCAAGTATACATTCTATATTCAATTAACAAAAGGAAAGATGTTTTGTTTCTCCTACAAATTCTCGAGATATTAATCTCCACTTTAAATAAAAACATAACTATTAGAATTGGTCGAAAACCATTTCTCATTTGATTGAAAAAATAACTCCTTAAGGAACATTAATGTGTAAGGATGTTGTGATCAGAAAAGTTTTAGTTATTGATTAGTTAAGCTTTATAATGGATACTTAACATAATATGACTTCTTTTTTGTTTGATATCGTATGATCAACACCATTTCAGTGTGCTCTCGAAAAAGTATTCCTGATGTCCAAGGGTCTTATAGTATGTAGTTGATATGGTATTCATATTTGCATTCCTCTACCTCCAATTTTGTTGTCAATTTCATAGCTTAGACGTCACCCTTTGAAAGTCAAACTTTCTTTGCACAATTAAGTTAAAAGTTAATATTTGCAGAATCTGTTAAAGGTTAGAAAATATTAATAGCTTGTACGTTATGTGTGATGTTCACAAGTTTTTGAAATTTATGTAAAGTAGTAGGAGTTAATTTATATATATATATATATATATATAAGTTGATGTTTTAATTTTTTTTTTCATCCGATACTTACCAACTATTGTGCCACTATTATCTTACAAAATGCTTTGTTAAAAAAAAGAGATAGAAAATGATCCCATGAGGTCCATGAAACAATAAAAACAAGGCGCCAGGGCAATTTCAAGTAATTATGAGGGGGAAAAAGAGTCATTTGAAGCATGTGTATTGTTATTTGTAACTTAAGGGTTAAATTGGTCTTCACGTGTTACTTATGAAGGCGTTCTTCAGTATTAATTTAAGTGCTTATTTTAACATATTTTTACGTCAATATAGTTGCAAATGTTTATTGTTGTATATCTTCAAGCATTTCTCTCCCTTCGCTGATCTACAACTTCTATAGATATTCCTTTAATGTGCAAACAAGAATTCATTCCAACATTGTTCTTCTCTAGAATTTCATTCCTCCCAGTATCCTTTATAGGTAAGTAATCTTATTTTCTGGTATCTTTCATTTCTCTGTATTTAACTTGCATCTGTGAATGTTAAATGCGAACCCTATTTGATTGAGAATAAATAATTTTGATAATCAAAGAGGTGTTAGTTCTTTTAGCACTTCGTATTGTGATGGACCAGTAGAGTGGTAAAGTTTCAGTTGATTATTAAGTAAATCCTTCTATTAAGAGGTGTTTGGTAAAACATTATATTAGTTGAATTGTATTTATCATTCTTATGCACTCTTCACATATTTTCCATCTTCCGCGGGTAAGAGAAGAAATAAAAAATCACCAACGCCATGTATTATTATGTTGTCAGTTGTGGAGAGACAAATATTTGACAAGATTAACACCTATAATTTTATATGGTTGCTCCTATTTTATTTGGAAACATTTTTCTGCGAGCATTCAACTATAAGTTTTGAGAAATTATCTTCTCTAAACAAATAAAACAATTTTCTCTGCCAAATAACTTAAAAACAATCAGTAGGTAAACCAAAGTTCTTCACACTTGAAGAACTCACAACGAAAAATTATAAACAAACAATTAATCAATCACATAGGCAAAGAGAAGGTTTTCCGTCGAGTTTGGTGTTGGACGTGTGTTTGGAGGAGTTCTTTGGGCATCTAGTTGAGGTTTGAACGTCAAAAAGGAATGGGTTCTCTTCTCTCTTGGTCCCTTTCCCAAGAGACCCCTTAAGATTCAGTCAATTCTAATCCAAAAACTAGGATTGTTCCCCGTTGCATGTCCCTGTCACTAGCTCCATTGAATCATAGGTTGGTTATATTTGCTGGTAGAAAACTAGGGATGAAACGTGTTTTTGTGATGATTATGTGTTTATATGTATGCTCGGAATTATGTGACTTATGTTGATGTTTTTCCGAAATTATGTGTATGTGTGTGCAATGTGAACCGTAACTATGTACCTCGGGTTAAGGCTCTAAAATATGTTGTTGTGGTTGTATTTCATGTACAAATGTTTATGTAAATCGTTATGTTCATATGAGTTGAAATGTGGCTGATTTGAGTGATAATCTCTTGTCTAACCGAATCCTTGAAAAATGCACCTAAGAACGTATTAAATGATCTACGAATTACCCTATGAATTTACGTGTAAATGTTGATGAAAGTGTGCTGAAAAATTAAAAGAAAATTTCCAGATTTAAGTGAGGAATTTTTGTCAAGTTAAGGGGTTTCAAAATGTTGTGAAAAATGAATTAAAACAAGTGAGGTCATGGAGGATTGAACCCGTGACCTCACCATGTTAAAAACCATGAAAATAAAGAAGTAAACAGGAATGTGGTGAAGGGGATTCGAACCATGGTCTTGGCTGGAAAATAAGCTATGAAAAATAAGAAATGAGAGGAGTGGGATTCGAACCCACAACCTCTCAGACAGCTTAAGGAAAAATGTAAAGAAAATAAATGTGAGGTGTGGGAATCAAACCCAGGAGCTCTAGGAAGTAAAGGAGAATTAAAAAAATGAAAAGAAAAGAAATGTGAGGTGTGGGAATCGAACCCACGACCTCTAGGCAGTAATGGAGAATTAAGAAAATGAAAAGAAAAGAAAGGTGAGGCGTGGGAATCGAACCCTCGACCTCTAGGCAGTAAAGGAGAATTACAAGAAAAATAAAGTGAGGCTGTGGGGGTTTGATCCCACAACCTCATGGTCAACTTGAGATAGTCAAGGAAAAATAAATAATAAAATAAAAGGGGCTGTGGGGGTTCGAACCCACAACCCCTCGGCCAAGGAAGATAAGTTTCAAAGGGTAGAAATAAAAAGGAAATGTTGATGTTGGGGCTCGATCTAGGGTCCCAATGTCATGTGGACCGAAATTAAATAAAAAGAAACATGTAAAGTGTTGTCCAAGGGATTCGAAACCGGGTTCCCTTGCCCAAATTCCGTATTGATACATAAGTCATACATGAATTAAATATTCAAGAATAATGTTGCCTACTTAGATCAAAATCGAGATCTTGGCATACATACAAGATGCATAAGTCTTGTACCACATAATCTTAGGAAGACATGAATCACTTAAACGAACTATGAATGAAGCCTCATGGATTGAATGTATAGACACATAAGTCTAACATACGTTTAAAAGTAAGTGAACATAAGATGTATGTAATGAAATGATGTAAACCTAGAAGGGTTAAGTACGAGTGTAAAACACACTAAATGGCCAAGTGTATTGGCATACATGAAATGAATATTATGTAATGAAATAATGAAACCCTAGAAGGGTTAAGTAAGAGTGTGAAACACACAAATGGCCAAGTGCATTGGCATATGATGAAATGAACATTCACGTAAAAAGGGGTGAGTAATTATGAAGAGAAAATGTGCTAATGTTAATGAATGTGGTGACAACATGATAAGAGGCTAATGTGAAAGATGAGAGCAATCTCAAATGAGCCTAAGTAAATGTTACCAAAACGTACTCACCTATGAGAGTGTGAAGTTAATGAAGAGACCAGTCTCTATGAACACTCTAATGAAAGTATTGAGAATAATGTATACTTAATACTAATGATGAGATGAGAAATCATCTATTGAGATATGATGTCCTCATACTAGAAGCCAGCTTCCATGACGTATGAGTTGAATGAAATGGAACTTTATACTGAGCGCCGATAGACTAGCTATGAGCAGTGATGCCTTCTTTTGGGAAGGGCGGAGGTTCACGTAACTCTCATGAGATGAGACTGTCCGGCATGCCGGGTATGGGCCTCCTTATATCACCTACTCTTCGAACCTATACTGCCAATATAGGGATCTGGCAGGGTTCAATTCCCATGTACGTTAGCATGTTTTGGGTCACTTTATCGGTTATTCCACCTTTTTTCGGTGTGGGGGAGACACTAGATTTCATGATGCTCACATGATCTATGTCGTTTAAAGTTAAAGTTCCCAATGAATGAATGAGGCCAGCCTCAAATGATGCACATAATGGAATGAACGATACCAAAGGTGTTAGGATAGGATAATCAAGAGGTGAGCTAGACTCAAGTAATGACACTAGGTTATTCTTGAACATTGCACATCAAACTTGATGAGAGTCTTAAAACTACATCCTAAGTATAGATGGTGTTTACACTAGCTTATGAATGAATGAAATAATGTACGTATGAATGAATGAAGCAGACTCTGTGTTTGCTAACGAAGACTCCCTAGTTGAGGTCCCATATGTTGAGCCCTCATTTTGGGAAGTCTTAATGACAAGTCCATGATTACAAGGTCTCATGGCATATGAATGAATGATATAAAAGATGTTATGTGGTATATGCAATATGATATGTGCTATGTGTAAGATGTTATGTGTTGTGTGCAATATGATAAGTATGATGATGCATGTTACTCATGGCATGACTTTCCTAATCCAAATTTGGAAAGCTCACTGACTTTCCTAATCAAAATTTGGAAAGCTCACTGACTTTCCTAATCCAAATTTGGAAAGCTTACTAACTTTCCTAATCCCAATTTGGCAAGTCCACTGACTTGACTTTCAATAATCATGTTGTTAGGAAAGAGCTATTCTTAGTCATGCATGTCCTTGTGTGTGCTTGCATATACCCATACTTAGTACAAGTGTGTACTAATCCCATACAACTCTATAATTTTAGGTGCAGGCACAGGTGGACGCTAGAGTTTACAGGTTGACGTTGCAGCTATTTGGACGTGGAGCTTTCATCCGGACTTGGTAGGCCCTCATGCTTTCGAGGATTTCTACCGTTACTATCTAGTTTAGATGTAGGCTTTAGCTAGTGGAGTATGTTCCACTAGTGTTTCTTACCGTTTTTATTTCATACATTGTATTGGTGCCATTTTGGCAATTATACTTTTAATGCAGTATTGAACTATTTCTTTCAATTGATAATCTTAATATTAGATGGTTGATTGTGAACATTATAAATGTAAGTAGAATGACCTTTATGCATGTTAAGAAACAAAAAGTTTCAAATTTTTCGCTAAAATTAACCTAGATGAATTAAGAATGACGTAAGTAGGCTTGTCTGCGACCTTTGAGAGGTCAACGATGCCGGTCTCGTCTGGGTATAAGCTCCGGTCGTGACAAAGTTGGTATCAGAGCACTAGGTTAAATTCCGAGAATAATAAGTTCACATCAACCACATTGAGTAGTTTCTAAGTCATGGTAGTGAAGTGCACCACTATCCTGGATTAGAGACTGCATAATGCGTAGTAAAATTTCTCTTGTTCTGATCTTATCGTGCTTTTCCTAATGTCTGATTTCTTGGTGTTATGAGTGTGTCTAACATCAATCCTTGTTGTTTTGAGAGAATGAATACTAGGAGAACCATTGGTCAGAGGAGAGGAGGAGCAGCTGTTGGGGACAATCAGGTTCCACCCCATGCTCCAGCTGAAGGAGTGGCTATGCCGGTTAACCCTGCTGACTGATGCGGAGGTACGAGCATCTCTGGCCCAGATGGCACAGGCCATCACTATGCAGGCCTAGGCCATGACTGACCAGGTCAACCGGCAGAATGATCAGAGGGAGAACCCACCGGTTCGTAGCATGGCTGACAGGCTGAGAGATTTCACGAGGATGAATCCTCCTATTTTCACAGGGTCTAAGACTTCAGAGGATCCCCAGGAATTTGTGGACGAGGTGCATAACATTTTGGTGGCTATGGGGGCCACATATACTGAGAAGGCTGAGTTGCTTCCTATCAGCTCAAGGATGTAGCACAGACTTGGTGCAAGATATGGCAGGATAGCCGAGCTTTGGGCGGAGTTCCGGTCACTTGGGAGTTATTTAAGATAGCTTTTTTGGAGAGATTCTTTCCCAGGGAGATGAGGGAGGCAAAGGTTGAGGAGTTTATCAACCTTAAGCAGGGATCAATGACAGTCAGGGAGTACTCCCTGAAGTTTGTTAAACTATACAGGTATGCTACCTTCCTTTGTATCTAACAGCAAGGATGAGATGAGTACTGAAGTTTGTTAAACTATCCAGGTATGCTACTTCCCTTGTATCTAACAGCAGGGATGAGATGAGCAGGTTTCTCACAGGAATCAACGGAGATCTGAAGGATGAGTGTCGGTCTGCGATGCTCCATGATAACATGGACCTTTCCAGGTTGATGGTACATGTCGAGCAGGTAGAGGACAGCCGCAAGAAGAGGGGCGTTCGTGATGCTAGGAGGCCTAAGCCTCAAGATCAGGCAGGTCCCAGCCATAGAGGCCACAGAAACAATTTTGGCGTCCGTGAGCAGCCCAAATTTAAGAAGGGACTCTCCTACCAAGGGAAGTCAAGTTCATCCAAGGGTCACTATGATAGGGATTCCGAGTCCAGAGTTAAGAGAAACAATGAAGCAGATACACCTCAGGAGATGCCACCTTGCAGGAAGTGTGTCAAACTGCATCGAGGAGAATGTATGATGGGAACTAACGCTTGTTACAGTTGTGGCAAAACGGGTCACATGGTGAAGGATTGTCCGAATAGGAGAAGTCAAGAACAAGGGAAGGAAAGAGTTCATCCTAATGGTCCAAGTGAAGAGGCTCCAAGGAGGCAACGATTCTTCGCACTCAAGTCTAGGGGTGTAGGGGAAGGCACCTCTGGTGAAGTCTCGGGTGCGTAGCCTTAATTAGTCTTTCATGTATTTGACTGTGTTTGGTGTTTATGCACTAGTATGAGGTTAATATGTTTGAGTCAATATGGTGGTGGCTGATTAGTATGACTTATATGTTTACTTATGTTGTATGTTTTGATGAGACTAGTTTAGGAAAGAGTTCCTTAGTCTATTAATGTGAAGCTACTAGGAGGTTTCAAGGATGTGCACCATCATGTTAATATGTGAATCAGATATTCAACAATGGGGAGTATTGAATTACCTATGTATGCATACGCTCTATAGATGACTTACTTATTGTTAGTAAAGAGTAGTGTCATTCGGTGACGAATGTTCCTAAGGGGGGGATAATGTAACAACCCAAAAAATGGATATGACAAGTAATGCGTAATGTGTCTAGAATGCCTACGGTTAGACCGGATTCACACGGATTGATGTGCGTAGAACCAGACCTCTGAACCCTTGTTACAGCCAAGCCAACTAACTTGGGGAGTTAGTTGATCTAGGAAAGATTGGGTCCAACCATGTTGGGCTCTCGAATACGAAGATTTACTCGAATGAGTCTTTACCGGACTTAAAAAGAAAAAACCTTAGGTTTGGAAGGTCTAGGGGTAAAATGGTCTTTTACCAGGCTAAGGGTAGTATCGCAATTACCTTAAATATATAAGTAATTATTTAATTAATAAGGTGGAGGGGCAATTTGGGGAGAGAGGGCCGAAAATTGGCTCTTGAAATGAAGTCTTGCTCCACCCGGGTTCGAACCTAGGTGGAAGCAATGAATTAAAGTTGTTTTTATTAAAGTTGATAAATAAATGTAATTAATTAATATTTATTATTTATTAGCTGATTAAATTAAAAGGGAAATCAGATTTTTAATATTTAATAAAAACCTTATTTGACTAAGTCCTAAACTAGACTCCTAAGCCTAAGCTAACTCTATCCTCTCACGCTCATCTCTCTCTCACGTCTCTATCACTCTCACTCACGATTCTCTCTACCAAATAACTTAAATAAAACAGTAGGTAAACCAAAGTTCTTCACACTTGAAGAACTCACAACGAAAAATTATAAACAAACAACTAATCAATCACGTAGGCAAAGAGAAGGTTTTCCGTCGAGTTTGGTGTTGAACTTTTGGTATTGGACGTGTGTTTGGAGGAGTTCTTTGGGCAGCAATTCATGGTTTGAACGTTAAAAAGTTATGGGTTCTCTTCTCTCTTGGTCCCTTTCCCAAGAGACCCCTTAAGATTCAGTCAATTCTAATCCAAAAACTAGGATTGTTCCCCGTTGCATGTCCCTGTCACTAGCTCCCATTGAATCATAGGTTGGTTATGTTTGCTGGTAGAAAACTAGGGATGAAACGTGTTTTTGTGATGATTATGTGTTTATGTATATGCTCGGAATTATGTGACTTATGTTGATGTTTTTCCAAAATTATGTGTACGTGTGTGCAATGTGAACCGTAACTATATGCCTCGGGTTAAGGCTCTAAAATATGATGTTGTGGTTGTATTTCATGTACAAATGTTTATGTAAATCGTGATGTTCATATGAGTTGAAATGTGGCTGATTTGAGTGATAATCTCTTGGCTAAACGAATCCATGAAAAATGCACCTAAGAACGTATTAAATGATCTACGAATTACCCTATGAATTTATGTGTAAATGTTGATGAAAGTATGCTGAAAAATTAAAAGAAAACTTCCAGATTTAAGTGAGGAATTTCGGTCAAGTTAAGGGGTTTCAAAATGTTGTGAAAAATGAATTAAAGAAAGTGAGGTCATGGAGGAATGAACCCGTGACCTCACCATGTTAAAAACCATGAAAATAAAGAAGTAAAAAGGAATGTGGTGAAGGGGATTCAAACCATGGTCTTGGCTGGAAAATAAGCTATAAAAAATAAGAAATGAGAAGAGTGGGATTCGAACCCACAATCTCTCAGACAACTTCAGAAAAAATGTAAACAAAAGAAATGTGAGGTGTGGGAATCGAACCCACGACCTCTAGGCAGTAAAGCAGAATTTAGAAAATGAAAAGAAAAGAAATGTGAGGCGTGGGAATCGAACCCACGACCTCTAGGCAGTAAAGGAGAATTAAGAAAATGAAAAGAAAAGAAAGTTGAGGCGTGGGAATCGAACCCACGACCTCTAGGCAGTAAAGGAGAATTACAAGAAAAATAAAGTGAGGATGTGGGGGTTTGATCCCACAACCTCATGGTCAACTCGAGATAGTCAAGGAAAAATAAAAAAAAATAAAAGGGGTTGTGGCGGTTCGAACCCACAACCCCTCGGCCAAGGAAGATAAGTTTCAAAGGGTAGAAATAAAAAGGAAATGTTGATGTTGGGGCTCGATCTAGGGTCCCAATGTCATGTGGACCGAAATTAAATAAAAAGAAACATGTAAAGTGTTGTCCAAGGGATTCGAAACCGGGTTCCCTTGCCCAAATTCCGTATTAATACATAAGTCATACGTGAATTAAATATTCAAGAATAATGCTGCCTACTTAGATCAAAATCGAGATCTTGGCATACATACAAGATGCATAAGTCTTGTACCACATAATCTTAGGAAGACATGAATCACTTAAACGAACTATGAATGAAGCCTCATGGCTTGTATGTATAGACCTATAAGTCTAACATACGTTTAAAAATAAGTGAACCTAAGATGAATGTAATGAAATGATGTAAACCTAGAAGGGTTAAGTACGAGTGTAAAACACACTAAATGGCCAAGTGTATTGGCATACATGAAATGAATATTATGTAATGAAATAATGAAACCCTAGAAGGGTTAAGTAAGAGTGTGAAACACACAAATGGCCAAGTGCATTGGCATATGATGAAATGAACATTCACGTAAAAAGGGGTGAGTAATTATGAAGAGCAAATGTGCTAATGTTAATGAATGTGGTGACAACATGATAAGAGGCTAATGTGAAAGATGAGAGCAATCTCAAATGAGCTTAAATAAATGTTACCAAAACGTACTCACCTATGAGAGTGTAAAGTTAATGAAGAGACCAGTCTCTATGAACACTCTAATGAAAGTATTGAGAATAATGTATACTTAATACTAATGATGAGATGAGAAATCATATATTGAGCTATGATGTCCTCATACTAGAAGCCAGCTTCCATGACGTATGAGTTGAATGAAATGGAACTTTATACTGAGCGCCGATAGACTTGCTATGAGCGGTGATGCCTTCTTTTGGGAAGGGCGGAGGTTCACGTAACTCTCATGAGATGAGACTGTACGGCATGCCGGGTATGGGCCTCCTTATATCTCCTACTCTTCGAACCTATACTGCCAATATAGGGATCTGGCGGGGTTCAATTCCCATGTACGTTAGCATGTTTTGGGTCACTTTGGCCGGTGATTCCACCTTTTTTCGGTGTGGGGGAGACACTAGATTTCATGATGCTCACATGATCTATGTCGGTTAAAGTTAAAGTTCCCGATGAATGAATGAGGCCAGCCTCAAATGATGCACATAATGAAATGAACGATACCAAAGGTGTTAGGATAGGATAATCAAGAGGTGAGCTAGACTCAAGTAATGACAATAGGCTGTTATTGATCATTGCACAGAAAACTCGATGAGAGTCTTAAAACTAAATCCTAGGTATAGATGGTGTTTACACTAGCTTATGAATGAATGAAATGAAGTACGTATGAATGAATGAAGCAGACTCTGTGTTTGCTAATGTAGACTCCCTAGTTGAGGTCCCATATGTTGAGCCCTCATTTTGGGAAGTCCTAATGACAAGTCCATGATTCCAAGGTCTCATGGCATATGAATGAATGATATGAAAGATGTTATGTGCTATATGCAATATGATATGTGCTATGTGTAAGATGTTATGTGATGTGTGCAATATGATAAGTATGATGATGCATGTTACTCTCATGGCATGACTTTCCTAATCCAAATTTGGAAACCTCACTGACTTTCCTAATCCAAATTTGGAAAGCTCACTGACTTTCCTAATCCAAATTCGGAAAGCTCACTAACTTTTCTAATCCAAATTTGGCAAGTCCACTGACTTGACTTTCCATAATCATGTTGTTAGGAAAGAGATATTCTTACTCATGCATGTCCTTGGTGTGTGCTTGCACATACCCATACTTAGTACAAGTGTGTACTAATCCCATACAACTCTATATTTTTAGGTGCAGGTGCAGGTGGACGCTAGAGTTTACAGGTTGACGTTGCAGCTATTCGGACGTGGATCTTTCATCCAGACTTGGTAGACCCTCATGCTTTCAAGGATGTCTACCGTTACTATCTAGTTTAGATGTAGGCTTTAGCTAGTGGAGTACGTTCCACTAGTGTTTCTTACATGTGCCATTTTGGCAATTATACTTTTAATGCAGTATTGAACTATGTCTTTCAATTGATAATCTTAATGTTAGATGGTTGATTGTGAACATTATGAATGTAAGTAGAATGACCTTTATGCATGTTAAGAAATAAAAAGTTTCAAATTTTCCGCTAAAATTAACCTAGACGAAGTAAGAATGACGTAAGTATGCTTGTCTGCGACCTTTGAGAGGTCAACAACGCCGGTCTCGTCTGGGGTCTAAACTCCGGTCGTGACAAAGTTGGTATCAGAGCACTAGGTTAAATT
This sequence comes from Solanum sitiens, assembly GCA_016801875.1. NCBI lineage: Eukaryota > Viridiplantae > Streptophyta > Magnoliopsida > Solanales > Solanaceae > Solanum > Solanum sitiens. The sequence goes on from JABWTJ010000018.1 coordinate 4,090,158, forward strand.
CCGAGAATAATAAGTTCACATCAACCACATTGAGTAGTTTCTAAGTCATGGTAGTGAAGTGCACCACTATCCTGGATTAGAGACTGCATAATGCGTAGGAAAATTTCTCTTCTTCTGATCTTATCGTGCTTTTCCTAATGTCTGATTTCTTGGTGTTATGAGTGTGTCTAACATCAATCCTTGTTGTTTTGAGAGAATGAATACTAGGAGAACCATTGGTCAGAGGAGAGGAGGAGCAGCTGTTGGGGACAATCAGGTTCCACCCCATGCTCCAGCTGAAGGAGTGGCTATGCCGGTTAACCCTGCTGGGTTGACTGATGCGGAGGTACGAGCATCTCTGGCCCAGATGGCACAGGCCATCACTATGCAGGCCCAGGCCATGACTGACCAGGTCAACCGGCAGAATGATCAGAGGGAGAACCCACCGGTTCGTAGCATGGCTGACAGGCTGAGAGATTTCACGAGGATGAATCCTCCTATTTTCACATGGTCTAAGACTTTAGAGGATCCCCAGGAATTTGTGGACGAGGTGCATAACATTTTGGTGGCTATGGGGGCCACATATACTGAGAAGGCTGAGTTGGCTTCCTATCAGCTCAAGGATGTAGCACAGACTTGGTGCAAGATATGGCAGGATAGCCGAGCTTTGGGCGGAGTTCCGGTCACTTGGGAGTTATTTAAGGCAGCTTTTTTGGAGAGATTCTTTCCCAGGGAGATGAGGGAGGCAAAGGTTGAGGAGTTTATCAACCTTAAGCAGGGATCAATGACAGTCAGGGAGTACTCCCTGAAGTTTGTTAAACTATACAGGTATGCTACCTTCCTTTGTATCTAACAGCAAGGATGAGATGAGTACTGAAGTTTGTTAAACTATCCAGGTATGCTACTTCCCTTGTATCTAACAGCAGGGATGAGATGAGCAGGTTTCTCACAGGAATCAATGGAGATCTGGAGGATGAGTGTCGGGCTGCGATGCTCCATGATAACATGGACCTTTCCAGGTTGATGGTACATGTCGAGCAGGTAGAGGACAGCCGCAAGAAGAGGGGCGTTCGTGATGCTAGGAGGCCTAAGCCTCAAGATCAGGCAGGTCCCAGCCATAGAGGCCACAGAAACAATTTTGGCGTCCGTGAGCAGCCCAAATTTAAGAAGGGACTCTCCTACCAAGGGAAGTCAAGTTCATCCAAGGGTCGCTATGATAGGGATTCCGAGTCCAGAGTTAAGAGAAACAATGAAGCAGATACACCTCAGGAGATGCCACCTTGCAGGAAGTGTGTCAAACTGCATCGAGGAGAATGTATGATGGGAACTAACGCTTGTTACAGTTGTGGCAAAACGGGTCACATGGTGAAGGATTGTCCGAATAGGAGAAGTCAAGAACAAGGGAAGGAAAGAGTTCATCCTAATGGTCCAAGTGAAGAGGCTCCAAGGAGGCAACGATTCTTCGCACTCAAGTCTAGGGGTGTAGGGGAAGGCACCTCTGGTGAAGTCTCGGGTGCGTAGCCTTAATTAGTCTTTCATGTATTTGACTGTGTTTGGTGTTTATGCACTAGTATGAGGTTAATATGTTTGAGTCAATATGGTGGTGGCTGATTAGTATGACTTATATGTTTACTTATGTTGTATGTTTTGATGAGACTAGTTTAGGAAAGAGTTCCTTAGTCTATTAATGTGAAGCTACTAGGAGGTTTCAAGGATGTGCACTATCATGTTAATATGTGAATCAGATATTCAACAATGGGGAGTATTGAATTACCTATGTATGCATACGTTCTATAGATGACTTACTTATTGTTAGTAAAGAGTAGTGTCATTCGGTGACGAATGTTCCTAAGGGGGGGATAATGTAACAACCCTAAAAATGGATATGACAAGTAATGCGTAATGTGTCTAGAATGCCTACGGTTAGACCGGATTCACACGGATTGATGTGCGTAGAACCAGACCTCTGAACCCTTGTTACAGCCAAGCCAACTAACTTGGGGAGTTAGTTGATCTAGGAAAGATTGGGTCCAACCATGTTGGGCTCTCGAATACGAAGATTTACTCGAATGAGTCTTTACCGGACTTAAAAGAAAAAACCTTACGTTTGGAGGGTCTAAGGGTAAAATGGCCTTTTACCAGGCTAAGGGTAGTATCACAATTACCTTAAATATATAATTAATTATTTAATTAATAAGGTGGAGGGGCAATTTGGGGAGAGAGGGCCAAAAATTGGCTCTTGAAGTGAAGTCTTGCTCCACCCGGGTTCGAACCTAGGTGAAAGCAATGAATTAAAGTTGTTTTTATTTAAGTTGATAAATTAATGTAACTAATTAATATTTATTATTTATTAGCTGATTAAATTAAAAGGGAAATCAGATTTTTAATATTTAATAAAAACCTTATTTGACTAAGTCCTAAACTAGACTCCTAAGCCTAAGCTAACTCTCTCCTCTCACGCTCATCTCTCTCTCACGTCTCTATCACTCTCACTCACGATTCTCTCTACCAAATAACTTAAATAAAACAGTAGGTAAACCAAATTTATCACACTTGAAGAACTCACAACGAAAAATTATAAACAAACAACTAATCAATCACGTAGGCAAAGAGAAGGTTTTCCGTCGAGTTTGGTGTTGAACTTTGGTGTTGGACGTGTGTGTGGAGGAGTTCTTTGGGCAGCAATTCATGGTTTGAACGTTAAAAAGGTATGGGTTCTCTTCTCTCTTGGTCCCTTTCCCAAGAGACCCCTTAAGATTCAGTCAATTCTAATCCAAAAACTAGGATTGTTCCCCGTTGCATGTCCCTGTCACTAGCTCCCATTGAATCATAGGTTGGTTATGTTTGCTGGTAGAAAACTAGGGATGAAACGTGTTTTCGTGATGATTATGTGTTTATGTATATGCTCGGAATTATGTGAATTATGTTGATGTTTTTCCAAAATTATGTGTACGTGTGTGCAATGTGAACCGTAACTATGTGCCTCGGGTTAAGGCTCTAAAATATGATGTTGTGGTTGTATTTCATGTACAAATGTTTATGTAAATCGTGATGTTCATATGAGTTGAAATGTGGCTGATTTGAGTGATAATCTCTTGGCTAAACGAATCCATAAAAAATGCACCTAAGAACGTATTAAATGATCTACGAATTACCCTATGAATTTACGTGTAAATGTTGATGAAAGTATGCTGAAAAATTAAAAGAAAACTTCCAGATTTAAGTGAGGAATTTCGGTCAAGTTAAGGGGTTTCAAAATGTTGTGAAAAATGAATTAAAACAAGTGAGGTCATGGAGGATTGAACCCGTGACCTCACCATGTTAAAAACCATGAAAATAAAGAAGTAAAAAGGAATGTGGTGAAGGGGATTCAAACCATGGTCTTGGCTGGAAAATAAGCTATGAAAAATAAGAAATGAGAAGAGTGGGATTCGAACCCACCATCTCTCAGACAACTTAAGGAAAAATGTAAAGAAAAGAAATGTGAGGTGTGGGAATCGAACCCACGACCTCTAGGCAGTAAAGCAGAATTAAGAAAATGAAAAGAAAAGAAATGTGAGGCGTGGGAATCGAACCCACGACCTCTAGGCAGTAAAGGAGAATTAAGAAAATGAAAAGAAAAGAAAGGTGAGGCGTGGGAATCGAACCCACGACCTTTACGCAGTAAAGGAGAATTACAAGAAAAATAAAGTGAGGATGTGGGGGTTTGATCCCACAACCTCATGGTCAACTCGAGATAGTCAAGGAAAAATAAAAAAAAAATAAAAGGGGCTGTGGGGGTTCGAACCCACAACCCCTCGGCCAAGGAAGATAAGTTTCAAAGGGTAGAAATAAAAAGGAAATGTTGATATTGGGGATCGATCTAGGGTCCCAATGTCATGTAGACCGAAATTAAATAAAAAGAAACATGTAAAGTGTTGTCCAAGGGATTCGAAACCGGGTTCCCTTGCCCAAATTCCGTATTGATACATAAGTCATACGTGAATTAAATATTCAAGAATAATGCTGCCTACTTAGATCAAAATCGAGATCTTGGCATACATATAAGATGCATAAGTCTTGTACCACATAATCTTAGGAAGACATGAATCACTTAAACGAACTATGAATGAAGCCTCATGGCTTGTATGTATAGACACATAAGTCTAACATACGTTTAAAAATAAGTGAACATAAGATGTATGTAATGAAATGATGTAAACCTAGAAGGGTTAAGTACGAGTGTAAAACACACTAAATGGCCAAGTGTATTGGCATACATGAAATGAATATTATGTAATGAAATAATGAAACCCTAGAAGGGTTAAGTAAGAGTGTGAAAAACACAAATGGCCAAGTGCATTGGCATATGATGAAATGAACATTCACGTAAAAAGGGGTGAGTAATTATGAAGAGAAAATGTGCTAATGTTAATGAATGTGGTGACAACATGATAAGAGGCTAATGTGAAAGATGAGATAATCTCAAATGAGCCTAAGTAAATGTTACCAAAACGTACTCACCTATGAGAGTGTAAAGTCAATGAAGAGACCAGTCTCTATGAACACTCTAATGAAAGTATTGAGAATAATGTATACTTAATACTAATGATGAGATGAGAAATCATCTATTGAGATATGATGTCCTCATACTAGAAGCCAGCTTCCATGACGTATGAGTTGAATGAAATGGAACTTTATACTGAGCGCCGATAGACTAGCTATGAGCGGTGATGCCTTCTTTCGGGATGGCGGAGGTTCACGTAACTCTCATGAGATGAGACTGTCCAGCATGCCGGGTATGGGCCTCCTTATATGTCCTACTCTTCGAACCTATACTGTCAATATAGGGATCTGGCGGGGTTCAATTCCCATGTACGTTAGCATGTTTTGGGTCACTTTGGCCGGTGATTCCACCTTTTTTCGGTGTGGGGGAGACACTAGATTTCATGATGCTCACATGATCTATGTCGTTTAAAGTTAAAGTTCCCAATGAATGAATGAGGCCAGCCTCAAATGATGCACATAATGGAATGAACGATACCAAAGGTGTTAGGATAGGATAATCAAGAGGTGAGCTAGACTCAAGTAATGACACTAGGTTATTCTTGAACATTGCTCATCAAACTTGATGAGAGTCTTAAAACTGCATCCTAGGTATAGATGGTGTTTACACTAGCTTATGAATGAATGAAATAATGTACGTATGAATGAATGAAGCAGACTCTGTGTTTGCTAACGAAGACTCCCTAGTTGAGGTCCCATATGTTGAGCCGTCATTTTGGGAAGTCTTAATGACAAGTCCATGATTCCAAGGTCTCATGGCATATGAATGAATGATATGAAAGATGTTATGTGCTATATGCAATATGATATGTGCTATGTGTAAGATGTTATGTGCTGTGTGCAATATGATAAGTATGATGATGCATGTTACTCTCATGGCATGACTTTCCTAATCCAAATTTGGAAACCTCACTGACTTTCCTAATCCAAATTTGGAAAGCTCACTGACTTTCCTAATCCAAATTTGGAAAGCTCACTAACTTTCCTAATCCAAATTTGGCAAGTCCACTGACTTGACTTTCCATAATCATGTTGTTAGGAAAGAACTATTTTTACTCATGCATGTCCTTGGTGTGTGCTTGCATATACCCATACTTAGTACAAGTGTGTACTAATCCCATACAACTCTATATTTTTAGGTGCAGGCACAGGTGGACGCTAGAGTTTACAGGTTGACGTTGCAGCTATTCGGACGTGGAGCTTTCATCTGGACTTGGTAGGCCCTCATGCTTTCGAGGATGTCTACCGTTACTATCTAGTTTATATGTAGGCTTTAGCTAGTGGAGTATGTTCCACTAGTGTTTCTTACCGGTGCCATTTTGGCAATTATACTTTTAATGCAGTATTGAACTATGTCTTTCAATTGATAATCTTAATGTTAGATGGTTGATTGTGAACATTATAAATGTAAGTAGAATGACCTTTATGCATGTTAAGAAACGAAAAGTTTCAAATTTTGCGCTAAAATTAACCTAGATGAAGAAAGAATGACGTAAGTAGGCTTGTCTGCGACCTCTGAGAGGTCAGCAACGCCGGTCTCGTCTGGGGTCTAAACTCCGGTCGTGACAAAGTTGATATCAGAGCACTAGGTTAAATTCCGAGAATAATAAGTTCACATCAACCACATTGAGTAGTTTCTAAGTCATGGTAGTGAAGTGCACCACTATCCTGGATTAGAGACTGCATAATGCGTAGGGAAATTTCTCTTCTTCTGATCTTATCGTGCTTTTCCTAATGTCTGATTTCTTGGTGTTATGAGCGTGTCTAACATCAATCCTTGTTGTTTTAAGAGAATGAATACTAGGAGAACCATTGGTCAGAGGAAAGGAGGAGCAGCTGTTGGGGACAATCAGGTTCCACCCCAGGCTCCAGCTGAAGGAGTGGCTATGCCGGTTAACCCTGCTTGGTTGACTGATGGGGGAGGTACGAGTATCTCTGGCCCAGATGGCACAGGCCATCACTATGCAGGCCCAGGCCATGACTGACCAGGTCAAACGGCAGAATGATCAGAGGGAGAACCCACCGGTTCGTAGCATGGCTGACAGGCTGAGAGATTTCACGAGGATGAATCCTCCTATTTTCACATGGTCTAAGACTTTAGAGGATCCCCAGGAATTTGTGGACGAGGTGCATAACATTTTGGTGGCTATGGGGGCCACATATACTGAGAAGGCCGAGTTGGCTTCCTATCAGCTCAAGGAAGTAGCACAGACTTGGTGCAAGATGTGGCAGAATAGCCGAGCTTTGGGCGGAGTTCCGGTCACTTGGGAGTTATTTAAGACAGCTTTCTTGGAGAGATTCTTTCCCAGGGAGATGAGAGAGGCAAAGGTTGAGGAGTTTATCAACCTTAAGCAGGGATCAATGACAGTCAGGGAGTATTCCCTGAAGTTTGTTAAACTATCCAGGTATGCTACCTTCCTTTGTATGTAACAGTAAGGATGAGATGAGTACTGAAGTTTGTTAAACTATCCAGGTATGCTACTTCACTTGTATCTAACAGTAGGGATGAGATGAGCAGGTCCCTCACAGGAATCAACGGAGATCTGGAGGATGAGTGTCGATCTGCGATGCTCCATGATAACATGGACCTTTCCACGTTGATGGTACATGTCGAGCAGGTAGAGGACAGCCGCAAGAAAAGGGGCGTTCGTGATGCTAGGAGGCCTATGCCTCAAGATCAGGCAGGTCCCAGCCATGGAGGCCACAGAAACAATTTTGGCGTCCGTGAGCAGCCCAAGTTTAAGAAGGGACTCTCCCACCAAGGGGAGTCAAGTTCATCCAAGAGTCGCTATGATAGGGATTCCGAGTCCAGAGTTAAGAGAAACAATGAAGCAGATACACCTCAGGAGATGCCACCTTGCAGGAAGTGTGTCAAACTGCATCGAGGAGAATGTATGATGGGAACTAACGCTTGTTACAGTTGTGGGAAAATGGGTCACATGGTGAAGGATTGTCCGAATAGGAGAAGTCAAGAACAAGGGATGGAAAGAGTTCATCCTAATGGTCCAAGTGAAGAGGCTCTAAGGAGGCAATGATTCTTCGCACTCAAGTCTCGGGGTGTAGGGGAAGGCACCTCTGGTGAAGTCTCGGGTGCGTAGCCTTAATTAGTCTTTCATGTATTTGACTGTGTTCGGTGTTTATGCACTAGTATGAGGTTAATATGTTTGAGTCATTATGGTGGTGGCTGATTAGTATGACTTATATGTTTACTTATGTTGTATGTTTTGATGAGACTAGTTTAGGAAAGAGTTCCTTAGTCTATTAATGTGAAGCTACTAGTAGGTTTCAAGGATGTGCACTATCATGTTAATATGTGAATAAGATATTCAACAATGGGGAGTATTGAATTACCTATGTATGCATACGTTCTATAGATGAATTACTTATTATTAGTAAAGAGTAGTGTCATTCGGGGATGAATATTCCTAAGGGGGGGATAATGTAACAATCCTAAAAATGGATGTGACAAGTAATGTGTAATGTGTCTAGAATGCCTATGGTTAGACCGGATTCACACGGATTGATGCGCGTAGAACCAAACCTCTGAACCCTTGTTACAGCCAAGCCAACTAACTTGGGGAGTTAGTTGATCTAGGAAAGATTGGGTCCAACCATGTTGGGCTCTCGAATACGAAGATTTACTCGAATGAGTTTTTACCGGACTTAAAAAGAAAAAATCTTAGGTTTGGAAGGTCTAGGGGTAAAATGGTCTTTTACCAGGCTAAGGGTAGTATCGCAATTACCTTAAATATATAATTAATTATTTAATTAATAAGGTGGAGGGGCAATTTGGGGAGAGAGGGCCGAAAATTGGCTCTTGAAGTGAAGTCTTGCTCCACCCGGGTTCGAACCTAGGTGGAAGCAATGAATTAAAGTTGTTTTTATGTAAGTTGATAAATTAATGTAATTAATTAATATTTATTATTTATTAGCTGATTAAATTAAAAGGGAAATCAGATTTTTTATATTTAATAAAAACCTTATTTGACTAAGTCCTAAACTAGACTCCTAAGCCTAAGCTAACTCTCTCCTCTCACGCTCATCTCTCTATCACGTCTCTATCACTCTCACTCACGATTCTCTCTACCAAATAACTTAAATAAAACAGTAGGTAAACCAAAGTTCTTCACACTTGAAGAACTCACAACGAAAAATTATAAACAAACAACTAATCAATCACGTAGGCAAAGAGAAGGTTTTTCGTCGAGTTTGGTGTTGAACTTTTGGTGTTGGACGTGTGTTTGGAGGAGTTCTTTGGGCAGCAATTTATGGTTTGAACGTTAAAAAGGTATGAGTTCTCTTCTCTCTTGGTCCCTTTCCCAAGAGACCCCTTAAGATTCAGTCAATTCTAATCCAAAAACTAGGATTGTTCCCCGTTGCATGTCCCTGTCACTAGCTCCCATTGAATCATAGGTTGGTTATGTTTGAATGTGGAAGTAGTCTCAAATGAGCCTAAGTAAATGTTACCAAAACGTACTCACCTATGAGAGTGTAAAGTTAATGAGGAGACCAGTCTCTATGAACACTCTAATGAAAGTATTGAGAATAATGTATACTTAATACTAATGATGAGATGAGAAATCATCTATTGAGCTATGATGTCCTCATACTAGAAGCCAGCTTCCATGACGTATGAGTTGAATGAAATAGAACTTTATACTAAGCGCCGATACACTAGCTATGAGCGGTGATGCCTTCTTTCGGGAAGGGTGGAGGTTCACGTAACTCTCATGAGATGAGACTGTCCGGCATGCAGGTTATGGGCCTCCTTATATCTCCTACTCTTCGAACCTATACTGCCAATATAGGGATCTGGCGGGGTTCAATTCCCATGTACGTTAGCATGTTTTGGGTCACTTTAGCCGGTGATTCCACCTCTTTTCGGTGTGGGGGAGATACTATATTTCATGATGCTCACATGATCTATGTCGTTTAAAGTTAAAGTTCCCAATGAATGAATGAGGCCAGCCTCAAATGATGCACATAATGAAATGAACGATACCAAAGGTGTTAGGATAGGATAATCAAGAGGTGAGCTAGACTCAAGTAATGACACTAGGTTATTCTTTATCATAGCATAGCAAACTCGATGAGAGTCTTAAAACTACATCCTAGGTATAGATGGTGTTTACACTAGCTTATGAATGAATGAAATGAAGTACGTATGCATGAATGAAGCAAACTCTGTGTTTGCTAATGAAGACTCCCTAGTTGAGGTCCCATATGTTGAGCCCTCATTTTGGGAAGTCTTAATGACAAGTCCATGATTCCAAGGTCTCATGGCATATGAATGAATGATATGAAAGATGTTATGTGCTATATGCAATATGATATGTGCTATGTGTAAGATGTTATGTGCTGTGTGCAATATGATAAGTATGATGATGCATGTTACTCTCATGGCATGACTTTCCTATTCCAAATTTGGAAAGCTCACTGACTTTCCTAATCCAAATTTGGAAAGCTCAATAACTTTCCTAATCCCAGTTTGGCAAGTCCACTGACTTGACTTTCCATAATCATGTTGTTAGGAAAGAGCTATTCTTACTCATGCATGTCCTTGGTGTGTGCTTGCATATACTCATACTTAGTACAAGTGTGTACTAATCCCATACAGCTCTATATTTTTAGGTGCAGGCACAGGTGGACGCTAGAGTTTACAGGTTGACGTTGCAGCTACTCGGACGTGGAGCTTTCATCCGGACTTGGTAGGCCCTCATGCTTTCGAGGATGTCTGTCGTTACTATCTAGTTTAGATGTAGGCTTTAGCTAGTGGAGTATGTTCCACTACTGTTTTTTACCGTTTTTATTTCATACATTGTATTGGTGCCATTTTGGCAATTATACTTTTAATGCAGTATTGAACTATTTCTTTTAGTTGATAATCTAAATGTTAGATGGTTGATTGTGAACATTATGAATGTATACCTTTATACATGTTAAGAAACAAAAAGTTTCAAATTTTCCGCTAAAATTAACCTAGATGAAGTAAGAATGACGTAAGTAGGCTTGTCTGCGACCTCTGAGAGGTCAACGACGCCGGTCTCGTCTGGGGTCTAAACTCCGGTCGTGATACATCGTCTGAAGAAAATGTTGCTGAAGGAAGATCAGGGAATTCTGACCAAGTGTGGGGCTACGGAAGCTATCGACGGACCGTCATATCCATGACGGGTTGTCCTGCACATCCTTCATTGCTAACAGAAAGTAGCCCCAATACCCGTCTTGAAAGGATTCTAAATGTGGAGAAACGAAAGCCATCGACGGACTGTCGTGCACTCAACGGACCGTCATCCTGGTCCATCGATGGTAACAGTGAGTTGGAAAAGAAAGCAGCTGAAAAATATTCTAAGTGTGGAACGACGGGAGGCCTCGACGGTCCGTCGTGGCCTCGACGGTTCGTCGGTTTGGTTGTCGTCTCAGACGCGTTTTTGGGCAGATTTTCCTTAAATAGATTTCCTTTTTATGTTAGGACTTCTTTATTATAAATACTTGTAAAAACCTCATTTTTGGGGTTAGACTCTTTGGTATTTTTTCAGTTTTATTATCCTAGTTGTTGAACTTGAGATTTTGGGAAATATTCTACTTTCCGGAATCGTTTGTTACAAGACTTTGATTTATTCAAGTAATTTTCTGGATTTTCTTCAATCTCATCAAAGTAAGTACATGAATTCTTGTCTAATCAATATGAATTGTGTGATTGTTAACATGGGTAACTAAATCCATAACTAGGGTTGTGGGAACCATAGGTAAATAACAAGGTAAAAACTAGCTAAAATAACAATTCTAGAATAGTGTCTTGCATGTATTGATAATTCTTTCGTTTAGAAGTCTTTTTAACGAGTGCACGTGTTAGAACTCGCCTTGTTGCTACTTGCCGGACCAAGGAGGTAGATAATAAGAAAAGAATTATCAACATAGATTTAGTATATACTATCTAATAGGCTAGTGTCAATTGGTGCGAAGTAATAACTAAGCCATACATCGATTATGATGCTTAATATGAGGTAAAAGGTAAGGTTTAGTAAAGTATACACACGTAGCCGGACCAAGGTGCGGAGTGAAATTCACTAGTCGTCGGACCAAGAAATTAGGGATACATAACTTATCACTTTGCATACAAGATACTAAGAAAGAGTTGTTATTGTTAGGGTTAATACGTTATGAACCTAATGGGGAACACGTACACCCTAGTTTCTCTCATTACTTGATAAACATCAAATATTTGAACTTGTTACTTGTTTACTTAGAATTAATTAAATAATTTTGTTACACAAAAACCCCCTTTTAATTATTTTTTTTTGGAAAGGACTTGATTAAAATAGAAGTAATCGTAGATTAAAGTTAAGTCTAAACCATTTTCCTTGTGGGATCGACCCCAACCTAACATTTGGGTTCTTTACTTGATACGATCGCTTATACTTCTTTAAGGAAGTGTAACTTGAGCGTATCAAATTTTGGCGCCGCTGTCGGGGAGCAATGGCTTTTAGATTAACTTTAAGCACATTACCAAGTTTTAGTCATTAATTTCCTGATTTTACTCTCTCGCATGTCTAGCTTTAGTGTATGCCAGGTACACGGAGTCAAGGAGAACCAATACTTCAGCTTGATCCAGAACTAAACCGTACACTTCGCAGAATGAACATTCAAAACAATCCTGCTTATATCGAGGACGACATCAATCCTCCACCTCCCCCGCCAGTTGAGGCTCATAATCAAGTGATGGTTGATAATCCGGGTGAAGGTAATCCGAGGAGGCAACCTCCTGCTCCACACCCTCAAGAGTACTATAGGGGAAATGTTAACATCACTGACTCTGATGGGCCACTTGTCCTACCTCCTCTACCACATGGTCATATTTTTGTTGTAACTAGTAGCTTAATGTAGATGCTCATAGCTAGAAGTCTGTTTTCTGGACTACCATCTGAGGATCCACATGCTCACATCGCCAAACTGAGGTCGGTGTGCAAGAGTTATGTAGGGAGACCTGACTTGGACATGGACGTCATTGGGCTTAGAGTGTTTCCTCTCTCACTAACAAGAGAGGCTCCTATAAGGTTTACTGAGCTTCCCTATAACTCAATCTATACATGGAACCAATTGAGGGATGTGTTCTTATCTCGTTACTATCCGGCTTCAAAATAGCTCAACCACAAAGATAGGGTGAACAACTTTGTGGCACTACTAGGGGAGTCAGTAAGCAGTTCTTGGGATCGGTTCAACTCTTTCTTGAGAAGTGTCCCAAATCATTGTATTGATGATGATTCGTTGAAATAGTATTTCTATCGGGGGCAAGATGATAATAATAAAGCGGTGTTAGATACGATTACAGGTGGTTCTTATGGGGAGTGTACTTATGCAGAGATCGCTCAGAAGTTTGAGAACATCTCCCAAAATAATAAAGCTTGGAGCACTAGGAAGTCGAATACTGGGAGAAATACTTTTGCAATGCAATCTACACACAACCCATCCGCAGATGATATTTGTGAAGAAATGGCTCAAATGAGAACTGAGCTTGGGTTAGTATTGAAACATGTCACTGGGGGTGCAGAGAAAGTGAATGCAATGAATTATTTGACTAATCCACCACCGTCGATAGATGAGTTTTACTATGAGGAAGATTCTTATGCAGTGAATGAGTAGACGGGGGGTTTCCGACCGAAAGCCCAAGGCTCCAATCAGGAAAATTGGCGCCAAGGTCAAGAAAATCAAGGTCAGAACTATGGGAATTACAACCGAGAGGGTCACTATGTTCATGAAGGAAACTACAACCGCGACAACAACTTCAATCAGAGTAACTATAGAAACAGAAACGATCGAAGTGGGCCCTATGTTCTACCTCAAAATCGGGAAGTTGCTCCTAGGGATGGTGGAGGTAGTATGGCGCGAGTTGAAGACATGTTGCAAAAGATGAGGAGGAGGTTTGACGCAAGTGATGAGCACGCCAAGGAATTGAGAGGTGATTTGGATAACATTGGGCAAAAAGTGGATGCACATGCAGTCTCCATCAAGCATCTTGAGATGCAAATGGCCCAATTGTCGTCTACTGTAAACCCTCGTCAATCGGGTACTCTTCCATAAACACTGTTCAAAATCCGAAGAATGATGGACATTTTATGGCAGTCACTACTCGAGGTGGTAAGCAAACCATAGATCCACCTATGCCGTCTGGCGTAGAAAATAAGATGAGAAGAGAAGATGAGGTAGTAGAAGCTAGTGGTGAGTTGGAAAATGAAGCAGGAAAAGAAGCAGAGAAGCACCAAACGGTGACTCCCATTCCAAGACCACCACCACCATTCCCGCAAAGGTTGGTGAAAAAGACCGAGGATGGTAAATACCGTCATTTTATTAATATGTTGAAACAGCTTTCCATCAATGTTCCTTTGATAGAAGCTCTTGAACAAATGCCCGATTACACCAAATTCATGAAAGATATTGTCACTAAAAAGAGATCGGTTAGTTTTGAGGATAATTATAGGATGCAACACTGTAGTGCTATTGCTACAAGATCTCTAGTGCAAAAGAAAGAAGATCCGAGTGCTTTCACTATTCCATGTACAATCGGTTTGTTACACTTTTCCAAAGCATTATCTGATCTTGTGGCAAGCATAAATCTCATGCCTCTATCCATATACAAAAAGTTGGGTTTGGGTGATCCAAAGCCCACTGCGATGCGGCTACTGATGGCCGATCGAACTGTGAAGAGGCCTATTGGGATACTTCACTATGTGTTAGTGAAGGTGGAGTCATTCATATTTCCAGCCGATTTTGTGATTCTTGATTGTGAGGTTGACTTTGAGGTGCCTATTATTCTTGGGAGGCCATTTCTTGCTACCGGTCGCGCCTTGGTCGACATGGAAAAAGGGCAGATGATGTTTTGGTTAAACAATGAAGAAGTGACTTTCAATATTTGTAGGTCCATGAGGCAGAGTGGTGATCTTCAATCGGTATCTGCGATATCCTACAGAGTTGAGAGTTCGTCAGAGGTCCAATTAAAAGAACGTCTTGGTGTTGAGGCACTAGCAACAGTGATTATGAACTTTGAGAGTGATGGTATTGCAGAGTATGGATCATTGGTTGCGGCACTTGATCGAGGTGATGTTCGGTTCAAACCCAAGAAATTGGAGTTAGATATGATGCATCGCGAGTCTCCACCTGCAAAACCATCTATTGAGGAGGCTCCAAAATTAGAGCTTAAGGCACTACCACCTCATCTGAGGTATGTATTATTGGGGAAAGATGACACTTTGCCGGTAATTATTTCATCATATTTGAAGGTGCAACAAGTAGAGTGTTTGGTTGAAGTGTTGAAGAGGTTCAAGAGAGCTATTGGGTGGACTATTGCGGATATTATTGGGATCCCTCCTGGTATTTGTTCACACAAAATCCAACTCATGCCCAATCATAAGCCAAGTATTGAGCACTAGAGACGTTTAAATCCACCTATGCAAGAGGTAGTGAAGAAGGAAATTAATAAGTGGTTGGATGCCGGAGTCATATATCTGATCGCTGATAGTAGTTGGGTATGCCCTGTTCAGTGCGTGCCCAAGAAAGGGGTAATGACTGTGGTCCCCAATGAGAAAAATGAGCTTGTCCTGATGAGACCGGTGACTTGATGGAGGGTGTGTATGGATTACCGGAAATTAAATGCATGGACCAAGAAGGACCATTTTCCTATGCTCTTCATGGATCAGATGTTGGATAGACTTGCAGGAAAGGGGTGGTACTGTTTTCTTGATGGTTATTCAGGTTATAATCAGATTTCTATTGCACCGGAAGATCAAGAGAAAACCACCTTTACTTATCCTTATGGGACCTTCGCGTTCAAGAGAATGTCATTTGGGTTATGTAATACACCGGCCACGTTTCAGATATGTATGATGTCGATATTCTCCGATATGGTGGAGGACACTATTGAGGTGTTTATGGATGATTTTTCAGTGGTTGGTGACTCCTTTGAGCGGTGTTTATGTCATTTGTCCGAGATTCTTAAGAGGTGTGAAGATTGCAACCTTGTGCTAAATTGGGAAAAATGTCACTTCATGGTGAAAGAAGGTATTGTATTGGATCATCGCATTTCAGAGAAGGGTATAGAGGTTTATCGAGCTAAAGTTGAGGTGATAGAGAGACTTCCTCCACCCATCTCTGTAAAAGGTGTGAGAAGTTTTCTTGGGCATGCAGGCTTTTACCGGAGGTTCATCAAGGATTTTTCAAATATTACACATCCTTTGTGCAAGTTGCTTGAGAAAGAGTGTTTGTTTTATTTTGATGAATCCTGTCTTAAGGCATTTGGTGAGTTGAAGGAAAAGTTGGTGTCTACACCTATCATCATTTCTCCGGATTGGAGCAAGCCATTTGAGGTGATGTGTGATGCGAGTGGGGTTGATCTTGGTGTGGTATTGGGACAAAGAAGGGACAAAATCTTTCATCCCATTTACTATGCTAGTAAAGCTCTTAATGAAGCCCAAAAGAACTACACTGTGACTGAACAAGAGCTCCTTGTAGTAGTCTTTGCTTTCTAGAAATTTCGCTCCTATTTGCTTGGTACGAGGGTTATAGTGCATACTGATCATTCTGCTTTGAGATATTTGATGGCAAAGAAGGATGCAAAACCGAGGTTGATTCGTTGGGTATTACTATTGCAAGAATTTGACTTTAAGGTGAAATATAAAAAAGGGGTCGAAAATAAAGTTGCTGATCACTTGTCCCGATTAGAAGATGAAGCAATGAGGGAGTTAGGTGAAAAGGCTCAAATTGATGATACTTTCCATGATGAGCATGTACTGGCTGCCTCCCAAGACTTGATTCCATAGTTCGCAGATTTTGTGAATTATCTGGCTAGTGATATCATCCCACCGGACTTGTCCTTTCATCAAAGGAAAAAGTTCATGCATGATGTGAAAAAGTTCTTTTGGGATGATCCATACTTATATAGGAGTTGTGCCGATGGGCTTATTCGGCGTTGTGTGCCGGAAGTTGAGATGTTGAGTGTTTTGGAGGCATGCCATTCTTCGCCTGTAGGTGTGCATCATAGTGGTATCCGGACTGCTCACAAGCTCTTGCAATGTGGCTACTATTGGCCAAACATCCACCAAGATGCTCATGAGTTAGCCAGGGCATGTGATAGATGCCAAAGAGATGGTGGCATTTCGAGAAAGCAAGAGCTCCCTTTAAATCCCATTCTTGTGATTGAATTGTTTGATGTGTGGGGCATTGACTTTATGGGCCCTTTTGTGAGTTCTCATGGGATGAAGTACATTCTTGTGGCAGTCGATTATGTGTCAAAATGGGTTGAATCTATCGCACTTGCGAATAATGAAGGGAAGAGTGTCACCGCGTTTTTGAAAAAGAACATATTTTCTAGATTTGGCACCCCAAGGGCTATTATCAGTGATGGGGGATCCCACTTTTGTAACAAGCTGTTTAAGAGATTATTGGTTAAATATGGGGTTCGCCATAATGTGGCCACTCCTTACCATCCTTAAACTAGTGGGCAAGTTGAGGTGTCAAACAGGGAGATTAAGCAGATTTTGGCAAAAACGGTGAATGCTAGTAGAACGGTTTGGTCAAGGAGGCTTGATTATTCTCTTTGGGCCTACCGGACAGCGTACAAGACTCCCATAGGTATGTCCCCATACCAACTTGTATATGGGAAGGCTTGTCACTTACCAATTGAATTAGAGCATAAGGCCATGTGGGCAATGAAGAAGTTGAAAATGGATTGTAATGAGGCTTCGGAACAGAGGTTAAACTGGTTGAATGAGCTTGATGAATTTCGTGCGGGGACGTCAGTCTGCGGTGCTGGAGTAGAATCAGCACTATCAGCCTCATCAGACGAGGCAGACTGGACCGAAGTAGATGGAGCATCGGCATTAGGAGAAGGAGAATCTTCCTCAGACCCGGAAGCCTCCACAGAGTCGGACGCTTCCTCAGAATCGAAAGCCTCCTCGGAGCAAGATGCTCCCTCAGAATGTGCAGCCGACCCAGAAGGTGTGCCGGTCAGTCTGCTGGGGCGTCTAGCTCCAAAACTGTTGAGGCTGAGAGGAGCACTACTGATGGTGCTGTTATTGCTGAGGACACCATTGATGGTGTCCCTACTACAGAGGGAGCGGGTTTCGGGAAACTGGACCCGCCAGCATGTTGATTGTCGGCGCTTTGCGCCTCAGGTTTGCTTCACCTTCCACCCCATTTTATATATTTTTATGCATTGGGGACAATTGCATGTCTTTTTATTGGGGGTGGGGTAATGGAAAGTGAGTGCTAGGGTGAAGTCTGAGTAGCCCAACTCACGATCCTCTCTTGGGGTTTTCTTGCCTGTGTTCTTTTTCCCCAAGATATTGGTTACTTTATTGTTGAACCGTCATGTTGGTATCTTTTGTACATAGTATAGAAATGGAATCTGAAGCATGATGGCTAAACAAAATGATATCCTGATTTAAAGAAAATATTGCATGACTAGGCATAGTAACTGATGAATGTGTGGCTCTAAGCATGACATAGAGATACACCATTGCATGACCCTAAAATCTAAAACTCGAACTAGGTGTCTGATAATCTGGTAGAGTAATGAGATGTCAAGTGAGTGTGAGTAAAATTTGAATAGTCCACCATTGGTACTGAGCTAGAACTTGCCTGGTTAGTCCTGCTAAAAGTAAGTTGTGATAGACAATTAGTAAAGGATCATAGGCCCTTGTTTAAGATAGACAATCTTTAGCCTAGATAACAGAAAACCAAATGAAATTAATCCCTTCTTGATCCAAATGATTTGAGCTTAAAATAGACCTTTTCTTTTTCACCCCAACTGATGTTTTCTGGGAACAATGTGTTGGCCCTGGTCCCTCCTTGGACATGTGCACCTCAACTTATGCCAAAAGCATAAGTTGAGGGTGGCTAATGCAGAAAACAACCTTGTCGTGGCCCTGACCCAACCTTTGCTATTGTGTACCTTGACTCATGGCAAAACCATGAGTTGAGGGTGGCTAGTTGAGGAATGCTCCGGAAAGTGGGGTTGAAAGAATAAAGAAAGAGAAAGAACAAAAGAAAAGTGACTCAAGAAAAGTTGAAAGCAAAGTGAATTTTTTTTAAAAAAAATCACTTACACAAAAGGAGAAAGAAAGGAGAAAATAAAGGCGAAAGAATATAAAAAAAATAATTAAGAAATAGGGCGGAATAAAACAATGAAAAGGTAGGACGCTTAGCCGTTATGTCAAGGAGGGCAATAAGTCACTAAAATACATCCAAATGTACCCTACATGACCCTGAGCCTAAGTTACAAGCTAAAAAAGTCCTATCGTGATCCTAAGAGTCTATTATGGTGAACTTAAAGCAGTGAAAATAAGGGCAAGCCTATTGCAACAAGTATAAATGAGGTGTGAAGTTGTTCTGAGAGCGAGTGTTGAAAAAAATAATCCTTATACTCAAACTAAAATCATTGTGTGAAAAATGAGGATGTTGTTTTGAAGTGAGGACACTAGTTGCAATACCGGAAAATTGGTACTTAGTGAGAGATCAGAGAGGATAGGTGTCGATGTGTGGTGAGTCTGTGTCATGGTCTGATCCACATGAGCTAGCCTAATAGTGATAGCATGCATAAACATAATGAAAATAATCGGGATTGATAGCCAGATGATTGCGAAAGCTAAAATAAGGATACTCTTGTACAAAGGTTTGTGGTGAGTCATAGTGCGTCGCTTGAGGACAAACAACGAATTTAAGTTGAGGGTGTTGATGTACCGTGGTTTCACGGCACTTTCAATGCTTTTTCCTTAAGTTTAGTGTGTGTCTAAGGCCTTTTTGTAGTAGTTTTAATGTATTTTCTCTTTGTTTTCAGGAAAATTGTCCAGAATGAAAACGCGGAAGAACTGTGCTAAAATTGCAGAAGTGATGACCTACGGATCCATCGACGGTCCGTCGACCCCTCGACGGTCCGTAGGTGGCAATCGTCGTCTGAAGAAAATGTTGCTGAAGGAAGATCGGGGAATTCTGACCAAGTGTGGGGATACGGAAGCTATCGACGGACCGTCATCTCCACAACAGAACGTCCTGTACATCCGTCATTGCTAACAGAAAGTAGCCCCAGTACCCGTCTTGAAAAGATTCTAAGTGTGGAGAAACGGGAGCCATCGATGGACCGTCGTGCACTCAACGGACCATCATCCTGGTCCGTCGATGGTAACAGTGAGTTGGAGAAGAAAGCAGCTGAAAAAGATTCTAATTGTGGAACAACGGGAGGCCTCGACGGTCCGTCGTGGCCTCGACGGTCCGTCGGTCCGGTCGTCGACACAGACGCGTTTTTGGGCAGATTTTCCTTAAATAGATTTTCTTTTTATGTTAGGACTTCTTTATTATAAATACTTGTAAAAACCTAATTTTTGGGGTTAGACTCTTTGGTATTTTTTCAGTTTTATTATCCTAGTAGTTGAACTTGAGATTTTGGGAAATATCCTACTTTCCGGAATCGTTTGTTACAAGACTTTGATTTATTCAAGTAATTTTTTGGATTTTCTTCAATCTCATCAAAGTAAGTACATGAATTCTTGTCTAATCAATATGAATTGTGTGATTGTTAACATGGGTAACTAAATCCATAACTAGGGTTGTGGGAACCATAGATAAATAACAAGGTAAACACTAGCTAAAATAACAATTCTAGAATAGTGTCTTGCATGTATTGATAATTCTTTCGTTTAGAAGTCTTTTTAACGAGTGCATGCGTTAGAACTCGCCTTGTTGCTACTTGCCGGACCAAGGAGGTAGATAATAAGAAAAGAATTATCAACGTAGATTTAGTATATACTATCTAATAGGCTAGTGTCGATTGGTGCGAAGTAATAACTAAGTCATACATCGATTATGATGCTTAATATGAGGTAAAAGGTAAGGTTTAGTAAAGTATACACACGTAGCCGGACCAAGGTGCGGAGTGAAATTCACTAGTTGCCGGACCAAGGAATTAGGGATACATAACTTATCACTTTGCATGCAAGATACTAGGAAAGAGTTGTTATAGTTAGGGTTACTGCGTTATGAACCTAATGGGAACACTTACAACTACTATCTCTCATTACTTGATAAACATCAAATATTTGAACTTATTACTTGTTTACTTAGAATTAATTAAATAATTTTGTTACACAAAAAACCCCTTTTAATTTTTTTTTTTTTTTGGAAAGGACTTGATTAAAATAGAAGTAATCGTAGATTAAAGTTAAGTCTAAACCATTTTCCTCATGGGATCGACCCCAACCTAACATTTGGGTTCTTTACTTGATACGACCGCTTATACTTCTTTAAGGAAGTGTAATTTGAGCGTATCAGTGTTTAGAATCAAGAGAAATTCATCGGTAAGGATTTCACCAACTTGAAGGACATGATTATAATGGAACATTTGCCGTGTGATAAGCCAACCACTATTCGTATTATCTTATCGCTTGCAGTAACACACAAATGGTCTCTACGTCAGTTGGATGTTCAAAATGTCTTTCTTCATGGTGTGTTACAAGAACAAGTGTTTATGTCTCAACCATTGGGTTTTGTCTAAACCCTCATTATCCCAACCACATGTGTCATCTCAAGAAGTCTTTATATGGGCTCAAACAAGCCCCTCGATCTTGGTACATGAGACTTCTTCGAGTTTTAGTTGCTATCGGATTCAATCCCTCTAAGTCCGACATATCACTATTCATCTATAACAAAAGTAATGTCCTTGCTTATATTTTGGTATATGTTGATTATATCATTATTACTGGCAGTCATTCATCTTTCCTAGAATTAGTCATCTCGCAACTCGGTACCGAATTCTCCATTCGTGACTTAGGGGCACTAAGCCTCTTTCTTGGTATTCAAGTACTACACCAATCTGATGTCATCTCATTGTCCCAACATCAATATATTCAATATCTTCTCACCAAAGTGGGTATGCAAAATTGTAAGCCCACTCTAGCTCCTACGGATATCAACTCAAAGCTACATAATGGTGATAGTCCTTTATTCCATGAAACAACCTTGTATCGGCGCATCGTTTGGGCATTGCAATACTCTTACTTGCCCAAACCTCGGCTTTGTGGTTAATGAAGCTTGTTAATTTATGCATAATCCCACAATGAATTAGTTGGCAGCAGTGAAGCAAATCCTTGATTATTTAAAGCACACTCAGCAACTTCATTTCCATATTCCCCATTCCTCCCATTGTTTGCTTCAAGCATTCACCGATTTTGACTGGGTTGGGTCTGTGGATGATAGAAAATCCACTGGTGGTTATGCCATTTTCATGGGAGCAGCTCTAGTCTCTTGGTCCTCCAAAATGAAATGAATTGTCGCTAGATCGTCTACTGAGTCTGAATATAAGGCTCTCGCTGATGCAGCCGCTGAATTGACCTAGATACAGTCCCTTTTGTTTGAATTGGGTGTCATTATTCCCATAGCTCCACTACTATGGTGTGACAATATTGGAGCTGCTTATCTTTCGATAAATCTGGTGTTTCATGCACGCACAAAGCATGTTGAGATAGATTTTCATTTTCTGTGTGACAAAGTAGCTGGTAAGGACGTCACAGTTCAGTTCTTATCGTCAAAGGATCAACTAGCAGATATCCTCACCTAACCTCTTACCTCTTCCAGGTTTTAAATGCTTCGATCCAAGCTGAAGGTGTCTTTTCCACCAGCAGCTTTCACGGGGAGTATTGAGACACGTCAATTAGTGTCCAACTCTAACAAGAATTCCACAGACAAAGGCTAGGCACAAGAATATATTTAGTCTCCCTTTACAACTATATCTCTACATTAGAATATTGTAATTATAAATACATGATTTATGTGTATTTAATGTTGAGGTGCTTCTCTAGTTTTTGCTCTCTCTCTATTCTCTTGTTCTAACACAATATTTTTTTTCTTCATTTTCTCAATAAATAATTGTTTATCATTTAAAAATTCAATTATATTTACTATTCTAATTACTAATTATGTATAATAAGTGACAAAAAAACTCTATCAATTTATCTTCGCTACTTAAATATATATGCCTCTTCAACTTCTTTCGAATTATTGTTATGGTTTACCCAATCTATAAATAAGAATAGCTATAGAGATGTTTAATATCCATTTTCATTTTTTCATTCTTTTTTTTCTTTCATCTTTCATTAACTTAATAATGTCATGATATGATCTTTACCTTCAAAAAATCATATATGTATTCATCAAAAATTCATCATAGAGATGTTTGCATTAGTTTGGTACAACTTCATCGAAATAAAGAAGAAAACTTAATTATCTTGGAAGATCATCAAAAGCGATGGTCATATTAGTATAAAAGTTTAAATGGTTTTCAAATATTTTTAAGATTCATTAATGTATTGTTTTGCTTTCAATTAATATTAATCTATACTTTTTTATTTTATTTTGATTAGATATCTATAACATTGTTATTAAGCGGATGAATGAAGATGAAAAATATCACGTTTTTTGTTTTTGTGTTTGTGTGTATTTGTTTGTCAATTTCTAATTAATATTCTAAAAAAAATCATTACTGAAAGGTATAATATTACCTATGGTACATTTCTCTAGCTATTAGATATTATTACCCCTAAAAATATATTATATGGTCTATCATATTAGACGTCAATCACAAAATAAATAAGTAAACCGTCTTTTTTATATTTCTAAAACTTTTAATTAATAAATAAATTATTTAATGAAACAAATGAAGAAAAATCCCTCAAAGTTATTTTATAGTTATGCTATAATAAATATGCATTTGTGACTAATATATATTTAACTTATAATTATTTAAAGCAAAAAATATGTATCTTATTTTTCACATTAAAGGAGTTACCTTTTCAATAGTTATTATCATAATACTCTAAGGACATCTATTGTTTAAAAATATATATTTATTTCGCGCAAATAAGTACACTAGTTGACAAATGTTTGAGAAGGAAATTTAGACCTTATGAACTAAAAGTTAAAAAAGGTTATGCGTAAGTCGTAACTATTTTATCAAATGATTCCTTCTCTAATTAAATTTTTTTTAAAAAAACTTGCAGAGTGGAGGATCTTGTTCACATTACCCATTATATATAATTTTCTTTATTTCAGTTTAGGTGTCACAAATAAAATTTTGATATTCCATTACATTCTTATATGTCTTTTTATATATATTAAGTTGTTAATTATATCAAATTTATATAGCATTGATAAAATTGTAAGAGCCAATCAATTTTTTTAATTTCAATTAATAACTATTATAAATTATAGTTCTTTTATATAATTTTAAAATATATATTGAATTATTAAAAATAAAACAACGAAATTAAGATGAAGAAAAAACATCGGCTAGAAGCAGCCACCAACATTTTGTTCTTTTTGGTTTGCGAGAAGATAAGAGTAAAA
Source organism: Solanum sitiens (assembly GCA_016801875.1). Lineage (NCBI taxonomy): Eukaryota > Viridiplantae > Streptophyta > Magnoliopsida > Solanales > Solanaceae > Solanum > Solanum sitiens. The sequence continues at coordinate 4,114,065 of JABWTJ010000018.1, forward strand.
ATTAAAGAGGAAATATAGAGAACTCTGAAGTAATTTAGATCCCTACATCTAGGAATGATAAATGGTTGATTTGGATCGAATTCAAAAGAACTGAATCTAAATGGATTAGGATTATAATCTATCCATATAAAATATGACTAATATGGATTTGATGAAATATGGTTGGGTAAAATGATTCTAATCCACTTTAGTCTCTTAAAGTCAAAAAAATATTAAAGCAATGCTAAATTGTTAATAATCGATCCCTGAAATATCATTTTTTTTTAAAAGTAATTTTTCATTAAAGAAAAAAGAAAATTAATTTTTTAGCCCGTACACCAGCCCCACCCCCATTCCCACCCGCACCTCTACCACCCCAAATTTTTAATAAAAGAATTTGCCCACTCTCCTCCTACCCTAGGAGGCCAGCCCCACCAGCAGAACTTAAAAGATTCGTGGTTAAGGTTAGTGGCGTACGCAAGATCTTTTCTAAGCAGTGTCACCATTTAAGGGACAAGAATAATTCTCAAAGAAAATCAATGAAATATTTGCTTTAAGCCTTCAAAAATTTGAGGGCCCCATTAATAGTGAACTTTATGAAATAATAATTTTTTTAAAATAATAAAATTTCAATTAAATTAAAAATAATAAAAAATTACCTTTAAATTAGATAATATTACAAAATTATAAATTAAATCATTCATGAATTCATGTTACTAGAAGGGCACAGCCCGTGCTCAGCACGAGCCCAACATGTATGATTACAAAGAAAAAATCATTGTAACAATACAACAATACAAATAAACTAAACATGATGTCTACCTTGGTTAAAGTAACATTAGCAGAACAATTTGTGTTTGTTTACATCAATAATTCTTACAGTGGAAATTCTAATTGAATCGAATGAAACAGAGAATTTCTTTGCTTAGAATTCTAAGATATATACAATTGAGTTGCCTATTATAGCCTTATCTTATTCACAATTCGAAAAGTTCAAGTTGGCAATATTTATACCATTCATAAGTTACCCTAGCTCTTCATCTGATTATATGTCATGAGCACAATCCAACTCATTCTTATGAGAAGAATGCTTCAAGTAAGATCTACAAAAAGAGGAGAGCAAGTCAATTACGAATGTTAGAAAAATGCACAAATGAAAAATCCAGTGAATTAACAAATATAAGCACGCACAGTCACATGAATGTCTCTTAAAGAAAAAAACTCTAGTTAAGTTATTACATTGTAATATGGTTGAAGTTGTTGATCCACAAAATAAAGAAAAATTAAGTAAAATTATCTTACCGTCATGTATTTCAAATTCGGTCCCAATAAATGAAAATTGTTTTAGCAGATTTATAGTCAAGATCGACGCAACATGGTAGTACTTCATATATAATTTCAGATGAAATTCTCCAACAATTCTGATACAATATTCCACGTATGACAACACAACATGCAAAGATTATTTATATATGAACTGTGACATGATATAACTGCTCTAAATTGTTCAAATTTTAAAATCAGAAAGCCCCCCAAAAAAGAAGTCTTTTGTAGCTAAATTTGGAATCTTTTTGCATAGATTTTCCTCTCATGTCATGTAATCACATAGTACTTTTCTTATACAGGACAAGATTACTCTTTTTTCTTTTTTACCTTTAGTTTCTTGAGAAATTCACTTAGGCTTATTAATTGTTAAAAAGGGTCTCATATGTTGTCTCTTCTTTACCAGCATATACTGTTATAGAATTATGTCAATTTTAGTTTTATATGACGGGTCAGACAACACAATTATGCATATAAAGTTTGTTCTTGAAAATATTGTTGTTATATAAAGCAAACATGAATGTTTTGTGGGTTGATTTTCTTGAAAAATTAAAGAAAAGTGTGTGAACTATTCTGGGGTAATGAGCAAGGAGGTCAAGAAAGGGAAGCAAGAGGGTAAAAGTAGTTGAGATGTTTCTAAGAAAGTTATGGTGGTTGTTAAGGCATCAAAAGAGATACCTAAGAATGATGTTGTGTGTGCTCTGACTCATGTTGTGTAACTTGGAGATTACATTTTCATGTTTTCATTTCTTTCGGCATCTCATTGTGGTAGCACTAAAATGTTGTATTATATTCAACTATTCAAGTATATGTCAACTACATTTATAGAAAGCAAAGAGCCTACAAAAAGAGAACTTTTGATTGTTATCATGAAGTTTATACAGAAATGGCTTTTTGATATTCTTACTGTTAGAAAATAGCATACACAGCGAAAGCATTCCAGAATCATACATCTTGCATGAATATAAACAATAATCACAAATAGCGATCACATACATAGTATGCTGAAAGATAACTCAGGATTACCTCTTGAAGCGTGTGCAGATATCTTGAAGTAAATCCAACTCCAGCTCTATAGTCTTCTACAGTGATCCCAATCAACAACTGAACTCTCTCAATACTTGGGTGGGCAAGTATTGTATAGAATACTGAATTCCGTCTCTTTCAAGGTCAGAAGAATCCCTACTTATAGAGTTGTCTTCCTAGTCCAAAGAGAATTCCTTTTCTTTCAAGAAAAAACAAAAATACACGTTTCTACTTCTTTTTGGAGAAGAACACGTTTCTTTTCCCTTTTTTTCTAGAAAATAGGATTCTGAGTTCTAGTTAAATTGGGCACTGGAGGGACCACAGAATTTATTACTGAGGCTTCCTATTATGGAAATAATTCTAAATAATTAATTTGAATTATTCTTACCATAATAAATTACAAATCATTCCACTAAAAATTCGTAATTGCACTCCTCTATTTATTTTGAAATTCACCATTAAACACTTATGTAATTCCTCATGTTAAGATTACTAATACTAATCAATAAATTAAATTACTGACGAATTTAATTCAATGATTAACTTCTTTTAGAGCAATACTTAACTTATTTCATGTGCCAGATTCATAAATCTACCGGCCGGGTTTACACATGAAAACTTATAAGCTTCTCATAAAAGGTGTATCATCAATCTCTATACTGAGACATGGATTCCATCAACTAACTAATTATTTCACCAATATATATTATTATCATCCAATCTACCAGGCATATTGACCCATCTCAGAATCTCACCTTTTAATAAATCAAAATGATAATTAATATATACAGATCATAATCGTTATATCAAGATTAAGAATATAAGTACATTTAATAGTTTAGAGAATATGTTTTTTTTATCAGTCAGTCTAAAACAACTATCTCTGCTTGGTCCCGTTCAATACATACCAAATGCACTAGCACGAGAAGTTAGAACTATGCCATTCTCATAATCAAGATAAATTACATTTAATCTCGTGCTACAATCTTTCTGATGGTTTTGTCCAAATTTCCATCTATGATTGTGAACTATAAATTTTAACTTATAAGAACCGATGATTTAATCTTCTGTGTATAAGCTTAAACTCTATACACCAAATCATCTACTATATAAGTTAAGGACACATATATGACAATTGATCTATTTAATGTAACACTTTATTGAATTGAATAAATGAATAAACAATTGTTCAATATTAATACTATATCAAAACGCATGGTTAATAGTATATCCTAACAATCTCCCACTTAGACTCATAACCATGCACCTACAACTCTAACACCCATTCCTTCAACATGTCTATCAAAAGACTTTTGCGGTAAAGCTTTTGTGAAAGGGTCTGCAAGGTTGTTCTCTGATGCAATCTTCGCCACCATCACATCCCCTCTCTGTACTATGTCTCGAATCAAATGGTATTTTCGCTCAATGTGTTTTGCCTTCTTATGACTTCGTGGCTCCTTTGAATTTGCAACCGCTCCACTATTATCACAAAACATTGTAAGTGGCATTTCTATTGCAGGAACAACCGCCAAGTCTTTCAGAAAGTTTTTGAGCCACACTGCCTCCTTAGCTGCTTCAGAAGCTGCTACATATTCGGCTTCCATGGTAGAATCAGCAACACAGGTTTGCTTGATGCTTCTCCAAACAATGGCTCCACCTCCCAAAGTAAACACATTTCCTGAGGTCGACTTTCTAGAGTCCATATCAGACTGGAAATCTGAGTCTGTGTACCCTATGGGTACCAACTCATCCGAATGATAGACTAGCATGTAATCCCTAGTCCTTTTCAGGTACTTGATTATATGCTTAACTGCTGTCCAATGTTCTCGTCCAGGATTAGACTGATATCTGCTAACCATGCCTACGGCAAAACAAATGTCAGGTCTAGTGCATAACATGGCATACATGAGACTTCCTACCGCTGATGCATAAGGAACTGTCATCATGCTTTCTGTTTCCTCATCTGTCTTAGGACATTGATCCTTAGATAAAGAAATTCCATGTCTGAAAGGAAGAAATCCTTTCTTGGAATCGTGCATGCTAAACCTGGTAAGAATTGTATCAATATAAAGAGCTTGAGATAAACCTAACATCCTTTTCTTGCGATCACGTAGAACCTTGATCCCAAGGATGTGAGCAGCTTCTCCCAAATCCTTCATATCAAAGTTTGTGGACAACCATTCCTTAACTGAATTCATCAAGCCCACATTATTTCCTATGAGCAAGATATCATCTACATATAATACCAAAAACACCACTTTATCCCCATTCCACTTTTTGTACACACAAGACTCATCAAGACATTGCTCAAAACCAAAAGACTTGACTGCATTGTCGAAGCAAGTGTTCCATGCCCTAGAAGCTTGCTTTAATCCATAAATAGATCTTTTAAGCTTGCACAACATGTGTTCTTTTCCTTTCTCTATGAAACCGTCTGGTTGTCGCATAAATATGCTTTCATCAAGACTTCCATTAAGGAAAGCTGTCTTGACATCCATTTGCCAAATTTCATAATCATAATGAGCAGCAATGGATAAGAGAATTCTAATAGACTTAAGCATGACTACTGGCGAAAAAGTTTCCTCATAGTCGATCCTTTCTTTCTGAGTAAACCCTTTTGCAACAAGTCTAGCTTTGTAAGTTTGCACTTGTCCATCTACTCCTCTCTTTTTCTTATATATCCACTTGCATCCAATGGGTTTGACTCCATCTACAGGTGGTTCTACAAGATCCCAGACTTTGTTAGAGTACATAGACTCCATTTCTGATTTCATAGCAACAATCCATTTTTCTGCATCTTTATCTTGTAGTGCTTCGTCGTAATTCACAGGTTCGGTATTCGACTCTTTAGGAATTCTGTCAAAAGACTCTCCCAAGAGTGCATACCGAAGTGGTTTTATTATCACTCTCCCACTACGACGAGACACTACTGTTGCAGGGGCAGGTTCAGAGAGATTTGCATTATTATGATCTTGTGGTGGAACCACATCATTTTTAGGATCTTGAGTTTCCATGTTATCTTCAGTACCTTGCGGTGCAGAGATATCAACAACTTCTTCCTCTAATACAATCTGCTCATTATTACTCCCACTACCTTGATGCAATGAATTTTCAAGATCTTGTACTTGTAGAATTTTATGTTTGTTAACATCTCTCCCACTATTATAATGCAATGGTATGTTAACTCTAACATGTGGGGTCTGAATTTGGTTTTCATTATTTTCAGTAGATTGATTTGTTATCTCTTTGCTCAATTCCTGTAAAACTAGTTTACTTCTAGGAATATGGTTTGTTAAAAAATCCGTTTCCAGAAACTTCGCATTGGTGGTCACAATGACCTTCTTTTCTTTAGGATTATAAAACATACCACCTTTCGTTCCTTTAGGGTATCCAATAAAAACACATACTTCTGTTTTAGGTTCCAATTTTTCTGCCTTCCCTTTTAATACATGTGCTGGACATCCCCAAACCCGAATATGTCTCAAACTAGGTTTGTGCCCAGTCCACAGTTCAATGGGTGTCAAAGGAACAGATTTAGAAGGAACTAAGTTCAGAATGTAATTTGCAGTTTCTAAGGCATATCCCCAAAATGAATAAGGCAAATCAGAGTAACTCATCATTGATCTAACCATTTCTAAAAGAGTTCTATTTCTTCTTTCTGCTACACCATTTTGTTGTGGCGTTCTAGGTGCAGACATTTGAGATGTAATTCCTTGTTCTGATAAGTAACTAATGAACTCATTAGAGAGGTATTCGCCACCACGATCAGATCGCAATGACTTGATATATATTCCATGTCGTTTCTCCGTTTCAGCCTTAAACTCTTTGAATTTCTCAAAGCATTCAGACTTACGGCGCAACAAATATATATCCATATTTTGAATAGTCATCAATGAAAGTCACGAAGTACTCATACCCACCTCTCGCTTGAATGTTCATTGGGCCACACAAATCAGAATGAATTAACTCTAGTTTATCATTGACTCTATTTCCTTTTGAGGGGAAAGGTCTCTTAGTCATTTTTCCTTCTAAACAAGATTCACATGTTGGTAGTGCCTCCACTTTTAATGAACCTAAAGGTCCATCTCGAACCAACCTTGAAATCCTATCTAGATTTATATGATATAGACGCAAGTGCCATAGATAAGTCTCATTAAAATCAGAAGAACGTTTTCTTTTACTTGAAAGGTTAACATTATTCAATTCTATGGTTTGTTGCAATTCAGGAGAGATATTAATAATAAAAAGACCATCAATCAATGTACCAGCAGAGACAAGATGTTTATTATAGCTAATAACACAACCGTTATCAGAAAAACTAACATCATAACCATCTCTCAAAAGTTTAGAAACTGAAATTAAATTTCTTCTAACAGCAGGTGCATATAGAATGTCTTTTAAAATTAAAACTCTACCACTATCAAACGAAAAATTAATATTTCCTAATGCTAAAACTGGAGCTGCTGAGCCATCCGCTTGAAAAACGCTAACTTCACCTCTAATCAGCTTGCGCGTTTCTTGAAACCCCTGCAAAGTAATGCAGATATGATCAGTGGCTCCTGAATCTACACACCATGAAGTGGTAGAAACAGCCGCTAAAAATGTTTCAACGACAAGTGAAAGTGAGTTACCTGGTTTATTTTTCTTCTTGGCTAAGAAATCTGGACAATGTGCCTTCCAATGGCCTGACATCTTGCAATGAAAACACTTGCCCTTAGACTTTTTCACGCCCCTAGTTGGAGATGCAATTGCCTTAGCTTTGTGAGCCTTTTTCTTCTTCTGTCCACCTTGCGGTTTAGAAGTAGAACTTTTCTCAACATTAAGTGCCATTGATGGTGCATGTTTTTTTTTTGACAAGAGTCTCTGCCGCCTGCAGCTCATTCAACAATTGTGCCAAAGATAGACTCATCTTATTCATATTATAATTTAGGCAAAACTGTTGAAAACTGTCAGGCAGAGACTGCAATATCATCTCAACTTGGGAGTCATTGTCAATTTCAGCCCCCAAGACCTCTAGTTCATTCAGAAGACCTATCATCTTCAGAACATGGTCTCTTACAGGGGTGCCTTCAACCATCTTAGTGTTCATGAGAGTTCTCATGGCAGTCTGCTTAGCTGATCGACCCTGGTCTCCAAACATTTGTTTGAGATTCTCCAGAATTTCAAAAGCAGACAACATAGCTTGATGTTGATGTTGCAAAACATTTGACATTGAAGCCATAATGTAACATCGCGCCATCTCATCAGCTTTGTGCCATTTCTGATAAGCTAACTTATCCTCATCACTAGACTGATCATTTGGTTTCAATGGACATTCCTCATGAAGCACAAACTTATATTCTTCAGCAGTTAACACAATGTCAAGATTTCTCCTCCAGTCAACATAGTTAGAACCCTCTAGTTTGTTTTGACCCAAAATAGTACTAATGGGATTAAAAGGAGACATGTTGAATCTGAGATTGAAGAAATAGTTACAATAGATCAATAGCACAGTCATATAACATTGAATATTTGCATTCAAACTCATAATATACATATACATTCATGCATCTTAAATAGCCAATCGTTGGGATTGGAGAACTATTCATACAATATACATATATAATGACTGATTATTCACTCCATAAACTTATACAGACCTAACTCAGTTGGAGAGTCTACTGTTAGTTTAAGTCAAGTGAAAATCCTCTAGTTACATTGATCCAATTATATATTACTCAGTTTTGGAGAGTTAATACAAATTATCAAACTAGCGATTAAAATACGTAGTGACTTGTATTAAATTCATCCGATGGGGAGGAAGGTCTAAGCCAACACATAAATTCAATACTTCATTACTATTTAATCTTGGTAATTTAAAGAAAAAAATTCTCATCACCATTTTATTTTCTTCCAAATTTTATACCATAAAAATTATCAGAAAGAAAATATGCAACAATAAAGTTTCAGCTCATACAACATAGTCTTATATCATATTTGTCAAACGTATTACTCCAAAGAAAAATTACACTTTATATTAAGTTCTAGGACCCCACCTATTTAATTTTGGGTTTCATTAATACTAGTATATGGCTACCAGAATTTTTGTTTTTACCCATATCAATTTTCAATATACATACAAAAGATAAGTGAAAACTTTTGTTTCTTTTAATATGAGAAAACAGCCAAACATATATACATGTGATATAAAAAAAAACTACACACATCATATATTTGAAAAAAAATAAGCAGACACCATAATGAGAAAATAAATTTCCAGCCGACACATTATGAGATCAAAAAATTGTGAGAGTATCTCATTAAACAGGCAGCCTTTTACGAAGAGAAAAAAAATTCACCCAACACTAATTGTTTATATTATACAATATATGGGTTGGTTAATTAAATTTTCTTTTCAACAACTCAATTTTAAACTCATTAATTTTGTTTTCTGTTAATATATAAGAAAACTACCAGCCGACATAATATGAGAAAATTTGTGATCAATCTCCCAAAAAAATGCCGCCTCAAGAAAAACAAACGAACCGAGCAGCCATTAAATTTCTTTTTAAAATTATTCAACTTACAGGACATTATGCAAGATCTCATGAAAATTCTATCAAACTTTAGTGGATAATTTTCAAATCATTATTACTGTATGCACTTTTACAAAATAAAACAATTCAAGTTTTACCCGTTTTGTTCTTTAAAAAAAAAACCACGATGCATACATTCACTTGCACATACACATATACATATTTTCAATTGTTTATAAAGATGCAAGTATGGCTTCTGATACCAATTGTTAGAAAATAGCATACACAGCGGAAGCATTCCAGAATCATACATCTTGCATGAATATAAACAATAATCACAAATAGCGATCACATACATAGTATGCTGAAAGATAACTCAGGATTACCTCTTGAAGCGTGTGCAGATATCTTGAAGTAAATCCAACTCCAGCTCTATAGTCTTCTACAGTGATCCCAATCAACAACTGAACTCTCTCAATACTTGGGTGGGCAAGTATTGTATAGAATACTGAATTCCGTCTCTTTCAAGGTCAGAAGAATCCCTACTTATAGAGTTGTCTTCCTAGTCCAAAGAGAATTCCTTTTCTTTCAAGAAAAAACAAAAATACACGTTTCTACTTCTTTTTGGAGAAGAACACGTTTCTTTTCCCTTTTTTTCTAGAAAATAGGATTCTGAGTTCTAGTTAAATTGGGCACTGGAGGGACCACAGAATTTATTACTGAGGCTTCCTATTATGGAAATAATTCTAAATAATTAATTTGAATTATTCTTACCATAATAAATTACAAATCATTCCACTAAAAATTCGTAATTGCACTCCTCTATTTATTTTGAAATTCACCATTAAACACTTATGTAATTCCCCATGTTAAGATTACCAATACTAATCAATAAATTAAATTACTGACGAATTTAATTCAATGATTAACTTCTTTTAGAGCAATACTTAACTTATTTCATGTGCCAGATTCATAAATCTACCGGCCGGGTTTACACATGAAAACTTATAAGCTTCTCATAAAAGGTGTATCATCAATCTCTATACTGAGACATGGATTCCATCAACTAACTAATTATTTCACCAATATATATTATTATCATCCAATCTACCAGGCATATTGACCCATCTCAGAATCTCACCTTTTAATAAATAAAAATGATAATTAATATATACAGATCATAATCGTTATATCAAGATTAAGAATATAAGTACATTTAATAGTTTAGAGAATATGTTTTTTATCAGTCAGTCTAAAACAACTATCTCTGCTTGGTCCCGTTCAATACATACCAAATGCACTAGCACGAGAAGTTAGAACTATGCCATTCTCATAATCAAGATAAATTACATTTAATCTCGTGCTACAATCTTTCTGATGGTTTTGTCCAAATTTCCATCTATGATTGTGAACTATAAATTTTAACTTATAAGAACCGATGATTTAATCTTCTGTGTATAAGCTTAAACTCTATACACCAAATCATCTACTATATAAGTTAAGGACACATATATGACAATTGATCTATTTAATGTAACACTTTATTGAATTGAATAAATGAATAAACAATTGTTCAATATTAATACTATATCAAAACGCATGGTTAATAGTATATCCTAACACTTACTTGCTTTGAGAGTAGGTACTTATTAGAGTGCAAGCTTAGGACGGACACCCGTTAGGAAAAAATAAAAGATTAGGTACCTAAGAGTGTTGCCTGATTGAAACAAAATTTCTCTGAATTAAACAGTAATCTTGATTTATTGCTTATTCTACTCCTCTTTGCTGATTGAGGCTCTCATGCCTTCATATAGATGTTGAACATATTCCTCGTGGATTTTTCCGACAGTCTGTTACTTGTAGCTATTTTCAAGCTAAGGTGATCTTGGCTCCTATAAGAATGAAGATAGTCACTCCTTCGACGAGGATTTACTTCTCAAGTCACTACTTCTAATTAGTCTATTGAAGCTATAGATAATATTCATGTTCAAAGTAAAGATCTACAAGACATAAACCACAAACCAAGCTCACTTCTTTCAGCTAAGTTTAAAGATGATATCTAGCTGATATATGAATTGTTACATAGTTGCTTTAAAATAATCAAATTTCAAAATTACAAACGGCAATGAAATCACAGTAAACCAAAAGATGACATCAAGTTGTCCATGAATACAATAAAGATAAAAAACCATTAAAAAAAAAAAAAACTCTTACTGCTCTAAAATAATCACATTTCAAAAATCACAGAGAGCAGAGGGTGACTTCACATTTGAGAAAAACTTACTTGAAATGCTTTCTGAACAATCTCAACATGCTTTGTTATAACCTCGTCAGCTACTTTTATACTCATTCACACGTAACTCTCTCTCTCTAACAATTTTTAAAAATAAAATTTGATGAGCGTCTTTGAAGCTACGAACGGAGACCATGAAATACCCAGATTTTCTTACTTCCAGAGATGAAAAAATTGAAGTTTGTTCAAATTGCACCTATTTACAAAACAAAAGAAAATTAGAAACAAGAACAGATTTCCTAGACACAAGCAGATAATCCATTGAGAATTACATATTCCTGACAAATTAAGAATTAGAATCCTACAAAACTTGACACTCCAAGCAAAGGAGTGTTTTCTATAAAGAGTGCTATAGCAAAAGGCTTATTAAAATTGAATTTCGTTATCTACCCTGCGAAGAGAACAACACCTCTGTGGAAATCTAAGTTGTGCAGACACTTCACATTCAATGCAGCATCCGTGTCGGATTCTTTAAATTTATACTATGTTTAGAGAATTTGACATGCACCCATTAAAGAATCCGTACAACAAAGGTGAAAACTGAATAAAAAGAATGAAAAGATAAGTCTGAGGAAAACGTACGAACTCACTCCTCTAGAAGACCTAAAGATTAAAAAGTAATGAAGTAGTTCGTCAATAGAGCAACATGCAGATCAATTTAGGAGTAAAACTGTTTTGAGTCATCAATAATTTATGCCCAGGAAGCTTCAAACTAAAATAGTTAAGAATGTAAATTCTAAACTTAAAAAGCGGAGCAGGCGAGTATAAGAAAAATAAAAATTGAGTTCCATTACTAATTTTTGCATGATTTCTGTAGTGGTAATTTACCAGTAGTAAAAATTAAAAGAAAATAGATAATGTAATTTAGGATATTACGTCTTGAAAACACCAAATAAAATAGGGTTAAGCTATTTTTCTATGGATCTCTAAAAAATTAGTCCATATCTAGTTGGCTAAAGATGGTGCATATTGAGCAACCCCCTTGATTGAATGTAGTAATTGTTGAAATGGTATCTCTTTGTTATAATCAACAAATTTAAAATTTTCAATTCATCATTTTCTTTTATGGTAGCACATATAAATTGGGAATAAATTTCCAGACCAAAAGAAAAAAATGAAGAAAAATCAGACCTGTGAAAATCAAGAAAAGACCTGGTGCAGCCGAGAGAAACCCCAAGAATATAAAATCTTACAAATTCAATAAAATATTGGCAAACACATTTTGAAATAAGTAAAAACAAATAACATTGATAAACCACAACTGACAAGTAAATAACTTATATTTTTAAAAAAAAAAAAACTGACAAGTAAATAAACTTATATATAAGAAAAATTTTGGGAACTAATATGAATAAGTGATTTGGGAGAAATAAAACTTTCTGTATAAACTAATGCTCGCTGAATTCCATGATGTGAAGGAAACAATTCAAATAGTCGTGTCACTACAACAAAAATAAGTTTTAGCGGCATTAAATATTGACATTAATAAAAAGTGTTAAAACCTTTACCGACATTATTTAAGTGCCATTAGAACCAATGTCGCTAAAGGCTTTAGGGACATATACAAAGAGTGACAATTGCCGCTAAAAATACATATTTAGCGGCAATTAAGAATTAATTGCCCCTGATGATCATTTTTGTTGTAGTGTGTGGATGTCCTATACCTACGACAATCACCATAATGGTAGATGAGTACTATTTGATCATTCAAAATATATATTTTGGTATGTCAATATTGTGATTGATATATGTGTCTTGTATATTAAATAATATAATTGAAGATTTTTTGATATCATAATCTTTCATTACCCATAAATGAAAAGTTTCCCCCGTTGTTGTCCCTGCATGTAGGCAACTACAATAAGCACAAAACATTCCTTCTATTATTGAAACGTCTCGTTTGATAAACGCCATTTTGGGAATGTTACAAAATTCTTCTGTCAACGGTATTCATCTCTTTATACACCTCACTTGATATATTAAGGAAATCATAAAATAGTTGTTTACATTATCCTTAGATAACCAATGAATTCACCACAAACAAATGTCAAAGAGAAATCACGATACGTAGAATTGTGAAAGATACGAGAATGATTATCAAGTTTACTCCAAGAACCGCTCTTTAGTGCAAGAATTTTACTGGTGGTTTGGAATCATCACCCCCGTTATTGTCGATCTTAAGAATCTTATAGTCGTTACTAATCGATTCATATCCCAATCATAAAGTGATCACACTTGTTTGGTTTATCATTTGAAGGGCAACTACCAAGCTTTTGTAACGGTTGAGCCGATGATAAAGAAGAACAATAATATGAAGTCGTATGATCAGAAAGCCATCGAGTAATAAGAATTTTATTATTATTATTAGCATGATTGTAATGCTTTGCCTTAAAGTGTCCTGACGTGATGACTGTATTCCAAAATTTTGAAGCACATTTAAATTGAAGAAGAGACTGAACAGGAAATGTGATGAGGATTTCCACAATTATCTCCTCCGGGAAGTAGATTTCAATGACTTTGATAGAATAATTAAAACAAGTGTTTATATAATTACCTATGCAAAATTTTGAGCAACACAAATTATGAGAAAAATAATTTAAAACAAGAAATAATAACAATTGTACATGATAAAACTCATCCCGTCAATATCCATTGGATTTATTTCTTCTATTATACTTTTTGACGCTTATCCTGCGTTTAAAAAAATCGAATGTGTACTGAGCTTTTGTTATAAACATTAAGCTTTTATTATAAACCATAAGAATTTGTTGTACGCAATATTTATTTCCACTACTCAAACTTGTGACCTTATAATCACTTAGGTCACATTATTGAAACTTTATTAGTAATTTGTCAAACGACAACCAAAAAAAATACCTTCTGTTGTGTCGAAGCATCTCCTTGTTCTTTAGAGCTTTCTCTATTTGCTCAAAATATTATTAGGTTATATAGAAACAATTTTATATGCGAAAGAATTGTGGTTCATTTGATATGTGTTTTAACAAAAATAATAATAATAATAATAATAAGATTTCAAATAATAAAGAAAACTAAAAAAAATAATTAGTTATTAAAGAATAGATTATTTTTCCCCACCATCCAAGGCAAAGCCCTCTCAGTGGCAATTTTAAGAGGATTAATTCAACAACTTATATGTTTTAGTAAATAATATAGCTTATTTAAGCGCAAATTAAAAAATAGTACAGACGTGTGTTTGTAGGAGAGGGGCAAGTTTGTATTTACCCAATTTTATAGTACAATTTCAATAACATTGTGTACAATTATTTAATGCTGTGATAGTCCACCCCTTGTTGGCGAAATTAAAAACTAGTGCAGACGTGTGTTTGTTGGAGAGGGGCAAGTTTGTATTTATCCAATTTTATAGTACAATTCAATAACATTATGTACAATTATTTAATGAGGTGATAGTCCACCCCTTGTTGGCTTATATAAAAGGATTTAATCAAATTTTACACTAACATTATTCAGCCAACTGTATTGCAAATAAATGCAATTAACATCCTTAATAAATTAAAATCAATCGACAATGAGCCTAAATCAATTCCTTTTTCGACTAATTGGCTTGTTCTCTCAAGCCAGTTGAAGCTTGAGTTGTTAAGATTGACTTTGAACGTTAATAATTTTTTTAGAATAATACATCTACATTAAATTTAGACTCTCCATTAAATTTAGATTACTATGATGTAATTTGCACAATTAGTAATTGAGGATCAAATAATTGACGATCGCGGACAATTCTGATCAATTTTATGAATTCTAAATTATTTCGTTGAGACAAAACAATAGAAAAAAAAGAAAATTATTATTATGAACAAACAAAAATAAAAATTCAAGCACATAATAATTTAAAATAAAATAGCAAAAAATACTTATATGATGCGGAGATATGAGATGTCAAATAACGATGATGATGAACAAGAATGGAAAGAAAATTTGATTCACAAATCACAAATATAGAAATATAAGGATTTAAGGAGTCCATACTATTTTTATTTACTATAATTCTAATGGATAAAGGACTCAGATTTTGAATTTTATTTTAATTCTAAAAAAAGTTACATTTGAATGAATTAAAGTGGGTCTATAAGTTTTTAAATGAATTAAGCTTACTGTTTTTAATTTAAAATAAAAAGTTAAGAGAAAAAAGGGGTAAAAATAAAATGTGTAAAGAAAAGCAATTCACTGAACATCGCACCAAGGCGTAATATTTGAAATGTGACGCCTCTGCCACTTGAGCTAATTGTGTTCTGATATAAGCAGTGTCCTTTTTAATTATTTTATCATTTATGTTTTTTTTAAATTTTTTTATATCGATATATTCCGTAAAAAAAAAATTGACGAAGCCGTGTCCCGTGACACACCTTGACTATACCTAAATCCGCCCCTGGTTAAGGTATTGCAAAATATGGTTATGATGATATGTTCTT
Organism: Solanum sitiens; assembly: GCA_016801875.1. NCBI lineage: Eukaryota > Viridiplantae > Streptophyta > Magnoliopsida > Solanales > Solanaceae > Solanum > Solanum sitiens. The sequence continues at coordinate 4,129,649 of JABWTJ010000018.1, forward strand.
GTCCTACTAGCCTCATTAAAAAAAAATCACCACTATCCTTGACACCCCTGATATTGATTCTAGATTCACTGCCTACTCCGTCAATAAAAAAATTGTTCATTCTAGCCATTACTCCCTACTCTGTTTATTTTTGTCATTTCTCCTAAAACAGAGAGGGCAGAGTTAAATTTCTCAAAAAATTGAGGTTTTGTCTATTTGTATTTGGTAAGATGTTTGATAAATTGTTTCAAGGAAATTTCTCCTAGTTCATTTGAATTACTGGTTTACATGGGGACTTGAGTTATTTGAACTCTCATTCTCACATCGGTGCTCAATACTACTCCCAAAACATTCTTTAGCTCTTCATTCCTTTGTCTTGAGATAATTTACTGAACCATTTAGCTTTAAAAGCTCCTTTTGGAATCAATGTTCCCTTCTTTAGTTCAAAACTCTTTTGGAACTTCTTAGTTTCCTATTAACTTAAATGTGAAACATTTATCAACCTTTAGGGAATACTTAGTCCCCCTTATAACTTTAGAGAAATGAACTCAACTCTTGCTCTTTACTTAACTTGAAACTTTAACTATTAGGGAATACTTAGTTCCCTTATAGCTTTTGAGAATTTAACTCAACTCTTTTCTCTTTGCTCGACTTTTTAGTTGAGTCTTAAATAAAAGTTAAAATGATTGTTTAAAACTCTTTGTAAACTTTAAGAATCACTTTGACTTGCTTCTTAACTTTTAAACTTGACTCTTAACTTCTTTGACTTTGATCTTAGCTTCCCTTGAATTGGATTATGGATTCAAAAATCATGATCTCATGTTTATGGATGATTTCATGGTGTTTAGATGTACTCTAGAATGTTGGAATCAACTAGGAATGAAAGGTACATCACATAGAAACTACTACGAAAAAGATAGGGAAAGAACAGGGTCTACAGGGTGTCTTGGCACTCTGAGAGGCACGGGGCGCCAGGGCCTGTCAGACAAAGCCTGCCATTAGGGGCTCTGGCACGGCGCACCAAGGGCTATCTGACGGGACCTCCGACTTTTCTTCTCCATTCTTCATCTCTAAACCTCCTAAAATTCCATGGATCCCACCCCAAACACTTAGGATACCTAAATACCTCATTGACCAATAGATTAACCCTGAAAACAGTCCGAAAATATGAATCAAACATACTAGAGATCAACTACAATTAAACCAACAAGAACTTCACAACTTTTCATCAAGAACTTCAAGATTTTCATTCAAATAAACTCTAATTTGTTGTATTGAATCAAATTGGGGTGTGGGTGAAAGGACCCAATACCGAATGATCTCACATACCTCGATAGGGATCACCCCCGATGAAATCCACGCAGCGATCTTGGCGTTTCTTGGAAAATTCTTGATCTTCCTATTCTTTTTACTTTTCTCCCAAGATCTAAGCATTCTTAATTTTTGTAAAACTGATTTGGGACTTGTTCTTTACCCCTAAATAACCCTTAAAATGAATTAGGCAATAATAGGTTGAAAAGAAAACCCTGCCCTTACTAAAATACGGATTGGACTTTTCTCAGTCCAACACCCCAACTTTCGAAAGATATATCTCCCTCATACGACATCGGAATAGTGCAAACTTGGCGGCAGAAAGATCTTCCCAAGGGCTTTCCAACCATATAAAGAACTCATTCAAACTACTCCTGACCTGGAAATTATGGCCATTTGAAAATGACCAAAACTCACTTTTGAAAGCTGGAAACTTTCCAGATTTCACTACTTATTTCCAAAAATAATTATTCTTGGTTTCTTAGATTATTCTTAGTTGATTTATGTTACGAGATGTTACAAAATCCCACAATAGTTGCATGGTTTCTCAAGAGGTTCTGCTTAGTATGAATGGGGGTATGAGACTTCATTCATGCATTGCACGAGTAGACTTTGAGAGGAAGCATGATATGTCTTTCATTACAATTAAGAATTGACGTTACTTTATTTTGTATTTTTACATAGATATTAGAGTTATTTTGTATCTTTGCTTACAGATAGAGTTTACAACATGTTTTAAACAACTTTTCTTTATTATGCATTTTCTTTTAAATTACTTAATATTTAAATGAGTTTAGTTAAGTGTTCATGAGTTGAAAAGAGCCAAGGTAAGTGTTTCCTTCAGAATCTCCTTCAAGCCTATGTTGTTTTAGCATTACAACTCGCATACTCGTATATTCAATGTACTGATGCCAGTTGTCGTGCATCGCTTATGATGCAGACGCAGGTAGTTAGGATCAGCATCCGGCGTACCGTTAATCTAGTGAGCAGCTCACAGTCTGTTGGTGAGACTCCCTTTATTCCGGAGGACAAATTTATCATTCAGTTTTAATTTTTCAATTGTTAGGATGATTGGGGGTCATTTCCCAACATCCATCTTTATTTTAAAAGCTTCATAGAAATATAATATTAGTTCTTTTGTCTTATTCATTTTAGTTGTATATGTTTAAGACTTAAGTTGTCATTTTGGCTAAGGTATTATATTTTTTTAGCTATTCCATAAGTTATATTCTCTTGTGTTTAAGTCTTCCGCTGAGTAAGTAAGTCAGGCCAAGGGTCCGCTCGAGACCATCAATAGTCTTCGAGTGCCAGTCCCGCCCAGGGTGTAGGCTCGGGACGTGACACAATTTTTTAGGATAGTTTAGGGATGTTTTTTTGTTCATTATGTAGTATAAGAATATAGTTTAAGTTTGAGGTATAAATGAGGGATGCTTTTGTAAAATATCCTCAAACTTAACCTGTAGTTTAAGTTTGAGGTATAAAGTTTGAGGTATAAAGTTGTTAGTTTCTTGACAGACTCTAACAGAGGGATGTAATTTGCAACTTTTGAGGATAGTTTATGGATGTTTTTTTTTTTTCATTTTAGTATAAGGATGTAGTCTAAGTTTGAGGTATAAATGAGGTATGTTTTTAGCCATATACTCCTAAATATCTAATTTAAAATACTTTATGCTATTCCATCATTTTATCTTTATAAATATGATCATTCTATTATTTCATATTTGAAGTAGTAACATTGTGTGTGTCTATATATACATATATATACATATATATATATATACATATATATATATATACATATATATGTATATATATATATATATATATATATATATATATATATATATATATATATATATATATATATATATATATATATATATATATATATATATACATATATATTTATGTATATAATATAATGTTTATGACTCTATAAATATAGGTTTTTTTCTTCTAACTTAATTAGCATTTACAATGTAGTCCTACGGTTTTTAGAGTTGTAGTTACGGGTGTGAAATTTTTGAGCCTCTTGTATTCCGAATCAATTGGTTGATGTTGTTTCTCTCTATATTTTGTACTCTCGTACTTATAATGGATTTCTCATCTCTTTTGTGGATGTAGCCGATTGACTAAACCACGTTAAAATATGTCTCTTTTGGTGTATTTCTCGTCTGTCTTCTTACTCATGGTATTTGAAGGCTTTCTTTGCTATCTTCCGCATTATACTTGCTTATTTTTGTCCTAACAAGTGGTATCAGATCCAGGTGCAATGGTTTGTTCATGGAACCAAGTTCAAGTTGGGTTTTCATCTTGACGGGTGTAGTTCTAGCCACAACCTTTTTTACAGTAATGAAGATCTTTGTTGGAAAAATTCTTTTAGAGAGGTTCTCTGTGTTGAGACATAGATTTCATGGAGGAGATTATGGAGAAGAGATCGAAGATCCTAAACATTATGTGAAGAAGGTGGACAAATTTATTTTTTAGAAATTCAGGTCAAGGGGGAGATTTGTTGGGGTTTATTGACCCTGATTTCTTATCATAAATAGGTTTTTCTTTTAGAAAAAGGTTTTAATATTTTGAGTAATTATTTTCTTGTAGAAAGGTTTATCACTCTATAAATATAGGTTTGTGCCTTCTAACTTAATTATCATTCACAATGTAGTCCTAGGGTTTTGAGAATTGCGGTAATGGGTGAGAATTTTGTGAGCCTCTTGTATTCCGAGTGAATTGGTAGAGGAAGTGGCGTAGCCACATGGTTGTCAGGGTGTCGAATTGGACACCCTTCGTGGAAAAAAATATTGTAAATACAAATAAATTAATATGCAAAATGATTAAATAACATATTTTAGACACTCTTAACACACAAAAAAAACTATTCCAACCAAGTGGTTTAACCTTCTTGGAATGATGTAGTGCTCGAGTATTAGAATCTCACTAGTTCTACTTTTTGAAAAGAGCTTTCATTATGCTATTTTTGGACACTCTTTCTGAAATTTCTAGTTCCTCCACTAGGTTGAAGTTGTTTCTCTCTATATTTTGTACTCTCATATTTATAGTTGATTGCTCATATCCTTTGTGGACGTAGGTTGATTGACCTAACCACATTAAATCTGTGTCTTTTGTTGTATTTCTCATTTGTCTTTCGACTCATTGTCTTTCGAAGTTTGCTTTGCTAGCTTCCTCATTACACCTGCTTATTTCAGTCCTAACAAAATGATGCTTGTATTGTATTACTTTCTCCTTTATTTATTTAATAAATTTTTCTTGATATCTTTTAGCTTGATTTTTACATTATTTGTGTAATTGTTTGTCACGACCCAGAGCTCGTGATTGACAACCACACTAACCCTCTAGTGGGAGAACCATTACTACAACCCAATTTTTAAAAATGAAAATTAACACATTTAAGGAAACGGAAGCAGGTTTAAATGACAATATAATAAATACGGAGTCCCTATAAACTCCAAAGGTTTAACAAAACAACTAAAACTAATACGGAAGAACAACCCCTAAAACCTAAAAATCAATGTACCAAAACTCTACTAACGACAAGTCTAAGAACAAAGGGTATAACCCCGAATCTAAGCAAATATCTTAACCAGATAGTAAACTTCTGATTTATCCGTGTTATGATTTGCAATTGTAAACTTCTGTGTGTCACTCTAATTACTTTCGACCCCAGCATAGAATTCCCCGCAAGTTTTCCTCTTTATAAAACTTTGTTATATAATAGTCGTGAGCTAAATTAGTGAAGATGCGCCTAATCCCTTTCTTCTTGCTCCAGCTTAGGATTAGACTTACCAAGGTAGTTAGAGTTTCAGTTTCTCGAAGTGCGCGAGTTGACAGTCTTTTTCAATCACCCTCCACAACATAATCAATGTCTTTTTGAGATAGTTGAGGTTATTCTTTTTTGCCCATTTATGGAATGTGTCCATGGTTCTTAGGTTCTTCTTTTTTCTTCATTGAATAATAACTAATCATATGTGGTCACCTTATTCATCCTCTTGTGGTAGTTTCTTATATTTTTGTTATTCATCCTTATTAAGGCTTGAGTGTTGCTCATCCACGAGCATATTTTTTACAATGCTTTAGGCCTTCTTAGGTGATTTCATCTTGAAGGGGATTGGGAGAAGTTAGTATGGTTTGAAAGACTTGTTTCTCTCTTCTGGTCCCTCAATCTTGTCTTAATTATAATCCTTCTTTATCTTGTGGGGCTAGTTGATTTAGGTCTCGAGAAATAGAACGTGATAACTATTTTAAGACAAAGGCGATATTAAAGTAAGTGATAAGGTAGGGTTTTCTCTATTTTCTTCATCGTGACTTATAACTATTTACACGCTAGGCTCTTCTCACCATGCGACTGTTATGAAATTTTAGGCCTCCATGGCCGAAACAATTTCTCCCAAACCTCAAGCTGTGGAAAAGAGACTAGAAAAACCTAGTTATGCGTCTATTTCGAATCCATTAACTTGCACTCAAAAGTATGATGGTAACTTCCATTAAAATTAAAACCTGTGATATATGTTCATGGGGAACCTACGGTGAGTTTCAGCTTTTCGGATTTGGAATCATATATCTAAGAAGAGAACTTGCAATATGCTCTTGTTGCTAAGTTCTCTTATGGGAGACCTTATATGATTGTTCTAAGAAAGATTTTTAAACGAAACTTCAAAATTAAAGGAGATTGCAATTTGGGACTACGGATCATCGTCATGTTCTGGTGAGATTATCAAATCACGAAGACTTTGTGGAGGTGTATTATAGGGCAGTATCATTCATCACACTAAAAGAAAAGGGCGTGAATAATCAATACCAATGTAGAATTCAATGTTGCAAACCATTGTTTAATCCAAAAGAGGAGACACCAATTGCTTTAGACTTTGAAAAGCCGGTTAAGCAAACACAGAAGTTGAAAGAACACTGCCATGATGTTCATACTGATAAACAAGCTCTTATGACACATGAAAAGGAATCCATTATAACAGAGGATATAGATGGCAAAGAAATCAATCCAAATACACCTGCCATGTTTATTTTTAATTAAGAGATGGCTACAACTGATTTGAATAAATCTACAGAAAACAAGGGGAAACGAGTGCTTCAACATGGGAAGATTTTGTTGAGGTGGAGAATCATACTCCTTCACCTAGTAGGAGTAAGTTAATCCCTCCAGCACTCGAATTCATTCCTACAAGTAAGAAAAGCATATATGGCAGTCTTAGATACTTCATCTAATATGAGTGCTACAAAAGTAAACTTGGATAATAGGGATTTCATTCCTGACTTGGGCAAGATGATATGTTGGATATATGCTTTGATAAGGTGGCTAAGGATGGGTATCTTTCACCTACAGAACAAATAAGTGGAAGCACCAAATGCAAAAAGAAGACATATGGAAGACAACATAGTTTGAATGGTAAGGTGAGTTAGGAATTTGTTCCAAGGCACCTACCGATACGACTGGGAAAGAAAAAATATATGATAGTGTCAACAACGTTATCAAGATCCAACAAATAATCCAACAAGAAATGATGAACTATAAATCATTTTTTAGATAATTTGAAGAAGAAGATAAGAAGAAAATACGTCAGATTACTTTAGACGGGCAAACTCTCTTTTTTAGTTCATACATATATCAAATGAAGTTTGAGTTGGATAACTCATCTTTATTCATGGCTTTTATATTCTTGCATTACTTAAGCATCCTAAGTTTTACTATCATCATAATGAGGATTATATACTCGGTGATGATCATAGATTAGCTAGTTTTTTCTAGTTCTTATTTTCTCCATGCCTGTTAATTAGTAGAGACTTGTTATCTCATTAGGAATAGTAAGGTAAGACATAGTCCCCCTTGCACTTATCCCTATTGATATATTTTTATTTTCAATAATAGGACACTAGACGCTCTGACTAGTGCTAAATTGATATTAAAAAAACACTATTCACAAAGCTGCAAAATAGTAATTCATCATTTCCTATAAATAATTGAAGCTTAGAAAAAAAAGATTTTAACATATATAAGCCAAAACAAACCAAGAGTAACATTCCATAACATTTACAAAATAAAATGGTTACTTGAGCACTTGATAAATAGATATACTTGCAACTAAAAGAAGACAACTTATACAGAAACCTATCTGAAATTTGATACCCTAGCAAATTAAGTGCAAGTTTGTCTGTCTTTTTTTTTCAAAAAAAGCAAACAAATATAACATCTGACTACATCTTTCTAAGACAACCTAAAATAGCCATAATGCAATCCAAAGAAATTGTAGATAATTTATTGCAATGAAAAGGGTGTTGGGATCTTCTGAACCTGCAAAACATTCGCAATAGGGCCCCGAATCAACTTGAAGCGACAAGTTTCACCATTAACTATCTTGTTATCTTTTCTAAATGCAGTCCATCTTCCTTTTATAATAACCATACTCCTATTATACTCTATTTCCACTCCCCATTCTACTCCTTCTTCATTAACCAACCTCATATTCTTCATATTGATTATGTATGTACTTCGGGCGAATCTCAACGGGATAGTCTAATAAACATATTCATCAAACAAACATGACCATTAGATTTAGAGAAAAAAATAGTTAGTATGTAATGGAATGAAAAACTATAGAATCTGAAAACGCAATGTAAAAACTATTAAACCTTACCATATAAGTAGCATATGCCTTTTTTTATAACCATTTCAAAATACGGATTGTCACCATTTAAGTTCAAACTGTGTCGGCTACCATAATTCTTTGAACCAACTTGTTCACTTCTACTATTAGCTTCTTCTACTATTAGCTTCTTCAACCTCCTTATCTGCAACAACTTGATATAAGTATGACAACTAGTACGATATAATTCCTACCGAAATGTTATGGAATATTTAAGACAACATGTTTAAAAAGTCTTATGGCTACATATATTAACGTCATGACACGCATGTTTCTTGAAATAGATATCCAAATGAAATGTATATATGACTACTAAATGGATTCACCTTAATAGCTAATAAACCAGTTAGATGGTTACCTACCTTGCTCAATTACATTAGCATTAGCTTGAATATTAACTGGAATACTCTTCCTCGATTACAATAGCATTAGCTTGGAGGACTGGAATAACTTCCTCTTCTTCACCTGATTCAATATTATCTATTGGATATTCCATTTTGTTGTAGTCTGATCATATATAGCGACATCACAGTGAGAACAAGGGATGTATGTGAATATTAATAAGCTATTGATGCTTATTGAGTAATAGGCGCAGAAATCATTCCATCCTTTGGCTAGCCAAATTTGGCCTTGAGACTTTTCCACTTTAACCTCCAATGCTTTTCCATGGGGAGCCTCAAGAAACACGGGGTTTAACATGTTCTTGCAATGCCTATTGGCAATTACTATTGGAATCCTTTGCGTGCAAAATAAATTTGAATTTATTTTCATACAACATAATTAGTTATTGGACAAAATCAATAATTAACAAGTACTAATATTATAATTGCACTAAAATAAAATCGGGAAACTGTGAGGAAAACCAAGATGAACTTACAAGACGACATAATTCATATGAGGAAGTAATGATTTGGATGAACTTAGGGTTGTTGGGAGAAGAATTTACCATGATCGACGGTAGGATGGGAAATTGTTGAAGAACTTGTTTATTATATATAGGACTGTGATTCACGAGGACAATGCAATGCTTGTCTCACGAGGATTGTATTGTATACCTCACTCACATGATGCTTGTGATGACTACTATATATTGCTTTGTCTTGGAATGAACTTCTTTTTTTCTTTTTCTTTCTTTTTGACTTCTAGTTAAGACTCATTCACCTAACCCTATTAATTACCACTTATTTACACTCTTTAACTAGTGAAATTTGTCGCGCTATATATATATATATATATATATATATATATATATATATATATATATATATATATATATATATATATATATATATATATATATATATATATATATATATATGAGTTAATTCATAGATGTTAATTATTCAAATTGTATATGTAGTGTATGAGTATTTTTTAAATCAAAACATATACTACACTCCCCTTGGCCCTTGTGAGTAGGTTTTTCTTTTGCCTAGTTTTGCCCCAAACCAAGGAGGCACTACGAAAAAGTACGTAATGGATATACCTTTCAAATCTCATGTCTTAAGGTCAAGAGATTACTTTCATTTCATTAATTTTGTCTTCATCCCAAGATAAGACGTTACGATTATATATTAAGTTTCAATTGCAATGATAGTGATAAAAGGTTTAAGACAATCAAATTAAAACACTTACTAAAAGAAATATGGAATTATCAATCCACTAGTACAAAAATACATCTTCTTTATTTTAGGTTAGTAAATTAAATCGAACAGTAATAGAGATAGAACTATTTTTAATGATATATTTAAGCTGAATGCTCCTTTAGTCTAGAACAGAAAATCAGGCATTTCATCAACTAAAATAAGAAAGAGAGGCATAGAGATCCAGATATACATTATCTCAAAAAGGAACAAAAAATAACACATTGTAGCTAAACAAAATATAGATAGGTGTTTAAAGTAGAAAACTAAACAAGTGATCAAGCAGTCTTAAATACATTCAGTAGAAGGAAATATGGTGACACTGAACAGAAGTTTGGGTCTACCAGCCCATTCAAAGACACAAACATCACCAACTTTTAGGTTGTTGTCCAGCACAAACTCCTTCCAACCAGTACTGAACTTCGCGTTTGCTATTTCAAGAGTGCATTTTACAATCCATTGTGTTGTTCATCTTGCATTCCTAATATACATAGAACAAAACTTTGAAGAAACTGTTAAGACACAATAAAGTTTAAGAACATTTTTACAACTAGAAAATTAAAACTAGTAGAGAAACTAGAATAAAAAAAAGATTAAAAAAATATACGAAATATTTTTCTTATCGAAGAATTGTTGTCAATCTTTGTTTAATTGTTTTTACTTATTCCAACAAACTTTGCAGAAACACGAAGTTACCAAAGTTTAATGAACCAGTAAAGAAAAAAAGAACAGAAGAACAAAAATTATTTCACAAATCTAAAATCTGTAGCACATACCAGAATCTGAAAAAACAAAAAACAAGTTCAAGCTCACTGAATGCACAAAGTCCCCTTAAGGAAATTATTTCTCTCTAGTATCCGAGGTTTGATTCAGAATATGTCCTCCCAAGATAGAATTATCTCAATCACAAGTGTATTGATACCTAAAACGTTGGTGTTAGCGAGCCACTCGACGGTAGTAAAGTACACTTAGAATACTAGATTTAGTAGTAGTAGTAGAAGTCCAAATATTTGTTCTTAAAATGAGAGGAAATCCCTCAATTTATAGAAAACAAAGGGTAGTGTGAAAAGGTTCTTATTGAGCCTCACCGGAAAGGTCACAAACTTAAGGAAAGATAAAAACCTTTTATAAAAGTCACAACTTATCATAAAAGTCACAACTTTTCATAAAAGTCGCAACTTTTCATAAAAGTCGCAACGTTTCATAAAAGTCGCAACTCTTCATTATCCATTCATACCTTTTAAAACCCAACAATCCCCCGCATGAATGGGGGAATGAATCCAAGACAAAGAGATGGACAAGTATGTGTATTTTAAAAACAAGAATTAATTGCATCTGGATAAGTAGGTTTCCCCTTGTACTTTCTGTATGTCGGATGTACTCGGTCAATTGGTAGATGGGATATCTTTGAACCGTCGAGCTTTGGTGTATACCTTGACAACCACATGTCACAATATTCAAATTTCCTCTAGTTTGGCATTTTTTTAAGTGGATCTGACACATTATCCATTGACTTTACATAGTCAATTATCATAATTCCACTACATAGTAGTTTTCTAACGTTATGATGTCTATGTACTATATGACAAGACTTTCTTTTATACATCATGATTCATGCCCTACCTATTGCATCTTGACTATCAAAGTATATGCATACTAATGCCAATGGTTTGTGTCACGATCAAAAACTACACCCTGGACATGACCGACACTCTAAGAATATTGTTGGTCCCCCAAGAGAACCCTCATCTTGGCTGATTACAAGCAGAAGACTAACTTAAGTATACAAAAGCTTTAAAACTGAAAAAAATTCATGAGACTGAAATATAAATCTTTAACTCAAATGAAAATCTTTGAATTAAATAATCTAATCAACTCTCCATATAATAGGGAAATTAAGTCTTTAAAACATTTAATAAAATAAATGAATAATACAGACTCCTCAACTATAATGACTATCTATGAAGCCTCTAACTAACAAAGATGAAAGTTGGGACAAGACCCACGACATCTTAATTAAACTAAAAAGTAAATGATATCATCCGGAAGTAAGTAGGCTCACCATAGCTAGCTCAAACTCTCGGATGTATTAAAGAAGCTTTTGTTGATGATCCTGAATACTTGTGTGTGCATCATAAAAATATGTAGGCCAAATGGCTGAGTATGTGGAATGTACGACTATCTAAGGGGAATTCTAAAGCACAACATAAGCTTGAACTTGATAAAAATGGGAACATACTTACCTCTTTTCAAACTTACTCAACTCAAGGAATACTTAAAGGATACTCAAAACTACTCAAACTTACTCAACTCAGAAGTACTCAAAGATAAGATACTCAACTCAGAGATTAGATACTCAACTCAAAGATTAGATACTTAAATTCAAAGATATGATGTTCGACTCTAGGTACTCAACTCAATATAAAGCAAGAATACACATGCAATATATAGCATCTTTATAAAACATTAAAATCAACTTAGTTTGTTAATGAAAATGCAATAACAAACTCAACTTTACTTATTTAATAAAATAATAATTTCTGTGGTAGATTCTCTAACCGACAACCATCACTTAAGAGCTATAGTGATGATATAACCCTTTACCTCACGCTTCCAAGGACCATCCTATACCTTGCCATGAGTATAGGATCTAACTTAACTTAGTGGATCCACTAGTCTATTGTGAAAAGGATTCATCTAAAAAGTATGACCCTTTTTTACCCATGGTGGTTACATGGTTTCATGGAGATGTGATTTATCTGAACTCATGTTCGCCCCCAATTCGGTGCTCAATAGTACTCCCAAAATATACTAGCTCTTATATTTTAGAAAAATACTTCTTCTGTGATTTGAGATTACTGATAAAAAACTTAGCTCAAAGGCTATCTTGGAAATCTCAGTTTCCCTTCTTATTTCATTTAGAAAGCTATTACTCTTTTCAGAAAACTACTCTGAAGGCTCTTTGGAAATATGAGTTTTTATTCTTATTTAAATGTAAAAACATTTTAAATCTCTTTTGGAATACTTAGTCCCCATATACTTTTGAAGAAATGAACTTCAACTTTACTCTTTCTCAACTCAGTGCTCAAGTCTTTAAAACAAGCTATAAAACAATTTGTAAAAAAGACTTCTTAAAACAGGGTTCACGTCGAATTATGAACATGAACGACTAAATTCAAGGTTTCAATAACCTTTCATACAACTCAATACTTAGAACTCAACAATTCCAGAACTCAAGGAGTCAATGATATTACTCATCTCGAGAATGCTCAACTCGGAGGGTTCATGAAGAATTATGGGCATAAACTACTTAACTCAAGGACTCAAGCTCGACTCATAGGGTTCATGCGTAATTATGGACATGAACTACTTAACTGAATGAGTAAAGCTCGACTCATAGGTTTCATACTGAAAAATGGGCATGAATTACTCATCTCAAGGACTTAATGGGTAATATGTAATAGTCACATGGTTAGGAGTTAATCTCAAAGAGGAATTATGAACTCGACACTTAAAGTCTTAGAACTTGAAGATACCACTTCTTTGAAAGATGCTCAACTTATGAAGTTCATGTTAAATTATGGGCATCAAACAACTCGACTCGAAGGTCTACACAACTACATGAAACTCATGTATATGACTCTTCTTATTCTTTGATTTACATCCTCAAAACATAGCTCAAATTGATATTTGATCTCAAAGCATTCACAATCGAACTCAAAGATTTTCTTGGACTCTACACTTTAACTCTATTGAATGTGAATTATAAATTTAAGAGTTATGGTTTATAATATGAAGGATCTCAATAACAATATCACAATTTGATAATTAGGAATAGAACTTTTAAAAGAAACATGAACTCAAGAACTCAAAATCAACTTATCTCAACTATATTCAAATTTAGGCGTAGAATCCTAAATTATTTTTTACTGATCTCAAAATAGATGTAGGGCGTGAGGACGAACTAATCCAACACTATGATAGACTTAAATAGCTAGAAGAACAAGATTCTTGAAGAACTTGTAAGAATTTGAAGAAGAATTTGATTAGAAGCCTTGAAACCTAGCTAGAAGGTAAACAATCAAGAAAACCTTTGTTGAGATTCTTGAATTCGTTTCTTGAAATCTCTATGACCAAGGATTATGATTTTCATTAGTGAACATGAAAATCTGATTGTTTTTAGACTTTTATTAGTCAATAATTTCGTTTATAGTTTTCTTAAAGGTAAAAAGAAAAAAAACAACTATTTTAATATTTTCCCGTTGGCTAATTCATAACAGTACTGTATAGGTTACTAAACTAGTCATAACATTTTACTCAGAAATTAAATTGATACGAAATTGGTGGCGTTGGAAAGTAGATTCAATTACCTTTAATTGGATAGGTTATGGCGCACGTAATTCTTAATATTCTAAGAGATATGGTTATTTAAAGTTGACCCAAGTAGAATCTTACATCAAAACTTAATAAAACTTCAAGAACACTTATTCAGAACTTATCAACAACTTAAATCCTTAAATATCAAGAACGAAATTACGCTGAATAAATCATGATTGGTGCGTGGGTGAACGAACCCAACACTATGGAATCTTACATACCTCAAAGAACTAGGTTCTTGGCGAAATCTTCAATTTCTTGAACGAACACTTTGATCCTTTCCTCCTTTCACTTCTTTTCTCTTCTTGAACTCTCAATTAAAACTCTAGGTGTATATTAGGATTATAAAACTGAACCTTAAAGGATTAGATCCTTAAAACCTTACTAAAACTGAATTAAATCTGATTAGGTAAGGAAAAGACCAAAATGCCCCTCATTATTTTCGGGGTAACTTTCCTTAACTGGACAGCCTAACTTGAAAAGGTCATATCTCACTCATCTGAAATTGAAACATAGCAAACTGTGTGGCGTTGGAAATATAAATCAAAGATGTTTCCTATGGTATCTTGTAGCACACCTAACTAATCCTGTGCTAGGAATTATGGTCATTTCTAGTTGACCAAAAACTCATACTTATCTTAACCCTCCAAAATTTCATATTTCGCTATTTCCGATTAAGTTCTTTTAGAACTCAAGGTGATATATCTATTGACCTTAACACTTAAGAAAATTTTAATTCCTTAATAAAATCTCACTCACTACGAAGAACGGTTTGAGTTTTAGCTCAAAAATTTTACGGGATGTTACTGTTTGGGCCAAAAATGAATATCTATCAAGAAATTTTGGAGTCTTTCAACTAATTCACCGACCTTATCTAGAGAACCTAACTCAAAGATCATTGTTGAGCTAGCAATACATGTCGCTTTTGAAATATTTCCAAGAGATTACTCCTCTACCAAGAGTAAATACATTTCCATTCGTGAATTTTACTTCATTTGTCCGGTGATCTAATTTACATCAATATATCCTTAACATACTTTTGGATATTGTTATAATGCAAGATATAGTTTTAGGTATTTTTTAAGTACTCCAAATCTCAATTTATTGCCATCTAATGAGTTCGATTGGGATCATTTCTGAACCGACTCAGTTCATTAATAGCAATGATATATCTGATCGCACACACTTCGTGATATACATCATTTTCCAAATATGCTACCACAATCCAATTGTGAGTCACTTTCGCCTTCATTCTTTTGAGATGCAGCTCACATTTATTGGAGACTCGACAATAATGAAATCCAAATATTTGAACTAGTAAAGTATCTTTTCAATGCAATGAGACCATGAAAAAGCTAAAAATTATGGAGTTCTAAGGATTCTTATAGATAAGATCGCAACAGGAACTCCAAGATATTTCATTTCAAACTTTTTTTCTAGCATACATTTAGTAGCATTTATGTCATTAGTGTCTCTATAGATGATCAACATATCACTAATATACAAACAAACAATGACCTATGTGAACACATTTATCACTTTCATCATTCTTAAATCCATTTGCCAACATGGTTTGGTCAAATTTCTTATGTCATTGTTTGGGTGCTTTTTTAGTCCATAATGTGACTTAACGATTTTGCACACTTTCTTTTATTTACCATGAACCATATAACCCTCAGGTTGTTCCATGTAAATTTATTCCTCCAATTCTCCGCTTAAGTGTAACACTTCGAAAGTTCATGACTTTATCTAGAGCCTCACATGATGAACTAAGGTATAAAACACTATTTCTAAGCCTAAACTAATGTGTTGAAACTGATTAGGAAGTGTTAGAGTCAAAACGTTAAGAAACGACCATGACGTCCGGAGAATTGTGAAACGTATGCTAGTGTGCCTTGGTATGTTTCATGGGGTTTTAAGAGTCAGAATTTAGTGAAATTTGGTAAAAAGGTGTTAAATATATCGAAGAGTGTGTTTAGGGTTGAAACGTCCGGATAAAACTCCCCAAGGACCACCCTAAGGGTCCTTGGAGAGGACCCTTCCATTTGACCCAAAACTATCATTTTGGACAGTGTGCAACCACGAGCTAAACGACGAGCCGTCATTACATCGACGCTCCATCGATGGCTTCGTTGGTTGGCACTTAGATTATTTTCCAAAATTTCCAAAAGCCCAGTCTTTGTCCCAAACAACACCCATGCAAGACGGGTCGTCGATGGGTCTACAGGGCGTCGACGGGGTTTCATTTGTTAGGGGTTAAGTCGACTGTTAAGTTTTAAGTTAGGAGTTAAATTGGTTAATTAGTTAGGTGATTAATTAAGGGTTAAGGGGTGGTCAAAATAAGTTAGTTAAGGACTATATAAGCTACCCTAAGTCTAAAACCAACTTAACACCCCATAATTCCCAAACCCAATTCTCTTCAACTTCTCTCTTCTTTCTCTCTCTATTGCAAGACCCCATTGAAGACCAACTCCAAGCTTGATTAGGGATACAAGACTCCATAGTTTCTCCATCAAAATTCAAGGAATCTGAAGGTATGGAATTTATTCACTCTTGGGATCCATTTCCCCAAGAGGCTCTTCAAAATTGGTTTCCAATGAAGTCTAAAAGTTGGGTTTTCTTCCAATTTCGTAATTGATCTTTCAAACTGATTTATTATTGGTTTCCTTTGATTATTATTTGTAGATTATTATCTTATATTTGTTAATTGTTGTAGTTCTTAGTCTTTGACCTAGTTCTATGAAAGAATTCATGATTGAACCATTTTCCCCCCTAGGTTATGGATTGAGGTTGAATTGATTACTTATGATACAATTGACTTATTTCTTGTATAGATTACTATTATATGATGTTATTAAGTGAATTGGTGTATGAATATTTTTGGATTGATGGTAAGATCTTGAAGGAGGCTTATGAAGGCTATGTGGTAAGACCTTATGATCATGTTTTTTTTACTTCAATATGATGGATTATTCTTGATAATGGTGTTCAATTGAAATGTTATATGTGATTAGATTAAGAAAATGATGATATGATGAATGTGATGAAATGTCTTGAATATGTGAATTGTGAGATCATGTTAAAGGTATGATGATACAAGGTTGAATGTGAATCACTGGTGTATCTTACTATGATATCACTATGATATGTTGATCTCACAAATAAAGGGTTTTATTAAAAGGAAATTCTCATGAAATACATTATGAGCTAATGATATGATATACAAGGGGTTAGTCTCCTATGAGCTATACTACGATATGATGATTAAGAAAGGCTTAAAGACATTCCAAAAATGGACTTTATCTTAGCATCGAGTGAACTTGACAATGAGAGGTGTTAATCCCCAATGGAAGGAAGGTTCACCAATGTTCTCATGAGATGAAGACTCCAATGCTAATGGGCATGTAGAGGGTTCAAGACATATCTCCTAGTTCCTTAACTATGTTGCCCTAATAGAAATACTAGCTAGTGGATACATCTAGAATGTTATGTTCATGTTTTGTTTCTACCTTGGCAAGTAGACCACCTTCTTTCGGTGTAGGGTTTCATGACACCAGATTCTATGTTTAGCTCACATGGTCTATTGTGGTTAAGGCGAATGTTCCCGAAAGTAAAATGAATGAAAGTAATGAAGTAAGCACTAACTAGGGTAACTTAAGGGGTTCTACTTAGTGTAGGTAGGGGTATGGGACTCTACTTATACATGACACAAGTTAACATTGAGGGAAGTCCTAGGGGGTTGTTCTTATGAACTTGTGATATGAATGAAATGCAATTGTGGACTTTACATGATATTGACCTTACATGATATTGACTATATGTAAAAAACATGATATTGGTTAAAGTTAATGTACATCATGATGAAAATGCATGATATGAATATATATGAAATGTCGACATTGCTTATGGTACTTTGCTTAGCTTACATGATTATGTGAGGTTATGGGGCTTCACGTAGGCATTGCACTTCTAGGCTTGGGAAGAGGTTGTGAGTAAGGGTCTTATATGTTTTGATGTTATGAACTCTGGTACATGATTTGTAGTTGTGACATTATGTTGGAGTTGTTATGTTGATATGATATTAATAAGATGCTATTCATGTTAATAGGATATTATGCTAATGTTGGTCTTGTGTTGATATGAACTTACCTTAAGTGATATTGTGATTATTGACTTGTATATGCTCTTATATGTGCATAAAGGCTTTTGAAAGTGACTCAGCATGGTTTTGAACGAAATGTCCTTTTAAGCATGATTTCAATGGTTTTACTTGCCTATATTTCCATACTTAGTACATGTGGTTGTACTAACCCATATTCTTTCCCTTTTACCAAACAATGTAGGTTTGGGGCAATTGAAGTATCAAGGTCGCTTTGCAAGAAGACGGACTTTTCCCCAAGTTTTTGGTAGGTCCTCAAAGTTTCGATGATGATGCCACCTCTCTATCTTAGTCGTATTGCTTATGTCTAAAGACAGTTGTTTTCTTCTCTAATTCTTAAGACTATTGTTGTAAGCCTATATGTGGTGTATTGTATCGATGTAAGGGCTATCCCCAATGTTGTGATACTCTTAGATGGTTTAATGTGAGACAATATTATTAGACTGTATATTATGCATTGGTTACGTTGCCTAAACAAGAACCCTATGCAAGCTTCATAAGCGAGGAGTCTATGAAAAATCCATATATGATATGTGAGAGGTCTATGTATACCTCAATATGTAAAAAAAATTAATTTTCCGTATTTTTGACCTATGATACGTTATGACGAATGCTAAGGTCTAGTCCAAGTCCTCTCCGAGGACGAAGATGTCGGTTACGTCTACGGGGTGCTTCCCGGTCGTGACGTTAAGAGAGTTGTTTTCATATTTATTTGATGAATTTGGAGGTCATATACCACAACTAACACAATTAACATCCAAATGAATGTCATTCTAGTTATTGGTGAGTATGTGTCAAAAAGATCAAGACCTTGTTTTTTTCTAAAACCTTTGACAAAAAGTCTTGCTTTATATTTGTAAAGAGTTCCATTGACTTTCATTTTCCTTTTGAGTATTCACTTTGAACCCAAAGTTTTTTTCCTGGAGGCAGATCAACCAACTTCAAATAGAATTGCTCGAGAGTGAACCAATCACACTATTGACACCATCTGTCCAAAAGGATGAGTCTACAGAAAACACAAGAAATGTTACAAAATCATATTCGAAGGAAGTAGATATCCTTTGACATTTACTAAGCCTCTTCATCTCTTTATTAAATACATTCTCTTTTTCTTCCCAAGGTCGTTTACACCTTTCACTAAACTATTAAAGCCTAAGTTTACTGTCCACAGTCTTACGTCATATTTTAATCATTTTAGGAGTTGGAACTTGGACTTTGGATAGACAACCCCACACTTTGAAATATTTCAAGTTGGATTTCCTTCCTTTCCATTTATCATATGGAATAGATTGTGTCTTGAACAAACAAAATTATTTTCTTTCTAATAAGACAAAAAAAATTTGTTGTTCCCTTCTACAGTAATGACTGCTCCTCCAGACAAGTTTTTTGGTAAACCTGAACATATAAATAATGAATCCATCATTTCTTTCAACGCTCGATTTTTCATTAGATTGAGGTGAATAGGGAAGCAGCGTGATGAATAATTCCACTTTACAAACATATTTCTGCACAAGGAGATTTATACTCTCCATCCTTATCACTTGTTATCTTTTTCGCAACTAATTTCAACTTTGATATTACATTGTCTAGACATTTCTATTGTTTCATCCTTACCATTCAGCAAATAGACATAGTCATTTCTAATGCAATTGTCAATGAAAGTTATGAGATACTTTTTCCATCACGAGATGGTATTGACTTCATATCACAAATGTTACTGTAAATCAACTATAAGGGATTAGAATTCCTTTCAACAGTTTTATAAGAATGATCAGCATACTTAGGTTCCTCACAAACATGAAATTTTTATTTATTGCACTCAAAGTTAGACAAACTTCTAAGTTTATCAGTTTTCCTTATAAGGTTTTGTAATTGACATACCCCAAGTGTTCATGTCACAAACTTTGACTCAAACAAATAAAAATATTGAGTTTGAAAATCTCTTCGCGAAGTAGCCTTTTAATCACTAACATTTTGTTCCTATTTCTTACAATGTTGTGTGGTACTAACATTGTTTAGATTCATCACCTTATAAAATGTCCTTTTCATAAAGACATTTCCATAACTTTCAATTTCATTGTTATAGAACTACCAAAAAATAAAGTTTAATCAGGTACAATAAAAGCAATATAGTCCAAATGTTTCTTTTACAAAACATAACAAATGACTATTCACCAATATTCATGTCTATGCAAATACTTTTATTATAATAGACATATCTTTTCATGAAAAATCACTACATTTTAAGTGACATTTTTTCATAAAATAACACAATTATTTTTAACAAGTGTGTGTGTATATATATATATATATATATATATATATATATATATATACATAAATAATGCTGAATATACTCAAAGAATTTTGTTGGTCTACCATAATACAAAAGTATCACTAAATTTTATATCTTTTGATCCAAAATTAAATTAGACATCAAGTCTAATTTTATCTTTATTATAAGAAAAGAACCCCATCTTAAATGTGATGTCAAAAATATTTTTCAAGTATTTGAAAATAGTTTTTCCATATATTTCCAGACTATCAAACGTCATCGGCAGTATGAAACCAGTTTTGGAAATATTATTCGACAAAAAAATTATATTGCTTCAATTCCCTTTGAAAATCTTTACATAGTGTCAAAATGCATTCCATAGAGGCACAAAATCATAAACTCTAAGTCACTGGTATTTTCCCCTTTATCAAAAATAGACATACCACTTAGTATTTAGAATACTAGCAGTAAAGACAAAAAGTTTTGTACAATTTGTTTCTATATAATAGTGAAGTTTATAGAAGTCAAAAGTACAACATTGACTTATTATGTTTTCATATTTTTCAAACCAATTGCATAGTCTGATTTATCTAGAGTAGAAACTACAATAGTTTTTAGTCTACAAAAATCAGACACAATTTAATTTTACATGGAGTACAAAACTACAAAAGTTTTTTAGTCTCCAAATAGAATTAAACATATTCTTTATCACATATAAATGTTTTTCTTTTCAATAGACTTCCAACTATAACATTTTGACATACTATTTTATCAAACAAAAATATTTCATCTCTCATTTTGCAAACTAAAGAATTTTTAAGGCAACACTATTTACCAAGTAAAATTCATTCCACAACATATGGTTTGCAAAAAAAAAAATAATCCAAAGATACACATGATAAAAATCAAAGTTGTTAGCTCTTAGAAATTATTTCCCTCCTTCCACAAAATAATAAGAAGGTTGCCCGGTGTAATCTTTAATTGAAATATAACCAAAAAATGTTTTCTCTACATTCTCACTTCGACCTTGCTAAACAAAGCACCGAATTCTGGAGAAGTAATGCATTAATCTTCTACTTTCATGATTTGTTTCACTCAATCAGTAGAATACAAGAAATACCAATCATATAATAATTCTTTAAGATTGTTGTTCATCTTATATTCCTAAGATACTTAGAACAAAACTTTAAGAACTTGGTAAGATACAACAAAGTATAAGAACATTTTCACAACTAGAAAATTTAAACTAGTAGAGAAACTAGAATCATAAATTGATTAGAAAAAATATACGAAATATTTTTCTTAAGGAAGAATTGTTGTCAATCTGTGTATAAAGAATTTTTCTGATTCCAACAAACTTTGTAGAAACACGAAGTTATAAAATTTTAATGAACCAGTGAAGAACACAAGAACAGAAGAAACAAAATTTAATTCACAAATCTAAAATCTGTAACACATACCAGAATCTGAAAAAATAAAAGAAAATCAAGCCCACTGAATGCACAGTATCCACTTAAGAAAATTATTCCCCTCTAGTATCCGAGGTTTGATTTGGAATATGTCCTCCCAGGATGGAATGATCTCAATCACCAGTGTATTGATATCCAAAATGCTGGTGTCAGCGAGCCATTCAACAAAAGTAAAGTACACTTAGAATACTAGATTTTGTAGTAGTAGTAGAAGTCCAGAAATTGATTCTTAAAATCAGAGAAAATCCCTCAATTTATTGAAAACAAAGGGTAGTGTGAAAAGGTTCTTATTGTCCCTTACCGGAAAGGTCACAAACCTTTGAAAAAGTTACAATCTTAAGGAAAGATCGCAACCTTTCATAAAAGTCATAACTTATCATAAAAGTCGCAACTTTTTATAAAAGTCGCAACATTTCATAGTCGCAACTCTTCATTTTCCATTTACACCTTTTAAAATCCAACACATTGACTCTTGCTTGAAACTTGAAACACAACATAAACATCTAGACTCTACTTTTGGTTATCTTGCCTTTAAAATCAGAAACAACTCCATCTATTTTATGCGTTGGTGTCCTCTCGGCTTGACAAAATATAGTGACATCTAAAAAGGGTTGAGTTCCCTTAATCAGTTCAAATACACAGTCATCACCAGTTTTTAACTTATTGTCCAACACAAATGACCTCCAAGTAAAGAGAATTGTCCCTTCTGATATCCCCAGGTCATATTTGACGGACCAAGATCCCGTGCCAAGAACATGAAGCACTAAATCGCCAAATTTCTCTCGAAAATATTTCCAAGAAAATAAGAAACATATGTGCTTCCAAAAGAGATGGAGATGGTAAATTGAGCATGAGCTGATGCATCATATGGATTGGAAAAAAAAAAGTATTGGCAAGTCTGTAAAGTAGCTTACCAGATTGTATGGTTCCGAGACATATGATAGCTGCATAAAAGTTAAAACAAATAGATTCTAAGATATAAAAGTTTTTTTTCTTTGATATGCGATTGTCCTCTCTTTGTCAAGTATTGTCATTCTCTTAGCATAAGCAATCTCAGTTTGTTACGTGTACATCCTACAACTTTCTCCGCTTTCTGCAAATAGAAACTCAACATCAATATATAGCTACTAAAATGTTATGGAAGCATATGATCTATTCTGTTAGTAATCCAGAGTAAACATACTTTGAGTTTTCTTGAGAGAGACGGTGAATCTACATCCTCTTTTGACTTTTCCACCTTGATACTTTTGGCGTGAACATTAATTGGAACATCATCCACTACCTCCTTTTGTGGTTTATTTCTTTTGCTGCCATTTTCCAACTGGCAATGGCCCAAAATCTTAAAAGAATGCTCAATCTCAGTGCCTTCACCATGTTCTTCTTAAAAAATTCAAAGCCAATATAACTTTAAGTAAAATGACCAAAAGAATTAATAGTTCAATGAAAGTTGTATACTCGAACTATCTTATCAAGAGAAATCACCTTTAGTTTTTTAGTTGAGACCATATGAACCTCCTGTCTGATGTCTTAAGTTCTTGGTTAAGACTACTTTTGTGAGAGAACATGGAACAGAATTATCAGATTCGATAACCTTCCTTTTACTATCAGAACCTCCTGGCACTTCTGCTACTATATCGTGCATTAGTGTTCTCCCAGCTGCACGAAATATTGTCACATCTACACAGAACTGAGTGCCCTTAATAACTTCAAATGCACAAACATCACCAACTTTCAACTTTTTTTCTAGGACGAATGCCTTCCAACCAGAATAAACTTTAGCATTTCACGTTCTGATAGTGCATTTACAGACCAAGATCCACTGCCTGGAATACAAAGCATCAAATTTCCATCGGTCTCAAGAAAATACATCCTAGAAAATCCTGAATGTATTTTCTGTAAAAAGAGATGGACACAGTGAAATGAGTATAACAATATGCATCCACATGAATTGAGTAAAGATTTTGGAAAGTCTACAGAGTTTATAGCTTATAGCTTACCAGAATGTATGGTATACATACATACGATGGTTGCATAAAAGATATAATAAATGGATTCTTAGATTTAAAAGTTTTAGTTCTTTGATATGATATGGTGCTCTGTTTTTCCATTAATGTCTTGTTCTTATTATAAACAATCTTGGATTGTTGCTTGTGCATTCCACAACTTCCTCCGCTTTCTTCAAAATTAAAAAAACAATATCAATGTATTACTACTAAGTTGTCATATAAGTATGTTATATTCTAGGTCTTTTGATGATCCTCACAAATGCAGGGAATTGGTCCTTGGTAGAGTGCTCTCGTCTAAATTCAAATGGGTACAACTGTAAAGTTGTCATGTCAGGTGGTAGGTGAAAAAAATGCAGTGTACTACACCAACAGAAAGAGTCGACGAGACTGTTTCTTTCAATGTCTCACAAATGAAGAGACTTGGTCCCTGGATGAGTTCTCTCGTCCTGATCTATAATGGGGTACAATTGTATAGTTTTTGTGTCAGAGGTTGTTGAGGCGTCAGCATACTACACCAATCATAATGGACGAAGTTGTTTGTCCAACGGTCAATAACTCTTTATGGTTGACTTAGTAAACATGACAAACAACAAATTAATTCATTCATTAAAAAGGAGAGGGAGCTAGAAAGTCTTTTCAAAAAATTACTAAGAAAAGTTTGCAAGGGATCTGGTCCTACAAGACTGCGTATGTGAAAATACGACAAGACAACTATCAGAAACGTTGTCACCTCTGATGTGGTAGGTGCACAACTTTTCTGAATAGCAGGCTCTCATCCAATAGGAGGTCCGAAGGAGTTGTGTTGATTTAATATAGTCTCTCTCTAAAAACACAACTCAAGATTTGGAAAACTAAATTCACAAGGGTAAAAAGACAATCCATATATCAAGGACCTGATCAACTGAAGGAGTGCTTTCTGTACCTGTTGTTGTTCTTGATTGTTTGTATTTGTTCTTAACTTGTAGGATTCGTTTCACTTGTGTTAGAAATGTTTCAAAACTGGTGTGAATCTTTATAAGAACATAGTTATAAGTAACTTTGTGTCTTACTGTAAAAGTCTATATTAATCAGTTGGGTTAGTATAGTGAGCAGTGTTGTATTTGCTTAGGCTCGCTTAAGTAATTTTTGTATTACTTAGTTTAGAGTTTAGGAGCTTAATCTCTATGTGTGGTTTGTAAATTGGTTTTTACTTTTGCTTTGAGAATATTTGTGAAAATAGTTTGAAAAGTCATGTGTCACAAGTCGTGATTTTACTCCTTTGAACAAGGAGGTTTCCACGTAAAACTCACTTCCAACTGTTTACTTTCTGCACATATTTTAGGAATTGTTCTTGCTGAGTTGAGGGACCTAGTCCCAAGATCACGATCAAGAGATTATTTTTGGACAAAGTTTGTTTTAATTATATAATTAATTATTTAATTAATTAATTAAATTAAATGGCTAATATATTTTTCAATTAATTAGTTGAAAATGTTTTTAGTCATTTAGTTGAAATTAACCGAAACGTTTCAATTTTTTTTGTTGATTAACCCGACCCGACTCAGATCCGCGCGTGACCCGTTTGAATTTAAACAACTTTCCCGTTTTATTTAAAATTCCCGCCATGACTGTTCTGAAAGGTTGCAACTTTCAGGAACAGTCATTACCATTTGAAAGGTTGCAAACTTTCATTAATGGTTGTGAGGATTGTGAAAGGGTTGCAACCTTTCGGAACTTGTTCCTCTTGCTTATAAATACCTTTCGCTCTTCAGAATTTTTCCTTATGAATTTTCTGATCTCTTCTTCTTCTTCTTCTGCACAACAAATTACTTCGCATATTTTACTGATGTTGATTGGTTCACTGACACCAGAGTTTTTGGTTTCTATACTCTGGTGATTGAGATCATTTTACCCTGGGAGGTCATATTCCAAATCAAACCTCGGATACTAGAGGGGAATAATTTCCTTTAAGGGGACACTGTGAGTTCAGTGGACTTGATCTTTTTCCTATTAAAAAAATTTTAGATTCTGGTACGTGTTTTT
The DNA here is from genome assembly GCA_016801875.1 of Solanum sitiens. Taxonomy (NCBI): domain Eukaryota; kingdom Viridiplantae; phylum Streptophyta; class Magnoliopsida; order Solanales; family Solanaceae; genus Solanum; species Solanum sitiens. The sequence continues at coordinate 4,155,564 of JABWTJ010000018.1, forward strand.
TCAGATTTTAATTTTTACTTAATTGATTTCTGTTCATCTTTTGTACTGATTCTGAAAACTTTAAGTTACTTCGTGTTTCTATAAAGTTTTTATCAGAATCAGTAATTATGTTTTTCAAACACAGATTGGTAACAATCTTAAGGAAATTATTCTTAAATATGTGTTTCTGGTGGAGACAAAAATCTTCGTGATTTTATACTACTTTAAGTCTGCAATTATATTTTATTGCTTACTAAGACTGTATCGATTTTTGTTTATCAGAAATGGCAAACAATGGTGTTACAGTGGCTGTTGCTGCACCAACCCGAACTGTTGTACCACAAGCAGAGAAACCGGGTAAATTCACAGGTGTGAATTTCAAAGGATTGCAGCAACGGGTATTTTTTGGCTTACCACTCTTGGTCTGAAGAAATTTACAAGTGAAGAAACTCCAGTGCCTGCTGCTGATATGCCAGACAGAGAAAAATTCATGATAATTGAAGCATGAAAACAGGCAGACTTCCTATGTAAAGGCTACATTTTGAGTGCTTTAGAGGATGACTTATATAATGTCTATAGTGCAATAACAACTTCAAAAGGGTTGTGGGATGCACTTGAGAAGAAATATAAGACAGAAGATGCTTTGAAAAAGTTTGTGGTCACAAAGTTTTTAGACTATAAAATGGTAGATGGTAAAACTGTTGGATCACAAGTGCCGGTACTTCAACTTATTCTCCATGATCTGATTGGTGAAGATATGGTAGTAAATGAAGCTTTTCAAGTGGCTGCAATGATCGAGAAGTTTTCTCCTTCGTGGAACGATTTCAAGAATTATTTAAAGCACAAGCATAAAGAAATGAATCTTGAAGATCTTGTGATTCGGCTCAAGATTGAGGACGATATAAAAAACGCCGAAAAGAAGTCTCGTATGAGTTCAACAATCATTGGAGTTAAGATTGTTGAAGAAAATCCTACCAACGACAAAAAGAGAAAGAATTCCAACGGACAGAAGTCAGAACAGGCCAAGAAGAAATTCAAAGGCAACTGTTACAAATGTGGCAATGTTGGTCATAGGTCTTCTGATTGTTGTGCTCCAAGAAAGGACAAAGACAAAGGCAAAGGCAAAAGTCAAGCAAACATCGTGGAAGAGATGAAAGATGCATATGACTTGTGTGCAATCATCTCAGAGTGTAACTTAGTTGGAAATCACAAGGAGTGGTTTCTCGACTCAGGTGCCACTCGACATATTTGCTCTGCGAAAGAAGCCTTTGCAATGTACACTCCTGCTGAGTACAATGAAGATTTGTTCATGGGAAACACAACAACAACAATGATTGCAGGAACTGGGAAAGTAATGTTAAAAATGACATCCAACAAGGTGTTGACTTTGAACAGTGTTCTGCATGTCCCTACTATCAGGAAGAATTTAGTTACAGCTGCAGTACTCGTTAAGAACGGGTTTAAATGTGTCCTAGTTAGTGATAAAGCTGTAATAAGTAAGAATAAAATATTCATAGGAAAGGTCTACCTCAATGAGGGTCTTTTCAAACTGAATGTAATGGTTGTTGACAGTATTAATAAAAATTCTGCTTCTGTTTACTTATTGGAGTCAAATGATTTATGGCATGCCCGTTTGGGACATGTAAATTACAAAGCCTTGCGAAAATTGGTTACTCTAGAAGTATTGCCTGATTTTAAATGCGATAAATCTAAATGTGAAATTTGTGTGGAAAGTAAGTTTGTTAAACATCCTTATAAGTCTGTTGAAAGAAATTCCAAAACTTTAGACTTAATTCACGCAGATATATGCGATATGAAGTCGACACCATCTCGTGGTGGAAAAAAGTATTTTATAACTTTTATTGACGACTGCACTCGATTTTGTTATGTATATTTGATTAATAGTAAGGATGAAGCAATTGATGCATTTAAGCAAAACAAAATTAAGTGGAGAACCAATTGAATCTAAAGATAAAAATGATTCGGAGTGATAGGGGTGGAGAATATGAATCTCCTTTTGCAGAGATATGTTTGAAATATGGTATTATTCATCAAACTATTGCACCTTATACACCACAATCAAATGGTTTGGCAGAATGGAAGAACAGAACATTAAAGGAAATGATGAATGCCTTAATGATCAATTCTGGTTCACCGCAAAATCTTTGGGGGGAAGCCATCCTTACGGCTAATAAGATACTCAATAGAGTACCCCATCGAAAAACACAATCAATTCCATATGAGTTGTGGAGAGAAAGAAAACCCAACTTGAAATATTTCAAAGTGTGGGGGTGTTTAGCCAAGGTAGAGGTTCCTTTACCAAAGATGGTTAAAATTGGACCCAAAACAGTAGACTGTGTATTTATTGGGTATGCTGTGAAGAGTAAGGCATGTCGCGTTTTGGTTCACAAATCTGATAATCTTGAGATTCATGTTAATACGATAATTGAGTCAGATAATGCAGAATGTTTTGAAAATATTTATCCGTATAAAACTGAATGTGAGTCGACAAGTGAAAGACTTAAACGACCACGAGAAGAATCAACGGAAAATATTGGTGGTATTCTGATTAAAGATTACACCTGGTAACACTCTTATTGTTTATATAAGTTGGAAAATAGTTTCTAAAGGTTAACAATTTTGATATTTATCATGTGTGTATTCGGAAAAAGTTCTGCAAATCGTATATTTCTTAAATAATTTTTTTTTGCCAAATAGTATTGCCTTTAAAACGTAGTTTACAGAATAAGATGTGCATATTTTTGTTTGATAAATAGTATGTTTAAAATGTTATAGTTTTAAGACTATTTGAAAAGAAAAATATTTATATTTGATGGTCTAAGAATATGTATTATTCTGTTTGGGGAAGAGAAAAACAAAAGGACTTTTGTAGTTTTGTACTCCATGTGAAATGATAGTGCGTCTGATTTTTGTAGACTAAAAACTTTTGTGGTTTTCTACTCTGGATAAATTGGACTATGCAATTGGTTTGAAGAATAAGAAAAGTTCACATAATAAGTAAGTGTTGTACTTTTGATTTTCTATAAACTTCAATGTTATATAGAAATAAATTGTACAATTTCTTTTTGTCCTTATTGTTAGTATTTAGAATACTAAGTGGTATGTCTATTTGTGATAGAGGAAAAATGCAGTGACTTAGAGTTTGTGATTTTATGCCTCTATGGAATGAACTTTGACATTGTGTAAACATTGTCAAAGAGAATTGAAGGAGTATAACTCTTTTGTAGAATAATATTTCCAAAAGAGGTTTCATATTGTCAATGACATTTTAAAAGTCTAGGAAAGTATGTGGAAAAGCTATTTTCAAATACTTGAAAAATATTTTTGAGATCACATTTAAAATGTGGGGGTTCTTTGCTTATGATTAGACTTTGTGTCTAATTCAAATTTGGAGCAAAAGATATGAAATTCAATGATACTTTTGTATTATGTTAGACCAAAAAAAAAAAAATTGTCGGAGTATATTCGGTATTGTGGTTGTTGAGTTTTTCTATTACTAGTATATAGTGTGACTAGTATGAAACAACCAAATTATATATATACTTGTTCAAAATAATTGTGTTATTTTATTAAAAAAGACACTTAAAATGTTATTATATTTCATGAAAAGATATGTCTATTATAAAAAAAGTATTTGCATAGACATGAATATTGGCGAATAGTCATTTGTTATGTTTTTGTAAAAGTAACATTTGGACTATATTGCCTTTATTAAATCTGATGAAACTTTGTTCATGGGTGGTTCTATAACAATCAGATTGAAAGTTATTGAATGGTCCTTATGAAAAGGACATTTGACAAGGTGATGACTCTAAACAATGTTTGTATCACACAAATTGTAAGAAATAGGAACAAAATATTAGTGAGGGAAAGCTACATCGCGAAGAGCTTTTCAAACTCAATTTTTTTATTTGTTCTTACTTTCTTGATTCAATGTTTGTGACATGAACACTTGGGGCGTGTCAATTATAAAACCTTGTAAGGAAAACTGATCAACTTAGAAGTTTTGTCTAACTTTGAGTGCAATAAATAAAAAATGTCATGTTTTTGTGGATTCTAAGTTTGTTGAGCATTCTAATAAATCTGTTGAAAGGAATTATAATCCTTTAGAATTGATTTACACTGATATTTGTGATATGAAGTTAACACCATCTCATGGTGGGAAAAAGTATCTCATTACTTTTATTGACAATTGCATTAGAAATGACTATGTTTATTTGCTGAATGGTAGTCTAGACAATGTAATATCGAAGTTTAAAATCAGTTTGAAAAAAAGATAAGAAATGAAAAGAATGGAGAGTATAAATATCCTTGTGCAGAAATATGTTTGGAAAATGGAATTATCCATCAAACTACTGTCATATTCACCTCAATCTAATGAAACACTGAACGTTCAAAGAAATGATGGATGCATTATTTATAAGTTCGGGTTTACCACAAAACTTTTGTGGAGGAACTATCCTTATTGCAAAAGAGAAAAAAAAGTTTTATCTTTTGATAAAGAAAGCAATTTTGTTTGTTCAGAACACAATCTATTCCATATGAGAAATTAAAAGGAAGGAAATCCAACTTGAAATATTTTAAAATGTGGGGGTGTCTAGCCAAAGTCAAAGTTCCTATTCCTAAAATGATTGAAATAAGACCTAAGACTGTGGACTGTAAAATTAGACTTGAGTAGTCTGGTGAAAGGTCTAAACGACCTTGCAAAGAACAAAAGGAGAATGTACTTAATAAAGAGATTCAAAGGCATAGTAAATGTCAAGGGACATATACTTCCTTCAAATATGATTTTGTAACATTTCTTGTGTCTTATGTAGACTCATCCTTTTGGACAAATGGTGTCAATAGTGAGATTGGTTCAATCTTGAGCAATCCTATTGGAAGTTGGTTAATCTACCTCTAGGAAATAAAATTTTGAGTTCAAAGTGAATCCTCAAAAGGAAAATGAAAGTGGATAGAACCGTTGACAAATATAGAGCAAGACTTTGTGTCAAAGGCTTTAGACAAAAAAAACAAGATTTTGATCTTGTCGATATATATACTCGTTAGTAATTAGAATTACATCCATTCGGATGCTAAAATTATTAGTTGTGGTATATGAACTCCAAATTCATCAAATGAATATGAAAAGAACTTTCTTAAATGTAGAATTGGAGGAAGAAATTTATATGAAGCAACCCGAGGGGTTTGTGGTTCCTGGTAAATAAAAGAAAGTTTGCAAACTTGTTAAGTCACATTATGGACTAAAGCAAGCATCCAAACAATGACATAAGAAATTTGACCAAACCATGTTGGAAAATGGATTTAAGAATGATGGAAGTGATAAATGTGTTCACATTAAAATCATAAGGTCATTGTTTGTTTGTATATTGGTGATATGTTGATCATCAATAGAGACACTAATGACATAAATGCTACTAAATGTATGCTAATAAGCAAGTTTTGAATGAAAAATAGTGGAGTTGCTGATGCGATCTTAGATATAAGAATCCTTAGAACTCCATAATGTTTAGCATTTTCACGGTCTCATTGCATTGAAAAGGTACTTGACTAGTTCAAATATTTGGATGTCAATATTGTCAAGTCTTCAATAAATGTGAGCTTTGAATTTCAAAAGAGTGAAAGCAAAAGTGACTCACAATTGGATTGTGCTAGAGTATTGGGAAGTATGATGTATATCATGAAGTGTGCGTGATCAGATATAGCATTTGTTGTTATAAACTGAGTCGGTTCACAAGTGATCCCTAATAAACTTATTAGATGGCAATAAATAGAGTTTTGGAGTATTTAAAATAATACTTAAAATTATGCCTTGTATTATAACAATATCCAGTAGTATTGAATGGATATAGTGATGCAAATTGGATCATCGGACAAAAAAAAAGTAAAACCCACGAGTGGATATGTATTTACTCTTGGTAGAGGAGCAGTCTCTTGGAAATATTTCAATAGAGACATGTAACGCTAGCTCTACAATGATCTCCAAGCTAGGTGCTCTAGATAAGGTCGGTGAATAAATTGAAAGACTCTGGAATTTCTTGATAGATATTTTTTTTTGGCCCAACCATTGGCATTAGTTTGCATACACTTTGATAGTCAAGATGCAATAGGTAGGGCATGGAGCATGACATGTAATGGAAAGTCTCGTCATATATGACATAGACATGATACAGTTAGAAAACTACTCTCTAGTGGAATTATCAGTATTGACAAAGTAAAGTCAAAGGAATATGTGTCGGACCCACTTACAAAAAGGCCTAACTAGAGAGAAAGTTTAAAGATCATCTAAGGGAATGGATTTACGGCTTAGGACAACTCATCATGGCGGTAACTCTATCTAGCAGACTGGAGATCCCAAGAGCTAGATTCAAGGAGAAAAACAAAGTTGTGAATGACGGTTCGACATTGTCAACAAATTCAATCCATTATCATGATGAAGACAATGCTCAGGGACAAGGATACAACATTAAGGCTTGTTAATGAGTTAATAAAGCTTAATGGTTTTAATAATTTGCTAAGTTTGGAAGAGTTGACCAAATAGTGTATCTACGTGATAACACGGTTAGGAATCACCTATGTGAGTGTGAAGTGTAAGCCGCTTCAAAGAAGATGATTGTCAAAAGCCCATCTCTCTATACACTCATGAAACCAGGAGGTGTTCATGGATAAAACGAACACAACCGTAAGAACCATAAACGGTAAAGGGTTAATTGTGTGAAATATGGTTGTCTAGGTATAAATCAAAGCTCGACGTTCAAAGATATCACATCTACCGATTGACCGAGTATATCCGACATATGTTCACTACGGAAAGTCAAAGGGAAAACCTACTTATCCAGATGCAATTAATTCTTGCTTGTAAAGTACACATAATTTTCCATTTCTTTGTCTTGGAGTCATTCCCCATTCTTGCGGGGGATATTTGGGTTTTAAAAGGTGTGAATGGAAAATGAAAAGTTGCGGCTTTTATGAAGAGTTGTGACTTTTATGAAAGGTTGCGACTTTTATGAAAAGTTGCGACTTTTATGAAAAGTTGCGACTTTTATGAAAAGTTGCGACTTTCATGAAAAGTTGTGACTTTTATGGAAAGTTGTGATTTTTATGAAAGGTGACGACCTTTCCGAAAAATTATTTCTTTTCCAAAGGTTTGTGACCTTTCCGGTAAGGCACAATAAGAACCTTTTCGCACTACCCTTTGTTTTCTATAAATTGAGGGATTTTCTCTTATTTTAAAAATATATAGAAATAGAATTTATGGACTTCTTCTTCTACTACTAAATCTGTTATTCTAAGTTTACTTTACTGTCGTTGATTGGCTCGCTGACACCAGCGTTTTGGGTATCAATACACTGGTGATTGAGATCATTCTACCCTGGGAGGACATATTCCAAATCAAACCTCGGATATTAGAGGGAATAATTTCCTTAAGGGGACACTGTGCATTCAGTGGGCTTGATCTCATTCCTGTTTTTCCAAATTCTGGTATGTGTTACAAATTTTAGATTTGTGAATTAATGTATGTTCTTCTGTACTTCACCGATTCATTAAACTTTGGTAACTTCGTGTTTCTGCAAAATTTATTGGAATCACTAAGATTCTTTAAACACAAATTAACAACAATTCTTCTTTAAGAAACATATTTCATATATTTTTTTTCTAATTTGTTTCTGATTCTAGTATCTCTACTAGTTTTAATTTTCTAGTTGTGAAAATGTTCTTAAACTTTGTTGTCTTACCAAGTTCTTCAAAGTTTTATTCTAAGTATGTTAGGAATACAAGATGAATAACAATCTTAAGGGACTTCTTCTTCTACTACTAAATCTACTATTCTAAGTGTACTTTACAGCCGTTGAGTGGCTCGCTGACACCAGTCTTTTGGGTATCAATACACTGGTGATTGAGATCATTCTATCCTGGGAGGATATATTCCAAATCAAACCTCGGATACTAGAGGGGAGTAATTTCCTTAAGGAGACATTGTGCATTCAGTGGGCTTGATCTTCTTCCTATTTTTCCAAATTCTGGTATGTGTTACAGATTTTAGATTTGTGAATTAATTTCTGTTCTTCTATTCTTCACTGGTTCATTAAACTTTGGTAACTTTGTGTTTATGCAATGTTTGTTGGAATCAGTAAGATTCTTTAAACACACATTGAAAACAATTCTTCTTTAAGAAAACTATTTCGTATATTTTTCTAATATGTTTCTGATTCTAGTTTCTCTACTAGTTTTAATTTTCTAGTTGTGAAAATGTTCTTACACTTTGTTGTGTCTTATCAAGTACTTCAATGTTTTGTTCTAAGTATCTTAGGAATACAAGATGAATAACAATGATCATGAAAATAGAAGATAAATGTATTACTTCTCCATAATTTGTTGCTCGAAAATATTGGTGGTATTCCGATTAAAGATTACACCCAATAATCTTCTTATTGTTTACCTAAGGAGGAAAATAGTTTCTAAACGTTAACAATTTTGGAATTTATCATGTGTGTATTCGCAAAACGTTCTATAAATTGTATATTTTCTAAATCAATTTTTTTCCCGGCAAATAGTGTTGCCTTTAAAATTACTAGTTTGCAGAATGAGATATGCATATTTTTGTTTGATAAATAGTATGTTTAAAATGTTATAGTTGGAAGACTATTTGAAAAGAAAAACATTTCTATGTGATGGTCTAAGAATATGTTTTATTCTATTTGGAGAAGGAAAAAAAAGACTTTTGTAGTTTTGTACTCCATGTGAAATGTTAGTGTGTCAGATTTTTGTAGACTAAAAGCTTTTGTGGTTTACTACTCTGGATAAATTGGACTATGCAATTGGTTTGAAAAATATGAAACTTCACATAATAAGGCAGTATTGTACTTTTGATTTCCTATAAACTTCAATGTTATATAGAAATAAATTGTACAATTTCAAGTGGTATGTCTATTTGTGATAGAGAAAAAATACCAGTGACTTAGAGTTTGTGATTTTATGTCTCTATGGAATGAACTTTGACATTGTGTAAACATTGTCAAAGAGAATTGAAGGAGTATAATTCTTTTGTACAATAATATTTCCAAAAGAGGTTAATATTGTCAATGACATTTTGATAGTCTAGAAAAAATATTTTTGAGATCACATTTAAAATGTGGGGGTTCTTTGCTTATGACTAGACTTGGTGTCTAATTTAACTTTGGAGCAAAAAATATGAAATTCAATGATACTTTTGTATTATGTTAGACCACAAAATTGTCGGTGTATATTCGGTATTGTGGTTGTTGAGTTTTTCTATTACTAGTATATAGTGTGACTAGTATAATACAACCAAATTATATATATACTTGTTCAAAATAATTGTGTTCTTTTATGAAAAAAAAACACTTAAAATGTTATTATATTTCATGAAAAGATATGTCTATTATAATAAAAGTATTTGCATAGACATGAATATTGGTGAATAGTCATTTGTTATATTTTTGTAAAAGTAACATTTGGACTATATTGCCTTTATTAAATCTGATGAAACTTTGTTCATGGGTAGTTCTATAACAATCAGATTGAAAGTTATGGAAAGGTCCTTCTGAAAAGGACATTTGACAAGGTGATGACTCTAAACAATGTTTGTATCACACAAAATTGTAAGAAATAGGAACAAAATATTAGTGAGGAAAAAGCTACCTCGCGAAGAGCTTTTCGAACTGAATGTTTTTATTTGATTTTACTTGCTTGACTCAATGTTTGTGACATGAACACTTGGGGCATGTCAATTACAAAACCTTGTAAGGAAAACTGATCAACTTAGAAGTTTTGTCTAACTAACAAATAAAAAATGTCAAGTTTATGTGAAATTAAGTATGCTGAGCATTCTTATAAATCTGTTGAAAGGAATTTTAATCCCTTAAAATTGATTTACACTGATATTTGTGATATGAAGTCAATACCATCTCGTAGTGGGAAAAAGTATCTCGTTACTTTTACTGACAATTGCATTAAAAAAAACTGTCTATTTGCTTAATGGTAAGGATGAAGCAATAGAAATGTCTAGACAATATAATATCGAAGTTGAAAATCAGTTGGAAAAAAAAAGTGATAAGAATGGAGAGTATGATTCTCCTTGTGCATAAATATGTTTGGAAAGTGGATTTATCCATCAAACTACTGCCTATTCACATCAATCTAAAAAAAAAATCGAACGTTGAAAGAAATGATGGATGCATTTGTAGAAGTTCGGGTTTACCACAAAACTTGTGTGGAGGAAATATCCTTACTGCAAAAGGGAAAAAAATTGTCTTTTCATAAAGAAAACAATTTTGTTTGTTCAAGACACAATCTATTCCATATGAGAAATGGAAAGGAAGGAAATCCAACTTGAAATATTTCAAAGTGTGGGGGTGTCTAGACAAAGTCCAAGTTCCTATTCCTAAAAGGATTGAAATAGGACCTAAAACTGTGGACTGTAAAATTAGACTTGAGTAGTCTAGTGAAAGGTCTAAACGACCTTGTAAAGAATAAAAGAAGAATGTACTTAATAAAGAGATTCAAAGGCGTAGTAAATATCAAGGGACATATACTTCCTTCAAATATGATTTTGTAACATTTCTTGTGTTTATGTAGACTCATCCTTTTGGACAAATGATGTCAATAGTGAGATTGGTTCAATCTTGAGCAATCCTATTGGAAGTTGGTTGATCTTCCTTCAGGAAATAAACTTTTGGGTTCAAAGTGAATCCTCAAAAGGAAAATGAAAGTGGATAAAACTGTTGACAAATATAGAGCAAGACTTTGTGTCAAAGGTTTAGACAAAAATAAGGTTTTGATCTTGTCGATATATATACTCATTAGTAACTAGAATTACATCCATTCGGATGCTAAAATTATTAGCTGTGGTATATGACCTCCAAATTCATCAAATGAATGTGAAAATAACTTTCTTAAATGTAGAATTGGAGGAAGAAATTACGTGGAACAACCCGAGGGTTTTATGGTTCCTGGTAAATAAAAGAAAATGTGCGAACTTGTTAAGTCACATTATGGACTAAAACAAGCACCCAAACAATGACATAAGAAATTTGACTAAACCATGTTGGCAAATGGATTTAAGAATGATGGAACTAATAAATGTGTTCACAATTAAATCACAAGGTCATCATTTGTTTGTATATTGGTGATATGTTGATCATGAATAGAGACACTAATGACATAAATGTTACTAAATGTATGCTAGAAAGCAAGTTTGGAATGAAAAATTTGAGAGTTGTTGATGCGATCTTAGATATAAGAATCCTTAGAACTCCATAATGTTTAGCATTTTCACGGTCTCATTTCATTGAAAAAGTACTTGACTAGGTCAAATATTTGGATGTCAATATTGTCAAGTCTCCAATAAATGTGAGTTTTGCATTTCAAAAGAGTGAAAGCGAAAGTGACTCACAATTGGATTGTGCTAGAGGATTGGGAAGTAAGATGTATATCATGAAGTGTGTGCGATCAGGTATAGCATTTGCTATTAATAAACTGATTTGGTTCACAAGTAATCCCAATCAAACTCATTAGATGACAATAAATAGAGTTTTGGAGTATTTAAAAAATACTTTAAACTATGCCTTGCATTATAACAATGTCCAACAATATTGAAAGGATATAGTGATGAAAATTTAATCACCGGATAAATGAAGTAAAATCCACGAGTGTATATATCCTTACCCTTGGTAGAGGAGCAGTCTCTTGGAAATATTTCAAAAGAGACATGTATCGCTAGCTCTATAATGATCTTTGAGCTAGGTTCTCAAGATAAGGTCGGTGAATAAGTTGAAAGACTTCAGAATTTCTTGATAGATATTCTTTTTTGGCCCAAACCATTGGCATTAGTATGCGTACACTTTGATAGACAAGATGCAATAGTAGGGCATGGAGCGTGACATATAATCGAAAGAATCGTCATATATGACATAGACATGATACAATTAGAAAACTACTCTCTAGTGGAATTATCAGAACTGACTATGTAAAGTCAAAGGATAATGTGTCGGATCCACTTACAAAAAGGCCTAACTATAGAGAAAGTTGAAAAATCATCTAAGTGAATGGATTTACCTCTTAGGACAAGTCATCATGGCGGTAACTCTATCTAGCAGACTGGAGATCCCAAGAGCTAGATTCAAGGAGAAAAACAAAGTTGTGAATGACGGTTCGACATTGTCAACAAACTCAATCCATTCTCATGATGAAGACAATGCTCAGGGACAAGAATACAACATTAAGGCTTGTCAATGAGTTAATAAAGCTTAATGGTTTTAATGATTTGCTAAGTTTGGAAGAGTTGACCAAATAGTGTATCTACGCGATAACACGGTTAGGAATCACCTATGTGAGTGTGAAGTGTAAGCCACTTCAAAGAAGATGATTGTCAAAAGCCCATCTCTCTGTACACTCATGAATTCAGGAGGTGTTCATGGCTAAAACGAACACAACCGTAAGAACCATAAACGGTAAAGGGTTAATTGTGTGACATATGGTTGTCTAGGTATACACAAAAGCTCGAAGGTTCAAAGATATCACATCTACGGATTGACTGAGTATATCCGACATATGTTCACTACGGAAAGTCCAAGGGGAAACCTAGTTATCCAGATGCAATTAATTCTTGCTTGTAAAGTACACATAATTTTCCGTTTCTTTGTCTTGGAGTAATTTAAGGATTGTTGGGTTTTAAAAGGTGTGAATGGAAAATGAAGAGTTGCGACTTTTATGAAGAGTTGTGACTTTTATGAAAGGTTGCGAATTTTATGAAAAATTATGACTTTTATTAAAAGTTGCGACTTTTATGAAAAGTTGTGACTTTTATGGAAAGTTGTGACTTTTGTGAAAGGTGACGACCTTTCCGAAAAATTGTTACTTTTCCAAAGGTTTGTGACATTTCAGGTAAGGTACAATAAGAATCTTTTCGCATTACCCTTTGTTTTCTATAAATTGAAAAATTTTCTCTCATTTTAATAATAGAATTTCTGGACTTCGTCTACTACTTCTAAATCTAGTATTCTAAGTGTACTATACTGCTGTTGAGTGGATCGGTGACACCAGCATTTTGGGTATCAATACACTGGTGATTGAGATTATTCTATTCTGGGAGGACATATTCCAAATCAAACCTCAGATACTAGAGGGGAATAATTTCCTTAAGGAGACACTGTGCATTCAGTGGGCTTGATTGATTTATGTTCATCTTTTGTACTGATTCTGAAAACTTTAAGTTACTTCATGTTTCTGTAATATTTTTATCAGAATCAGTATTTCTATTTTTCAAACACAGATTGGTAACAATCTTAAGGATATTATTCTTAAATCTGTGTTTCTGGTGGAGACAAAAATCTTTGTGATTTTATACTACTTTAAATCTGCAATTATATTTTATTGCTTACTAAGACTGTATCGATTTTTGTTTATCAGAAATGGCAAACAGTGGTGTTACAGTGGCTGTTGTTGCACCCAACCGAACTGTTGTACCACAAGAAGAGAAACTGGGTAAATTCACAGGTGTGAATTTCAAAGGATGACAGCAACGGGTATTTTTCTGGCTTACCACTCTTGGTCTACAGAAATTTATAAGTGAAGAAACTCCAGTGCCTGCTGCTGATATGCCAGACAGAGAAAAATTCATGATAATTGAAGCATGGAAACAGGCAGACTTCCTATGTAAAGGCTACATTTTGAGTGCTTTAGAGGATGACTTATATAATATCTATAGTGCAATAACAACTTCAAAAGGGTTGTGGGATGCACTTGAGAAGAAATATAAGACAGAAGATGCATGCTTGAAAAAGTTTGTAGTCGCAAAGTTTTTAGACTATAAAATGGTAGATGGTAAAACTGTTGGATCACAAGTGCAGGAACTTCAACTTGTTCTCCATGATCTGATTGCTGAAGATATGGTAGTAAATGAAGCTTTTCAAGTGGCTGCAATGATCGATAAGTTGCCTCCTTAGTGGAACAATTTCAAGAATTATTTAAAGCACAAGCGTAAAGAAATGAAGCTTCAAGATCTTGTGATTCGGCTCAAGATTGAGGAAGATAACAAAAACGCCAAAAAAAAGTCTCGTAAGAGTTCAACAATCATTGGAGTTAATATTGTTAAAGAAGATCATACCAAAGACAAAAAGAGAAAGAAGTCCAACGGGCAGAAGTCAGAACAGGCCAAGAAGAAATTCAAAGGCAACTGTTACAAATGTGGCAATGTTGGTCATAGGTATTCTGATTGTCGTTCTCCAAGAAAGGACAAAGACGAAGGCAAAGGCAAAAGTCAAGCAAACATCGTGGAAGAGATGGAAATGCAGATGACTTGTGTGCAATGTTCTAAGAGTGTAACTTAGTTGGGAATCCCAAAGAGTGATTTCTCAACTCAGGTGCCACTCGACATATTTGCTCTGTGAAAGAAGCCTTCACAACGTACACTCCTGCTAAGTACAATGAAGATTTGTTCATGGGAAACACAACAACAACAAGGATTGCAGGAACTGGGAAAGTAATGTTAAAAATGACATCTAGCAAGGTGTAGACTTTGAACAGTGTTCTGCATGTCCCTACTATTAGGAAGAATTTAGTTTCTGCTGCCCTACTCGTTAAAAACGGGTTTAAATGTGTCCTAGTTAGTGATAAAGCTGTAATAAGTAAGAATGAAATGTTCATAGGAAAGGGCTACCTCAATAAGGGTCTTTTCAAACTGAATGTAATGGTTGTTGACAGTATTAATAAACATTCTACTTCTGTTTACTTATTGGGGTCAAATGATTTATGGCATGCCCGTTTGGGACATGTAAATTACAAAGTCTTGCGAAAATTAGTTACTCTAGAAGTATTGCCTGATTTTAAATGTGATAAATCAAAATGCGAAATTTGCGTGGAAAGTAAGTTTGTTAAACATCCTTATAAGTCTGTTGAAAGAAATTCCAAAACTTTAGACTTAATTCACAGATATATGCGATATGAAGTCGACACCATCCCGTGGGGGAAAAAAGTATTTTATAACTTTTATTAACGACTGCACTCGATTTTGTTATGTATATTTGATTAATAGTAAGGATGAAACAATTGATGCATTTAAGCAATACAAAAACGAAGTGGAGAACCAATTGAATCTAAAGATAAAAATGATTCGGAGTGATAGGGGTGGAGAATATGAATCTCCTTTTGCAGAGATATGTTTGGAATATGGTATTATTCATCAAACTACTGCACCTTATACACCACAATCAAATGGTTTGGCGGAACGGAAGAACAGAACATTAAAGGAAATGATGAATGCCTTAATGATCAATTCTCGTTCACCGCAAAATCTTTGGGGGGAAGCCATCCTTACTGCTAATAAGATACTCAATAGAGTACCCCATAAAAAAAACAATCAATTCCATATGATTTGTGGAGAGGAAGGAAACCCAACTTGAAATATTTCAAAGTGTGGGGGTGTTTAGCCAAGGTAGAGGTTCCTTTACAAAAGAGGGTTAAAATTGGACCCAAAACAGTAGACTGTGAATTTATTGGGTATGCTGTGAACTATAAGTCCTGTTGCTTTTTGGTTCACAACTCTGATAATCCTGAGATTCATGTTAATACGATAATTGGATCAGATAATGCAGAATTTTTTAAAAACATTTATCCGTATAAAACAGAATGTGAGTCGACAAGTGAAAGATCTAAACGACCACGAGAAGATTCAATGGAAAATATTCTAACTATTGAGGATCCCAGGCGTAGTACTCGCCAACGGAAACCTGCTTCTTTTGGACCATATTTTGTAGCACTATTGCTTGAAAATGAGCCTCAAACATTTAATGCAGCTATGTCTTCATCTGAGTCAACTTATTGGAAAGAAGCAGGCAATAGTGAGATTGAATCAATTTTAAGTAATCACACTTGGGAATTGGCTGATCTTCCTCCGAGAAATAAATTTTTAGGATCAAAATGGATCTTTGAAAAGGAAAATGAAACCTGATGGGACTATTGACAAATATAAGGCTAGACTGGTAGTCAAAGGGAACAGACAAAAGGAAGGTCTGGACTACATTGACACATACTCTACAGTAACAAAGATAACATCAATTAGGATGTTAATAGCACTAGCAGCAGTGTATGATCTTAAAATCCACCAAATGGATGTAAAGACAGCCTTCTTAAATGGAGAATTGGAGGAAGAAATTTACATGGAACAACCCGAAGGGTTTGTAGTTCCTGGTAAAGAAAAGAAAGTGTGCAGACTTTTAAAGTCACTTTATGGACTCAATCAAGCACCCCAACAATGGCATGCTAAATTTGACCAAACAATGTTGGCAAATGGATTCAAGAATAACGAATGTGATAAATGTGTTTAGATTTAAAATGTTATGAATCATGAAGTCATTGTTTGTTTGTATGTTGATGACATGTTAATAATGAGTAAAGACATTGAAGATATAAATGCTACTAATCGCATGTTGTCCAGCAAGTTCGATATGAATGACTTTGGAGTTGCTGATTTGATCTTAGGGGTCAGGATTGTCAAAACTCCTCAGGGACTAGCATTATCTCAATCTCATTATATTGAAAAAGTATTGGATAAGTTCAAGTACTTGAATTTTAATATTGTCTAAACTACAATTGATTTAAGTTGTACATTTCAAAAGAATGAAGGTCAATGTGACTCTCAATTGGAATATGCAGAGTATTGGGAAATTTGATGCATATTATGAATTATACTCGACCAGATATGCATGTGCTATTAGCAAACTGATTCGGTTCACTAGTAATCCGAATCAAACTCATTGGATGGCAATGAAACGTGTCTTGGGTTATCTAAAATATATACAACACTATGCTTTGCATTATAACAAATATCCTGCTGTGATTGAAGGATATAGTGATGCAAATTGGATCACCGGGTCAAATGAAGTAAAATCCACAAGTGGTTGTGTGTTCATACTTGATGGAGGAGCAGTCTCTTGGAAATCGTCCAAACAGACATGTATTGCTCACTCCATAATGGAATCTGAATCCATTGCTTTGGATAAGGCTGGTGAAGAAGCTGAATGGCTCCGGAATTTCTTAGAGGATATTCCATTCTGGCACAAACCTGTTGGGCCTATTTGAATACATTGCGATAGTCAAGCAGCAAAAGGTAGGGCAGGGAGTGTCATGTACAACGGGAAGTCTTGTCATATACGACGGAGACATAACACCGTAAGACAACTGCTCTCTAGTGGTATTATCACAATTGACTATATAAAGTCAAGTGATAATCTGTCAGATCCACTAACGAAAGGCCTAGTAAGAGAGGCAGTTGAAAGATCATCTAAGGGAATGGGTTTACGGCTTAGGACAAGTCAGTATGACGGTAACTCTATCTAGCAGACTGAAGATCCCAAGATCTAGATTCAAGGAAAAAAACAAAGTTGTAGCTGCCGGTTCGACATTGTCAATTAACTCAATCCATTCTCATGATGAAAACAATGTTCAGGAACAAAGTTAAGACTTTAAGGCTTGTTAATAAGGTAATAAAATCTTAAAGTTTTTAATGATTTGCTAAGTTTGGTAGATTTGACCAAATAGTGTATCTACTAGATGACACAGTTAGAAATCACCTATGTGAGTGTGAACTGGAAGCTGCTTCAAAGAGAATTTTATGTCAAAAGCCTATTCTCTATACACTCATGAAACCAGGAGGTGTTCATGGCTGAAACGAACACAACCGTAAGAACCATAAACATTAAAGGGTTAATTGTGTGACATATGGTTGTCTAGGTATACATTAAAGCTCGACGGTTCAAACATCACATCTACCGATTGACCGAGTATATCCAACATATGTTCACTACGGAAAGTCCAAGGGGAAACCTACTTATCCAGATGCAATTAATCCTTGCCTGTAAAGTACACACTAGTTTGTGAATTTCTATGTTATAATCATTCCCCATTAATGTGGGGGATTGTTTGGTATGTAGCAAGAATTAATGGGAAATAGAGGGAAAGAGAGGAATTTGAAAGGTTGAGAACTTGAAGAGTTGAGAACTTGAAAAGTCCTCTTATGCTTTAATGAAAAAGGCATTTGTCCCTCATTGGTGGTGGAAAGAAAAATATGAGAGTTTAAATATAGAAACACTCCTATTAATTGTTAAAAGGGTTGGAAAGAGGGACCCCTCTCGCGTCGTCGTCGTCGTCGCTCGCTCGGCTTCGGCTTCGGATTTGGATTTGGCAAATGATCGATCGAGAGATTATTTTTGGACAAAGTTTGTTTTAATTATATAATTAATTATTTATTTCATTAATTAAATTAAATGGCCAATATAGTTTTAAATTAATTAGTTGAAAACGTTTTCAGTTATTTAGTTGAAATTAACCGAAATGTTTCAAATATTTTTTTTGATTAACCCAACCCGACTCAGATCCGCGCATGACCCGTTTGAATTTAAAAAACTTTCCCGTTTTATTTAAAATTCCCGCCATGACTGTTCTAAAAGGTTGCAACTTTCAGGAACAGTCATTACCATTTGAAAGGTTGCAAACTTTCATTAATGGTTGTGAGGATTCTGAAAGGGTTGCAACCTTTCGGAACTTGTTCCTCTTGCTTATAAATACCTTTCACTCTTTAGAATATTTCCTTATGAATTTTCTAATCTCTTCTTCTTCTTCTTTTGCATAATAAATTACGTCGTGTATTTTACTGCTATTGATTGGTTTGCTAACACCAGAGTTTTTGGTATCTATACTCTGGTGATTTAGATCATTTTACCCTGGGAGGTCATATTCCAAATCAAACCTCGGATACTAGAGTGGAATAATTTCCTTAAGGGGACACTGTGAGTTCAGTGGACTTGATCTTTTTCTTATTAAAAAAATTTCAGATTCTGGTACGTGTTTTTATAGATTTTAATTTTTACTTAATTGATTTCTGTTCATCTTTTGTACTGATTCTGAAAATTTTAGTTACTTCGTGTTTCTGTAAAGTTTTTATCAGAATTAGTATATCTGTTTTTCAAACACAGATTGGTAACAATCTTAAGGAAATTATTCTTAAATCCGTGTTTCTGGTGGGACAAAAATCTTTGTGATTTTATACTCCTTTAAGTCTGCAATTATATTTTACTGCTTACTAAGACTGTATCGATTTTTGTTTATCAGAAATGGCAAACAATGGTGTTGCAGTGGCTGCTGCTGCACCAACCCGAACTGTTGTACCACAAGCAGAGAAACCAGTAAATTCACAAGTGTGAATTTCAAAGGATGGCAGCAACGGGTATTTTTCTGGCTTACCACTCTTGGTCTGCAAAAATTTACAACTGAAGAAACTCCAGGGTCTGCTGCTGATATGCCAGACAGAGAAAAATTCATGATAATTAAAGCTTGGAAACAGGCAGACTTCCTATGTAAAGGCTACATTTTGAGTGATTTAGAGGATGACTTATATAATGTCTATAGTGCAATAACAACTTCAAAAGGGTTGTGGCATGCACTTGAGAAGAAATATAAGACAGAAGATGCATGCTTGAAAAAGTTTGTGGTCGCAAAGTTTTTAAACTATAAAATGGTAGATGGTAAAACTGTTGGATCACAAGTGCAGGAACTTCAACTTATTCTCCATGATCTTATTGCTGAAGATATGGTAGTAAATGAAGCTTTTTAATTGGCTGCAATGATCGACAAGTTGCCTCCTTCATGGAACAATTTCAAGAATTATTTAAAGCACAAGCATAAAGAAATGAAGCTTGAAGATCTTGTGATTCGGCTCAAGATTGAGGAAGATAACGAAAATGCCGAAAAGAAGTCTCGTAAGAGTTCAACAATCATGGGAGTTAATATTGTTGAAGAAGGTCCTACCAAAGACAAAAAGAGAAAGAAGTCCAACCGGCAGAAGTCAGAACAGGCCAACAGGAAATTCAAAGGCAACTGTTACAACTGTGGCAAGGCTGGTCATAGGTCTTCTGATTGTCGTGCTCCAATAAAGGACAAAGACAAAGGCAAAGGCAAAAGTCAAGCAAACATCGTGGAACAGATGGAAGATGCAGATGATTTATGTGCAATGATCTCGGAGTGTAACTTAGTTGGAAATTCCAAGGAGTGGTTTCTCGACTCAGGTGCCACTCGACATATTTGCTCTACGCAAGAAGCCTTTCCAACGTACACTCCTGCTGAGCACGATGAAGATTTGTTCATGGGAAACACAGCAACAACAAGGATTGCAGGAATTGGGAAAGTAATGTTGAAAATGACATCCGGCAAGGTGTTGACTTTTGAACAGTGTTCTGCATGTCCCTACTATTAGGAAGAATTTAATTTCTGCTGCACTACTCATTACGAACGGGTTTAAATGTGTCCTAGTTAGTGATAAAGCTGTAATAAGTAAGAATGAAATGATCATAGGAAAGGGCTACCTCAATGAGGGTCTTTTCAAACTGAATGTAATGGTTGTTAACAGTATTAATAAAAATTCTGGTTCTGTTTACTTATTGGAGTCAAATGATTTATGGCATGCCCTTTTGGGACATGTAAATTACAAAGCCTTGCGAAAATTGGTTACTCTAGAAGTATTGCCTGATTTTAAATGCGATAAATCAAAATGCGAAATTTGTGTGGAAAGTAAGTTTGTTAAACATCCTTATAAGTCTGTTGAAAGAAATTCCAAAATTTTAGACTTAATTCACAGATATATGCGATATGAAGTCGACACCATCTCGTGGTGGAAAAAAGTATTTTATAACTTTTATTAACGACTGCACTCAATTTTGTTATGTATATTTGCTTAATAGTAAGGATGAAGCAATTGATGCATTTAAGCAATTCAAAAAATGAAGTGGAGAACCAATTGAATCTAAAGATAAAAATAATTCGAAGTGATAGGGGTGGAGAATATGAATCTCCTTTTTGCAGAGATATGTTTGGAATTTGGTATTATTCATCAGACTACTGCACCTTATACACCACAATCAAATGGTTTGGCGGAACGGAAGAACAGAACATTAAAGGAAATGATGAATGCCTTAATGATCAATTCTGATTCACCGCGAAATCTTTGGGGGGAAGGCATCCTTACGGCTAAGAAGATACTCAATAGAGTACCCCATCGAAAAACACAATCAATTCCATATGAGTTGTTGAGAGGAAGGAAACCCAACTTGAAATATTTCAAAGTGTGGGGGTGTTTAACCAAGGTAGAGGTTCTTTTACCAAAGAGGGTTAAAATTAGACCCAAAATAGTAGATTGTGTATTTATTGGGTATGCTGTAAACAGTAAGGCCTGTCGCTTTTTGGTTCACAAATCTGATAATCCTGAGATTCATGTTAATACGATAATTGAGTCAGATAATGCAGAATTTTTAGAAAATATTTATCCGTATAAAACTAAATGTGAGTCAACAAGTGAAAGACCTAAATGACCACGAGAAGAATCAACGGAAAATATTCTAACTAGTGAGGATCCCAGGCATAGTACTCGCCAATGGAAACCTGCTTCTTTCGGACCAGATTTTGTAGCACTATTGTTTGAAAATGAGCCTCAAACATTTAAAGCAGCTATGTCTTCGTCTTAGTCAACTTATTGGAAAGAAGCAGTCAATAGTGAGATTGAATCAATTTTAAGTAATCACACTTGGGAATTGGCTGATCTTCCTCCGGAAAATAAACCTTTAGGATCAAAATGGATCTTTAAAAGGAAAATGAAACCTGATGGGACTATTGATAAATATAAGGCTAGACTGGTAGTCAAAGGGTACAGACAAAAGGAAGGTATGTACTACTTTGATACATACTCTCCAGTAACAAGGATAACATCATTTAGGATGTTAATAGCACTAGCAGCAGTGTATGATCTTAAAATCCACCAAATGGATGTAAAGACAGCCTTCTTAAATGGAGAATTGGAGGAAGAAATTTACATGGAACAACCCGAAGGGTTTATATTTCCTGGTAAAGAAAAGAAAGTGTGGAGACTTGTAAATTCACTTTATGGACTCAAGCAAGCACCCAAACAATGGCATGCTAAATTTGACCAAACAATGTTGGCAAATGGATTCAAGAATAACGAATCTGATAAATGTGTTTACATTAAAAATGTTATGAATCATGAAGTCATTGTTTGTTTGTATGTTGATGACATGTTAATAATGAGTAAAGACATTGAAGATATAAATGCTACTAAGAGCATGCTGTCCAGCAAGTTCGATATGAAGGACTTAGGAGTTGTTTATTTGATCTTAGGGGTCAAGATTGTCAGAACTCCTCAGGGACTAGCATTATCTCAATCTCATTATATTAAAAAAGTATTGGATAATTTTAAGTACTTGAATTTCAATATTGTCAAAACTGCAATTGATTTAAGTTGTACATTTCAAAAGAATGAAGGTCAAAGTGACTCTCAATTGGAATATGCCAGAGTATTGGGAAGTTTGATGTATATTATGAATTATACTCGACCAGATATAGCATGTGCTATCAGTAAACTGAGTCGGTTCACTAGTAATCCGAATCAAACTCATTGGATGGCAATGAAAAGTGTCTTGGGTTATCTAAAATATACACAACGCCATGCTTTGCATTATAACAAATATCCTGCTGTGATTGAAGGATATAGTGATGCAAATTGGATCACCGGGTCAAATGAAGTAAAATCCACAAATGGTTATGTGTTCATACTTGGTGGAGGATCAGTCTCTTGGAAATCGTCCAAACAGACATGTATTGCACACTCCACAATGGAATCTAAAATCATTGCTTTGGATAAGGGTGGTGAAGAAGCTGAATGGCTCCGAATTTCTTAGAGGATATTCCATTCTGGCATAAACCTGTTGGACCTATTTGCATACATTGCGATAGTCAAGCAGCAATAGGTAGGGCAGGGAGTGTCATGTACAATGGAAAGTCTCGTCATATACGACGGAGACATAACAACGTAAGACAACTGCTCTCTAGTGGTATTATCACAATTGACTCTGTAAAGTCAAGCGATAATGTGTCAGATCCACTAACGAAAGGCCTAGTAAGAGAGGCAGTTGAAAGATCATCTAAGGAAATGGGTTTACGGCTTAGGACAAGTCAGTATGACAGTAACTCTATCTAGCAGACTGGAGATCCCAAGAGCTAGATTCAAGGAGAAAAACAAAGTTGTAGCTGACGGTTCGATATTGTCAATTAACTCAATCCATTCTTATGATGAAGACAATGTTCAGGAACAAGGTTAAGACTTTAAGGCTTGTTAATAAGGTAATAAAATCTTAAAGTTTTTAATGATTTGCTAAGTTTGGTAGATTTGACCAAATAATGTATCTACGAGATGACATAGTTAGAAATCACCTATGTGAGTGTGAAGTGGAAGCCACTTCAAAGAGAATTTTATGTCAAAAGCCTATTCTCTATACACTCATGAAACCCGGAGGTGTTCATGGCTGAAACAAAAACAACCGTAAGAACCATAAACATTAAAGGGTTAATTGTATGACATATGGTTGTCTAGGTATACATTAAAGCTCGACGGTTCAAATATATCACATCTACCGATTGACCGAGTATATCCGACATATGTTCACTACGGAAAGTCCAAGGGGAAACCTACTTATCCAGATGCAATTAATCCTTGCCTGTAAAGTACACATTTGTTTGTGCATTTCTATGTTATAACCATTTCTCATCTATGTCATTTATGACGAGACTTTTCGTTATACGTCATGCTCCATGCCCTACCTATTGCATCTTCACTATCAAAGTGTATGCATACCAATACCAATGGTTTGGGCCAAAATAGAATATCTATCAAGAAATTTTGGAGTTTTTCAACTTATTCACCGACCTTATCTAGAGCACCTAGCTCAGAAATCATTGTAGATCTAGTGATACATGTCTCTTTTGAAATATTTCCAAGAGACTGCTCCTCTACCAATAGTAAATACATATCCACTCGTGGATTTTACTTTATTTGTCCAATGATCCAATTTGCATCACTATATTCATTCAATACTGCTTGATATTGTTATAATACAAGGCATAGTTTTAAGTATTATTTGAAATACTCCAAAACTCTATTTATTGCCATCTAATGAGTTTATTTGGGATCACTTGTGAACCGACTCAGTGTATAATAGCAAATGCTATATCTGATCGCGTACACTTCATGATATACATCATACTTCCCAATACTCTAGCACAATCCAATTGTGAGTCACTTTTGCTTTCACTATTTTGAAATGCAAAGCTCACATTTATTCGAGACTTGACAATATTGACATCCAAATATTTGAACTAGTTAAGTACCTTTTGAACGCAATGAGACAGTGAAAATGCTAAACATTATGGAGTTCTAAGGATTCTTATATCTAATATCGCATCTGCAACTCCAATATTTTCCATTCCAAACTTGCTTTCTAGCATACGTTTAGTAGCATTTATGTCATTAGTGTCTCTATTAATGATCAACATATCACCAATATAGAAACAAACAATGACCTTCTAATTTTAATGTGAAAACATTTATCACTTCCATCATTCTTAAATGCATTTGCCAACATGGTTTTTGGTCAAATTTCTTATGTCATTGTTTGGGTGCTTGCTTAGTCCATAATGTGACTTAACAAGTTTGCACACTTTCTTTTATTTACCAGGAACCACAAAACCCTCGGGTTGTTCCATGTAAATTTCTTCCTCCAATTCTACATTTAAGAAAGTTCATTTCACATTCATTTGATGAATTTGGAGGTCATATACCACAACTAATAATTTTAGCATCCGAATGGATGTAATTCTAGTTACTAACGAGTATATATATTGACAAGATCAAAACCTTTTTTTTTATCTAAAGCCTTTGACACAAAGTCTTGGTCTATATTTGTCAACAGTTCTATCGACTTTCATTTTTCTTTTGAGGATTCACTTTGAACCCAAAAGTTTATTTTCTGGAGGAAGATCAACCAACTTCCAATAAGATTGCTCAAGATTGAACCAATCTCACTATTGACACTATTTTTCCAAAAGGATGAGTCTACATAAGACACAAGAAATGTTACAAAATCATATTTGAAGGAAGTATGTCCCTTAACATTTACTACGCCTCTAAATCTCTTTATTAAGTACATTCTCCTTTTTGTTTCCAAGGTCGTTTAGACCTTTCACTAGACTACTCAAGTCTAATTTTACAGTCCACAATCTTAGGTCCTATTTCAATCCTTTTAGGAATAGGAACTTGGACTTTGGTTCGACACCCCCACACTTTGAAATATTTCAAGTTGGATTTCCTTCCTTTTCATTTCTCATATGGAATAGATTGTAACCTGAACAAAAAAAACTTTATCAAAAGACAACTTTTTTTTTGTTCCCTTTTGCAGTAAGGATAGTTCCTCCACAAAAGTTTTGTGGTCAACCCGAACTTATAAATAATGCATCCATCATTTCTTTCAACGTTCAGTTTTTCATTAGATTGAGGTGAATAGGGCAATAGTTTGATGGATAATTTCATTTTCCAAACATATTTATGCACAAGGAGATTTATACTCTCTATTCTTATCACTTCTTATCTTTTTCCAAACTGATTTTCAACTTCGATATTATATTTTTTAGACATCTCTATTGCTTCATCCTTACCATTCAGCAAATAGACATAGTCCTTTCTAATGCAATTGTGAATAAAAGTTACGAGGTAGTTTTTCCCACCATGAGATGGTGTTAACTTCATATCACAAATGTCAGTGTAAATCAATTCTAAAGGATTAGAATTCCTTTCAACATATTTATAAGAATGCTCAACAAACTTAGATTCCACAAAAATTTGACATTTTTTATTTATTGCACTCAAAGTTAGACAAAATATCTAAGTTGATCAGTTTTCCTTACAAGGTTTTGTAATTGACATGCCCCAAGTGTTCATGTCACAAACAGTGACTCAAACAAGTAAGAACAAATAAAAATATTGAGTTCGAAAAGCACTTCGTGAGATAGTTTTTTCCTCACTAATATTTTATTCCTATTTCTTACAATTTTGTGCGATACAAACATTGTTTAGAGTAATCACCTTGTCAAATGTCCTTTTAAGGACCTTTCCATAACTTTCAATTTAATTGTTATAGAACTACCTATGAACAAAGTTTCATCGGATTCAATAAAGGCAATATAATTCAAATGTTACTTTTACAAAAAAACATAACAAATGACTATTCACCAATATGCATGTCTATGCAAATACTTTTATTATAATAGACATATCTTTTCATGAAAAATCACAACATTTTAAGTGACTTTTTTCTTTTCTAAAAGAACACAATTTTTTTTAACAAGTATATATATAATTTGGTTGTTTCATACTAGTCACATTATATACTAGTAATAGAAAAACTCAACAACCATAATACCAAATATACTCCAAGAATTTTGTGGATCTAACATAATACAAAAGTATCATTGAATTTCATATCTTTTGCTTCAAAGTTAAATTAGACATCAAGTCTAATCATAAGCAAAGAACCCCCATATTTAAAATGTAATTTCAAAAATATTTTTCAAGTATTTGAAAATAATTTTTTTCACATATTTTCCAGACTCTCAAAATGTCATTGGTAGTATGAAACCTCTTTTGCAAATATTATTCTACGAAAGAATTATAGAGTTTCAATTCTCTTTGACAATCTTTACATAGTGTCAAAGCTCATTCCATAGAAAGCACAAACACCAACTCTAAGTCGCTGGTCTTTCTCGTCTATCACAAATAGACATACCACTTAGTATTTAGAATACTAACAATAAAGACAAAATTTTGTACATTTTTTTTTCTATTTAACAATGAAGTTTATAGAACATAAAAAGTACAACACTTACTTATCATGTGAAGTTTTCATATTCTTCAAAGCAATTGCAAAGTTCAATTTATTAAGAGTAGAAAACTACAAAAGTTTTTAGTCTACAACAATCATACACAATCAAATTAACAGGAGTACAAAACTACAAAAGTTTTTTTTTTGTAATTCCAAACAGAATAAAACATATTCTTCGATTATCACATATAAATATTTTTTTTTCATTTCAAATAGTCTTCCAACTATAACATTTTGACATACTATTTTATCAAACAAAAATATTCATGTCTCACTCTGCAAACTAGTGAATTTTAAAGGCAAAACTATTTGCCAAGGAAAATTCATTCGAAAACCATACGATTTGCAGAACTTTTTCCAAAGGCATACATGATAAATATCAATATTGTTAACCTTTAAAAACAGTTTTCCTCCTTAAATGAATAATAAGAAGGTTACATCTTTAATTGGAATACCAAAAAAAAAAAAAAAAAATTCTGTTACATTCTCATTTTGACCTTTCTAAACAAAACAATGAATTATGGATAAGTAATGCATTTATCTTCTACTTCCACGATCAGATTCTCTCAATCAGTAGATTACAAAAAATAATAACAATATAATAATTTCCTTAAGATTGTTGTTCATTTTATATTCCTAAGATACTTAGAACAAAACTTTGAAGAACTTAATAATACACAACAAATTTTAAGAATATTTTCACAACTAGAAAATTAAAAGTAGTAGAGAAAATAGATCAGAAACAGATTAGAAAAAATATATGAAATATTTTTCTTAAAGAAGAATTGTTGTCAATCTGTGTTTAATGAATCTTACTGATTCCAACAAACTTTGCAGAAACACGAAGTTACCAAAGTTTAATGAACCAGTGAAGAACAGAAGAACAAAAATTAATTCACAAATCTAAAATTTGTAACACATACCAGAATTTTGAAAAACAGAAAAAAGATCAAGCCCATTGAATGCATAGTGTCTCCTTAAGGAAATTATTCCCCTCTAGTATCTGAGGTTTGATTTGGAATATGTTCTCCCAGGATAGAATGATCTAAATCACCAGTGTATTGATACCCAAAACGCTGGTGTCATCGAGCCACTCAACGGCAGTAAAGTACACTTAGAATACTAGATTTAGAAGTAGTAGAAGAAGTCCAGAAATTCTATTGTTAAAATGAGAGAAAATCTATCAATTTTTAGAAAACAAAGGGTACTGCGAAAAGATTCTTATTGTGCCTTATCGGAAAGGTCACAAACCTTTGGAAAAGTCACAATCTTTCGGAAAGGTCGTCACCTTTCATAAAAGTCACAACTTTCCATAAAAGTCACAACTTTTCATAAAAGTCGCAACTTTTCATAAAAGTCACAACTTTTTATTAAAGTCGCAAATTTTCAAAAAGTCACAACTATTCATAAAAGTCGCAACTCTTCATTTTCCATTCACACATTTAAAGCCCAACATTTTTTGTGAAAGAATGCAAAGCTACATATTTTTGTGAGTTTCCACATCATCATTCTCTGCATCCACTTCTGATCTTCTTCTTTTGCTTCCACGTCATAACGAACAATTACCCAAAATCTCAGCAGAATGCTTAATCTCGGTGCCTTCACCATGTTCTTCTGAAAATATTCAAGCCAATATAACCTTAATGAAATGACTAGTAAAACGAAAGTTGCATACTCCAGACTATCTTATTGAGAAAATTCAACTTTATCTATCACCTTCACTTTTTGAGTTGAGATCATATGAACCTCCTGTATGGTGATTTATTTCCTTGGTGTGGACTACTTTGGGTTGAGAACGTGGAACAGAATTATGTTTTGACAATCTTGCTTTTACTATCAGAACCTCCTGGAACTTCTTCAACTATATTGTGCATTGGTATGCTCCTAGTTGCATGAACTATTATGACATCTACAAAGACCTGATCATCCTTAAGAACTTATAAAACACAAACATCACCAACTTTTAACTTATGTCCATAACGAATGCATTCCTACAAGACGTAACTTTAGAATTCCATAGTCCGGTAGTGCATTTGACAGACCAAGATCTACTTCCTAGAACACGAAGCAAAAGATTGCCATTGTTCTCAAGAAAATACTTCCTAGAAAAGATAAACGATATAGACTGTCAAAGGAGGGCTAAGTAAATAGATTTTGACATAGTGCAAAATGGAATAAAGAAATATTAGAGCATTGCAAAGTACATAAATATTGTAGCTTGTAGCTTACCATACTGATTGAAGTAGAGACATATGATGGTTGCATAAAAGATATAATGAACGGGTTATTAGATTTAAAAGTTTTTTCTTCTGACATGATATAGTGCTCTCTTTGTCCATTACCGTCTTGTTCTGATCGTGAACACTCTTAGATTGTTGTTAGTGAATCCTGCAATCTTCATTGCTTTTTTTAAATAGAAAATTAAGATCATTGTGTTAATATAATATGAAATTTAAGTTATATACAACAACAATGTAAAGTTTCTTTTTACCGTTTTTGTCATACTTAAGATTCAATTCAAAACCTCCCCTTAAAGAAAATATAATCTCATCTATTTTTCCACATTCTTTCTGATCAGTACAGTGTCTTGTCATTGTGAAATATTCAGAGTTGGAAAATAAATATATAAAGCAGTCAC
This sequence comes from Solanum sitiens, assembly GCA_016801875.1. Lineage (NCBI taxonomy): Eukaryota > Viridiplantae > Streptophyta > Magnoliopsida > Solanales > Solanaceae > Solanum > Solanum sitiens. The sequence continues at coordinate 4,184,994 of JABWTJ010000018.1, forward strand.
TTATAACAGTGTCATGTCAGGTGCAATATGTAGAGTCTCCATTTATACTGACTTTTCTTTTAGTTATTCATGAGATTCAAAGATAATTTACTTTCTCATCACTATGAACAAACAGGATTCAATATAAAAGTTTATAATAATTTTTTTATTAATTAAAATTTAAGATCTCAAAAAATATGTAATTAATATCAAATATATTACATTAAAAATTATATTTTCTTGATATGTTAAAAATAACAAGCAAAATTAAAAATTCATTTCTGAAATGGTGGAGAACTAAAACTGAACGAAGCGAGTACTTCTTTATACGTTTGGTAAATATTCTATTTTCTTGTCCATTTTAATTATCATGCTTGTTAACAATAATTGATAATAAAAAATTATTTCATTTGAATATATGTTGCAGTATTTGACTTGACATAAAATTTTAAGTTAAAAAAGAACTTTTAAAACTTATAATCTAAAATAATATTTGGCTACTTGTTTGACTATAAATAAATAAAATTAAAAGGCAAAATATATAACTATTCCCATTAGGACTAATAGGACTATAGATCACAACATTCAACAAGACAATTGTATAATATGTGGTGTCCTACTATATTATGTTTCATAGGACTCATGCATCTATTTATTCAACTTTATACATTTAAGTGTCTACTTGTGACACCCAAAATTGGAGAACATAAATCTGAAATAATGTCAAGTTGAATCACACAATTACCTATTATGCATTTTTGAGTTTTGTGGTTTCATGTAGGATATTCGAACTGATTTTATTTTATTTTTTTGAAAAATACACAACAAAATACTTTTTTAGGACAAACCAAAAATAAAATAAGACACTTAAATTGGGATAGAGGACCAGCAATGGATGTGGCGCAGCTGATAAGGTTGTTACTCCTTTAATTGGAGGTTTCGGGTTCGAGTCTTGGATATGCAAAATCCTTTATAGGGAGTGGTTTCCCCTAAATCGACCCTACACGGCACAAACTCACAATAGTCAAACTTTAATATGGGTATCAAATATCACGTGGGAAAACAAAAAGGAAGTATTGGGATAAAGGGAAACAAATAGTTATAAGTACGCGTGTCAATAAGAATATGAAAAATCGACCAAACCTAATCGAATTGAACCAATTTTTCTTTATTTTTTCAATAAACTGTGGATATTTGTTTAAGTGTATAATTGTTTCGAACAATTGAATGATTATTTTAATTTATAAAAAAACGAAAAATTCTTGAATCAAACCGAATAACCTTACATGTAAATAAATTTTGTATATTAACAATATTTTTTTCTTCATTTTCTCAATAAGTAATTGTTTATCAATTAAAATTTTCAATCATATTTATCTTCGCTACCTAAATAATATTCCTTTACAACTTCTCTCTAATTATTGTAATGGTTTATCCAATCTATAAATAAGAATATCTTTAGAGATGTTCAATGTCAATTTTCATTTTTTCATTCCTTTTTTCTTTCATCTTTCATTAACTTAATAATGTCATGACATGATCTTCACCTTAAAAATATCATATCTATATTTTTCAAAAATTCATCATAGAGATGTTCGCATTAGTTTGGTATAACTTTGTCAAAACGAAGAAGAAAACATAATTATGTTGGAAGATTCATCAAAAGAGATGGTCATATTAGATTAAATTTTTGAATGGTTTTAAAATATTTTGAAGATTCATTAGTGTATTGTTTTGATTTCAATTAATATTATTATATACTTTTTTATTTTATTTTGATTAGATATCTACTAACATTGTTATTAATCGGATGAATGAGGATGAAAAATATCACATTTTTGTTTTTGTGTTTGTGTTTATCTGTTTGTCAATTTCTGATTAATATTCTAAAAAAATCATTGTTCAAAGGTATAATATTACCTATGGTACATTTCTCTAGCTATTAGATATTTTTACCCCTAAAAATATATTATATGGTCTTTCATATTAGACATCAATCACAAAATAAATAAGTAAACCGTCTTTTTAATATTTTTAAAACTCTTAATTAATAATAAATTATTTATTGAAATAAATTAAGAAAAAAATCGTCAAAGTTATTTTATAGTTATGGTATAACAAATATGCATTTGTGACTAATATATATTTAACTTTTATTTATTTAAAGCAAAAATTATCTATCTTATTTTTCATATTAAAGAAGCAGTTACCTTTTGAATAGTTATTATCATAATATTCTAAGGACATCAATTATCTAAAAAAATAGTCAATTAAGGACATCAATTGTTTAACAAAATATATTTATTCCACGCAAATAAGTACACTAGTTCACAAATGTTTGAGAAAGAAATTTAGACTTTATGAACAAAAAAGTTTAAAAAAGTTATGCGTAAGTCGTAACTATTTTATCAAATGGTTCCTTCTCTAATTAAATAAATAAAAAAAGCTTGCAGAATGGAGGATCTTGTTCGCATTACCCATTATATGTAATTTTCTTTATTTTCATTTATGTGTCACAAATAAAATTTTGAAATTCCATTACATTCTTATATTGTTAGAAAATCAAGCTCATAATGATATAATTATAAAGAGAAGAAGACAAGATATAGATATGAAGAAGAAAACTTTTCTTCTATTCAAGTATATATATCAAATGGTGAGTGATATATCTATTTATAGTGTTGAGATATCACTCCTAAAGGTCACTCATTAATAGATACTAGTTTATCACCTTGGAAGCTTATCACCTTGGAAACACTTATACATGAATTTAATTAATTTTTGGATAATTCTAATGGATCATCCACATAAAACAATTCTAATGGATAATCCATAGATAATGTGCAAAAGAGTACACATATCTTTTGATACGCACTATTTGTTGCCTCATTAAAAACCTTGCCAGGAAAACCCAGTGGGACAAAACCTCGGTCAAGGGAAAAAGAGTGCAATGCGTATTATACTATCCTTGATTAAAATATCACTTAATTTCTTGCGGTGAAGTCTCCAATCTTGTACACCAGCTTCTCAAATATTGATATTGACACTGTCTTTGTGATCAAATCAAATTCACGAATATGTTGCATCGTTGGACTCATCATGATATATCCTTTTCTGATTTGATGAATATGATGAGGCTTTGACCTTACCCGAATACATTATTGAATATCATTCTATTCTTCATGACCTCGTTGCTGCAAGTAAACTGCACATTAAACATGTTCACATCAATAATCATCTTGTGGACACTTTCATTTACAGTTGATTATCTTCCTACATTGTGATTCACAAATTCTCAAATAAAACCCACATATTTCGTGAATATGGTGTGTCATTGATCTCAACCAGACGTACTCTCGACTTGCATCATAGAAGACTTTTATTTCTACATGGTTTAAAAAATTGATCACCTACATTTGATTCATTGATAGACAAGATATAATTGTGCCTCCACATGCAAATAAATAGCGTACTTGAGATCGAGTTTTATGCGGATCAGATAAATATTTTGCATCTGTGTAACCAATCAATTCTGCCTTGGATTCCTTGAAATAGAATAAACCCATAACAATGGTCCTTCAAGGATATTCAAGTATGTTCTCAAAACCATTTTAATGTCCTTTTGTTGGGGAAGAACAAATCTTTCTAGTAAATTTACTGCAAAACAAATGTCTGGTCGAGTATTGTTAACAAGATGCACTAATGCCCTGATTGCTCTAAGATATGAAGTTTCATCACCAAGAAGCTTTCATCCTTCTTTTGTGATCAAACTTAATCATAATTTATGTCAAGTCATCTCATAATCATTGGGGTACTCAATGAATGTAATTTATCCATAGAAAATCGCATCAAAACTTTTCTGTGTATGTTGATTGATGGACAAATATTTCATTCGTCAAATTCTCAATCTTAGTTCAATACAAAATTTTGTTTTTCCATAATTTTTTCATTTTAGATCCCCTTCTCAAATACTCAGTAGCTTTTAAAAACTCCTTAAGAGTGTTAGTAATTTCAAGTCATTAACATACACAATTTATAACAAATTCAGATCTGAACTTTTCATAAAAATTCAAGGACAATTAGGGTCATTCTTTTGTACCCTTTTCTTCCTTGATTATTTCAATCCATATAAGGATTCTTGAAGCTTTATTGAAAAAGTTTCCTTCAAACTTTTATATGCTTCAGACACCTCGATTGCTTCAAGGATTTTCATATAACCTTCATTGTCTAGCTAGACATCGCAATTATTCATTATATGCATTCAAGTTTTTCATATGTTGCCACATCAAAATAAACTTCATTGTATCCACCATAGGAGAAAACATCTCCAATAATGTCACAATTTTCGGGACAAACCTTTATGCCCCAAGGCACAGGTCGTACTTGATATCTTACGGTTATACTATCGCATAATAATTTATTTGTACCCCACTAACATTATACCTTTATTTATGGACTATCAGTCCAAAACATCACTTTTCTAAGTCAAAACAAAATATTCTTGAATCATGAATTTTACTTGGCCAATCATTTATCTGTCCACACTCTATGACAAATTTGAAATCAAGATCCTCATCACAATTTATATCATTCAGCGCTAACACATATCAAAGACATCATCAACGGTTAGTTAATATCGATTCCAACAATACATAACTTATTGAGATCTCTTCATTTTCATCATTTTTCAGGTAATTGAACCTTTTTCGAGGTTTTATGAAGTGTTATGTAAATGTGCTCTTTTATAGCACTTGCCTCATTATCATGACCATATTGATCATTTGCTCATCTCCTTCTTCAAGGAATTTTATATTTTAAATCGATCGGTCTATTATGTTTCTGACATATCATAGACTATTTCCTTCAAAGACTTCACATTGGAGCATTTGCAGTTGAATTATATGATAGGTTTAATATATTCATCTGACAACTGATTTCCAACATTGTGCAAATGAATTATCCCTTTAACTTTAAGTTCACATATTTATTTAACGAGAATCTAGATAATTCATAATTAACATCAGACATAATTTTTAGTTGTCAAAATCATCCCTTCCCCTAATGTTAGAAAATTAACATTCATCCCAACCTTATTTAAGAATTCATCTTTGTGTGTGGTGGAGCAATTAAAATCATAAATACACATTCAACATATTATATGAAAATTATTTGGTTCCTGACCCTAAAACAATTTTAAAAGGGAAACTTTGTTGGCTTGATGCATACATGTGTTGATACATGTTAAATAAAAATTTCTCATACCAAATCTTATTTGGCAATTCTGCTCTCATAACCATGATTTAGCTATAATTGGAGGCATACAATTTCTGCTAAATCAACCAGCACTATCACTATAATTTCATAATTTGGAATTGTGCTCTTAATTTAACATTTCGAGCAAACAACCTTACAAACACCAAGTTGTAAGTTGACATCAAAGTTTACATGTGATCATCGCATTGATGCATCTATCATATAGTTGCAAATGATCCACATGAAAGGTGAATGGAATCGTATTCACCTTTCTATATGTTCCAAAAATTTGAGGGAATTACAATCCCAAACTTAACTAGTACAATGATCAATTTATGAAGAAACAAGCAACACAAGAGAATTTTTGAAGAATCTTTTATTTCATCATCATATAATCCACATGAATTCTCAATTACATTTGCATCACGTTCAACCCAGAATGATCAACCGATCATGTCAACTGATCTTTTTTTCAGTACACTTATAATTTACTTTTGCATGTGATTCCATCAGCATGCCCACGTTTGTGTCCAACAAACAAGAGAAAAAGATGTCTAATCTTTTACGTAAATATTTATAACCCACTTCATTGTCGTAATCTTAAGATAATAAATCTTTTCATAATTTATAATCTCGTTATTTTTTTTCAATTCATCCGAAAATAAAAGTTTCTTTTGAGACTTACTAACACCCCAATATTATTCCTCTCGTAATAATACAACTCATTAGAGCTTGAAATTAATTTTGTGTACTATCACATATGTCATGACACCATCCATATGGTGAACATCTCCTCAAGGAGATATTATATTGTTATTTTCATGGTCAAAATTATTACGAGCAAGACATGTTTCTTGCTTTACTTTTGTTGTACCATAGGTACACAAGCAATGACAAATTTGTATTGTTACACAAAAATATTATTTTGTTCATGTCACAACCTTTATAGGCAAGAGTTTTTATTTCTTTTTCCCTTTTGGTAGTTTACAAATAAACATACCATAATATTTATGACGTATAAACGTACACAATTATTGACCATTTCTGCCAAATAAAAATTTATTTATTCCTCTCAAACCTCTTGTAGAGATGAGTTGTGGCATATATCATTTTTTTTCAAACCTCCCATAGATATGAGTTGTGGCATATATCCAACACATAATGATTTTATCACGTCTTGACCCATTCTCCTATAGAATGGTCGAGCATTCACAATGCTCATCACAGGTCACATTCTCTTCAAGGAATGAACTAATCTTTTATATGTACTTCATAAATTTGCATTATAAACATACTAGGTAAATTAATCATTCGATAATATTAATATTTTAGATATATACCCTACATTAGGAAGAACATTTAATTCTAAGGCCAAATGTTGCTATATTATTTTAAATTATTTTTGTTATAGTAATTATGAGTCATAGAGAGATTTCGAGTATAAGAAAGAAGTTAAAGAAAATCTCCATAAAGATATTTGGTAAGAAGCAATAAAATTTGCTAAATATCAATTAGTTATAAAGAACAACATCAGATATAAAGAAGAGACCAAAAAGCCTCAAATGACAAAACTCCCAAGTAAAGTTGAACATCACGTCCATACAAGAACATAATAAACTAAACTCAAATGGAAGATCTTCCGGTTATTTCTTATGAACCTCCATCAATCTATTTTAATTATAGTATGACGTATCATGTATATGTTTAAAAATGAGCCTAAAATTGATTGCATCATACATGTTTTTCCTCATTGTCTCAGAGTAATCATTACTATTGATTATGTTTCATATCATCGACCCCAACCTTTTTTGAATTGAACCATAGTTATTTTTATGGTTATAGTATACAGTTAGAAAGAATGAATGCAATTATTAACCATGAAGTAGGTGGCCGCTGAATCGAACGGTTCACCACTGTATATTCTAAATCAAAATTTTGACACATAACATATTAAAATCTCACAGCATAATTTTGTGAGCACGGGAACTCACAAATATCCACAAATAATAATAAAATCACCCTTGATTTCCTAGCAGTTAAGATGAAAAAGGCATGTTTCTTGCCTATTAAGTTGTATACAATTTTATAGTTCACAAATTTAATTAAAATAATCCAAAAGAAAGAGTTGTTACTTCTTTACTGAAAAAAAAAAAAACTTTATCAAAATAAACAGTTATCACTACAGTAAATATGATTTTTAATAGCAATTCTTATTTAATTATCGGTAAATATGTATTTTCAAAGTCAGTTGGTACTATCTATAAATGTTCCTAAAGATTCTAACAGCGTTGAATCTAATGAACATTAATTAATATCGATAAAGGCTCTAACACTCTTCGTTAATGTGTGTTTTTTCTGTCGATAAAAGATATTTTTTAAGATTCAAATTCAAAACCTCTCCTTAAATAAAATATAATCTCATCTATTACCACATTCTTTTCGATCAGTACAGTGTCATGTCACGATAAAATATTCAGAGTTAAAAAATAAATAAAGCAGTCACTTATGACAATGTCATGTCAGGTGCAATATGCAGAGTCTCCATTTATGCTGACATTTGTTTTTATTTATTCATGTAATTAAAAGATAATTTACTTTCCCATCACTGTGAACAAACAGGCTTCAATATAAAAATTTATAATAACTTTTTTATTAATTAAATTTTAAGATCTCAAAAAATATGTATTTAATATTAAATATATTACAATAAAAAATTTATATTTTCTTGATATGTTAAAAATAACAAGCAAAATTAAAAATTTATTTTTGAAATAGTTAAGAACTAAAAGTGAATGAAGCAAGTATTTCTTTATACGTTTGGTAAATATTCTATTTTCTTGGCCATTTTAATTATCATGCTTGTTAACAATAAATGATAATAAAAAATTATTTCATTTCAATATATGTTGCATTATTTGACTTGACATAAAATTTTAAGTTAAAAAAGAACTTTTAAAACTTATAATCTAAAATAATATTTGACTACTTGTGTAATTAATATTAAATATATTACATTAAAAAAATTATATTTTCTTGATATGTTAAAAATAACAAGCAAAATTAAAAATCTATTTTTGAAATAGTGGAGAACAAAAAGCGAATGAAGCGAGTATTTCTTTATACGTTTGGTAAATATTCTATTTTCTTGTCCATTTTAATTATCATGCTTGTTAAAAATAATTGATAATAAAAAATTATTTCATTTCAATATATTGCATTATTTGACTTGACATAAAATTTTAAGTTAAAAAAGAACTTTTAAAACTTATAATCTAAAATAATATTTGACTACTTGTGTGACTATAAATAAAAAAGATTAAAAGGCAAAATATATAACTATACCCTTTAGGACTAATAGGACTACAGATCAGAACATTTAACAAGACAATTTGTATAATATATGGTGTCTTGCCTATATTATCTTACATAGGACTCATGCATCTACTTGTTCAACTTTATACATTTAAGTATCTACTTGTGACACCCAAAGTTGAAGAACATAAATCTGAAATAATGTCAAGTTGAATGACACATTTACGTATTATGCATTTTTTAGTTTTGTGGTTTCATGTCGGATATTCGAACTGATTTTATTTTATTTTTTTGAAAAATATACAACAAAATACTTTTTTAGGACAAACCAAAAATAAAATAAGACACTTAAATTGGGATAGAGGACCAGCAATGGACGTGGCGCAGATCATGAGGTTGTTACTCCCTTAATTAGAGGTTTCGGGTTCGAGTCCTGGATATGCAAAATCCTTTATAGGGAGCGGTTTCCCCTAAATCGACCCTACACGGCACAAACTCACAATAGTCAAGATCTAATATGGGTATCAAATATCACGTGGGAAAACAAAAAGGAAGTATTGGGATAAAGGGAAGCCAATAGTTATAAGTAGGCGTGTCAAAAAGAATATGAAAAATCGACCAAACCTAATTGAATCGAACCGATTTATGTTATTTTTTCACTAAACTGTGGATATTTATTTAAGTGTATAATTGTTTTGAACAATTGAATGATTATTTTAATTTCTAAATAAAAAACGAAAAAAAAACTTGAATCAAACCGAATAACCTTACATGTAAATAAATTTTGTATATTAACAAAACAAAATCTTCATTTTCTCAATAAGTAATTGTTTATCAATTAAAAATTTAAACATATTTATCTTCTCTACCTAAATAACATTCATCTACAACTTCTTTCTAATTATTGTTATGGTTTATCCAATCTATAAATAAGGATATCTTTAGATATGTTCAATGTCAATTTTCATTATTTCATTCTTTTTTTTCTTTCATCTTTCATTAACTTAATAATTTCATGATATGATCTTCACCTTTAAAAAATCATATATATATATATATATATATATATATATATATATATATATATATATATATTTCAAAAATTCATCATAGAGATGTTCGCATTAGTTTGGTATAACTTTGTCAAAATGAAGAAGAAAACTTAATTATCTTGGAAGATTCATCTAAAGAGATGGTCATATTAGTATAAAAATTTGAATGGTTTTCAAATATTTTGAAGATTCATTAATGTATTATTTTTATTTCAATTAATATTATTCTATACTTTTTTATTTTATTTTGATTAGATATCTACTAACATTGTTTTTAATCGGATGAATAAAAATATGACATTTTTGCTTTTGTGTTTGTGTTTATCAGTTTGTCAATTTCTAATTTATATTCTTAAAAAAAAGATCATTGTTGAAAGGTATAATATTACCTATGATAAATTTCTCTAGCTATTAAATATTGTTACCCCTAAAAATATATTATATTGTCTGTCATATTAGACATCAATCACAAAATAAATAAGTAAACCGTATTTTAATATTTTAAAAACTTTTAATTAATAAATAAATTATTTATTGAAACAAATTAAGAAAAAAATCCTCAAAGTTATTTTATAGTTATGGTATAACAAATATGCATTTGTGACTAATATATATTTAACTTATATTTATTTAAAGTAAAAATTATCTATCTTATTTTTCACATTAAAGAAGGAGTTACCTTTTGAATAGTTATTATAATAATATTCTAAGGACATCAATTATTTTAAAAAATAGTCGTGCAAATAAGCACACTAGTCCACAAATGTTTGAGAAAGAAATTTAGACTTTATGAACTAAAAATTAAAAATAGTTACGCGTAAGTTGTAAATATTTTATCAAATGGTTCCTTCTCTAATTAAATAAATAAAAAAAGCTTGCAAAATAGAGGATCTTGTTCACATTACCCATTATCTGTAATTTTCTTTATTTTCATTTATGTGTCACAAATAAATTTTGAAATTCCATTATATTCTTATATTGTTAGAAAATCAAGCTCATATTGATATAATTATAAAGAGAAGAAGACAAGATATAGAGATGAAGAAGAAATATTTTCTTCTATTCAAGTGTATATATCAAATGGTGAGTAATATCTCTATTTTTAGTGTTGAGATATCACTCCCAAAGGTAACCACATTAATATATACTAGCTTATCATCTTGGAAACACTTATACATGAATCCAACTAATTGTTTGATAACTCTAATGGATCATCTATATAAAACAATTCTAATGGATAATCCATAGATAATGTGCAAAATAGTACACAAATCTTTTGATACGCACTATTTGTTGCCTCAATAAAAACCTTGCCAGGAAAACCCAATGGGACAAAACCTCGGTCAAGGGAAAAAGAGTGTAACGCGTATTATACTCCCCTGATTAAAATATCACTTAATTTCGTGCGATGAAGTCTCCATCGTGATATATCCTTTTCTGATTTGATGAATATGTCGAGGCTTTGACCTTAACCGAATACATTATTGAATAACATTCTATTCTTCATGACCTCGTTGTTGCAAGTAAACTTCACATTTAACGTGTTCACATAAATAATAATCTTGTGGACACTTTCATTTGCAGTTGAATATCTTCGTACATTGTGGTTGATAAATTCTTTTTCAAAGAAAAACCACATATTTCATGAATATTGTGTGTCATTGATCTCAACCAGACGCACTCTCGACTTGCATCATAGAAGGCTTTTATTTCTGCATGGTTTGAAAAAGTGATCACCTACATTTGCTTCATTGATAGTCAAGATATTATTGTGCCTCCTCATGTAAAAAAATAGCGTGCTTGAGATCGAGTTTTATGTGAATCAGATAAATATTTTGCATCTGTGTAATCAATCAATTCTGTCTTGGATTCCTCGAAATAGAATAAATCCATAACTATGGTCCTTCAAGGATATTCAAGTATGTGCTCAACACCATTTCAATGTCCTTTTGTTGGAGAGGAACAGAATCTTGCCGTTAAATTTACTGCAAAACAAATGTCTGGTCGAGTATTGTTAGCAAGATGCACTAGTATCCTGATTGCACTAAGATATGGAGTTTGATCACCAAGAATCTTTCATCCTTCTTTTGTGATCAAAATGAATCGTCATTTATGTCAAGCGATCTCATAATCATTGGGGTACTTAATGAATGTGATTTATCCATATAAAATCATATCAAAACTTTTCTGTGTATGTTGATTGATGGACAAATATTTCATTCGTCAAATTCTCAATCATAGGTCCAGAATTTTTTTTGTCTTTCCGTAATCTTTTCATTTTAGGTCCCTTTCTCAAATACTCAGTAGCTCTTAAAAACTCCTTAAGAGTGTTAGTAATTTCAAATCATTAACATACACAATTTACAACAAATTCAGAAATTACGTTTTCATAAAAATTCAAGGACAATTAGGGTCATTCTTTTTGTACATTTTTCTTTTTTGATTATTTCAATCATATAAGAATTCTTGAAGCTTTATCGAAAAAGTTTCCTTCAAACTTTTATATGCTTGAGACACCTCGATTGCTTCAAGAATTTTCATATAACCTTCATTGTGTAGCTAGACATCACAATTATTCATTATATTCATTCAAGTTTTTCTTATGTTTCCAGATCAAAACAAACATCATTGCATCTACCATAGGAGAAAACATCTCCAATAATGTCAGGATTTTCGCGACAAACCTTTATGCCCCAAGGCGTAAGTTGTATTTGATATCTTATGGTTATACAATCGCATAATAATTTATTTGTACACCACTAACATTATACCTTTATTTATGGACTATCATTCCAAAATATCACTTTTCTAAGTCAAAACAAAATATTCTTGAATCATGGATTTTACTTGGCCAATCATTTATCTGTCCACACTCTATGACAGATTTAAAATCAAGATCCTTGTCACAATTTATATCATTCAGCACTAACACATATCAAAGATACCGTCGATGGTTATTTGATATCGATTCCAACAAGATATAACTTATCGAGATCTCTTCACCAGAACCTTTTTCGAGGTTTTATGAAGTGTTATGTCAATGTGTTGTTTTATAGCACTTGCCTCATTATCATGACCATATTGATCAATTTCTCCTCTCCTTCTTCAAGGAATTTTATATTTGGAATCGATTGGTCTATTATGCTTATAACATATCATAGATTTTGTCCTTCAAGGACTTCACATTGGAGCATTTGCAGCTGAATTATATGATAGGGTTAGTACATTCATCTGGCAACTGATTTGCAACATTGTGCAAATGAATTATCCCTTGAACTTTAAGTTCACTTATTTATTTTAACGAGGATCTAAATAATTCATAATTAACCTCACACATAATTTTCAGCTGTCAAAATCATCTCTCCCCCTAATGTTAGAAATCTAACATTCATCCCAACCTTATTTGGGAATTCATCTTTGTGTGTGGTGGAACAATTAAAATCATAACCGCACATTCAACATTTTAGATGAAAATTATTTGGTTCCTGACCCTAAACCAATTTTAAAGGGGAAACCTTGTTGGTTTGGTGCATACATGTGTTGCTACATGTTAAATAAAATTTTCTCATACCAAATCTTATTTTGGAGTTCTGTTCTCATAACCATGATTTAGCTATAATTAGAGGCATACAATTTCTGCTAAATCAACCAGCACTATCACTATAATTTCATAATTTGGAACTGTGCTCTTAATTTAACATTTCGAGCAAACAACCTTACAAACACCAAGTTGTAAGTTGACACCAAAGTTTACATGTGATCATCTCATAGATGCATCTATGATATAGTTGCAAATGATCCACATGGACGGTGAATGGGACCATATTCACCTTTTTATATGTTCCAAAAATTTTAAGAAATTACAATCCCAAACTTAACTGGTAGATCATTTTATGAAGAGAACAAGCAATACAAGAGAATTCTTGAAGAATTTTTTATTTCTTCATCATATAATCCACATGAATTCTCAATTACATTTGCATCACGTTCAACCCAGAATGATCAACCAGTCATGCCAACTGATCTTTTTTTTAGTACACTTATAATTTACTTTTGCATGTGATTGAATCTGCATGCTCACGTTTGTGTGCAACAAACAAGAGGAAAATGACTAATCATTTACGTAAATATTTATAACCCGCTTCAATTGTAGTAATCTAAAGATTAAATCTTTTCATAATTTATAGTCTCAATATTTTTTTTCAATTCATCCGAAACTTAAAAGATTCGGATGAGACTTATTACCACCCCAATATTATTCCTCCCATAATAATACAACTCATTAGAACTTGCAATTAATTTTGTGCATTATGACATATTCCATGACACAATCCATATGGTGAACATCTCCTCGAGGAGAAATTATATTATTATTATCATGGCCAAAATTATTGCGAGCAAGACATGTTTCTTGCTTTACTTTTGTTGTACCATAGGTACACAAGCAATGACAAATTTGTATTATCACACAAAAATATTATTTTGGTCATGAAACAACCTTTATAGGCAAGAGTTTTTATTTCTTTTGCCCTTATGGTAGTTCACAAATAAATATACCATAATATTTATGACGTATAAATGTACACGACCATTGACCATTTCTGCCAAATAAAAATTTATTTATTCCTCTCAAACCTCTACTAGAGATGAGTTGTGGCATATATCATTTATTTTTCAAGCCTCCCATAGAGATGAGTTGTGTCATATATTGTTGTGAATCAAGCTGACTCCGTAAGGACCTATGGGCTATTAGAGACTTTTATTTGAGATCCAGACCCAATAACCATTTGTTAAAAAGGACTAGAAGTTAGAAGAACGGTTATGAAAATAATATGGAATTTTTTATTTTCAGTTTCCTCTCATCCCCTTTCTCTGGTCTAGTATCCCATCCCCTTCTTGTTACCTTTCTTCTATGTATCTGTAATTAGTATGTTATAACTCTGTTGTGCATATTATACGTTGTAATTTGTATTTAACATAATAATATATATCAGTGTTTATATTAGAAATCGGGTTTGTTTCATTGGTGCTTTCATCCAGAGTTCTTCAATGGAGGACCAAATATCTCGAAGAATTGAAGATTCAATTAATGTCATGAAGGATGCTTGGTCGAAGGATCTCGCTGAAATTCGTTCACTATTACAAGAGTTGGTTAGAAACCTTCCAACGAGTAAACCAAGTCCGTGGAATTTCAACGATTTTGTGGCCAGAATCCAAATTTAATGATTTCTCAGGCTGAACGCTACTTTGAGTTCTATGAAATTACAAAAAACAACAAGTTATATCTCGCCTCGTGCTATCTCAACGGGGCAGCGTTGACGTGGTACCAATGGCTTTTCCAGAACAAACAATTGGTAGATTGGAAACACTTCACTGCAAAAGTGTTAATTCGTTTCCGCAAACGATATCTCAAATCACAGGAAGGTCGTTTAGCCAATCTCTGGCAGGTACCCACTGTGACTGAGTACCCAAATCCTTTTGAGGCTATTTCGCCAGGTTTCAGTGAGCCAGATATACTTTCACCATGTCTTCCACATGTATGCCCACAAAGTAGCTATATATCCAATTCGTTGTTGCCTCAGAACTTTGATGAGAAATCTGAATACCCGACCAATATTGATGCGCACAAGATATTCGACAAAATGTCAAATAGTTGCCCCAAGATATTCACCTTGGCGCCATTAGATGATCAAATTGAAATGTCTGATGAAGATTATATATATCTTGACATCATCAAAATCCAACAGTTTCGTGGAAATTCCCAAAGAGATATGTCACAGAGGTATGTTACATCAATTTCTTTGGATTCTGACTCTCCGAAACAACAAATTGAAAGCACGTCCTTTGAAGACATGTATCTTCTTGAATTTTTCTCGGAGCATGAGACTATGTCAGTACTTTTGTTGGGATCTATTGACACGTTTTGCTTCATCACGTATGTTAATTATATGACTAAAGTGTGGGATCCAGGACGACGATGGTGTATGCATTTTTCCATTTTGTTTTCTAATATTCCAGAGACAGTTGTTGCTTCTTTGCAATTTAATTACAATTACACCCACTTGGAAATGAACACTCGGAATAAGGATTGGGAGAAGAACTTCAGGGGACTGTTTGCTTTTCGTTCTCAATGCATGAATTTGAAATTTGATACAAGTTTGGAGTGCAGAAGAATGATACATCCTACAATAAGTCTTGCTAGCTTCGTACAATCATTGCGTTCATTAACTAATTTTCCTACTTCTCTCGCTGAACATGGTTCCTCACCAATGATGCATAATTATTGGACTTGCTATTTTACCACGCCATTATCTGATTTTTTTACTGATTCATAAATCAGTTCTCCATATCATAAAGTTGGAAAATTTCACAGAGAATGAATAACACTAGTTTATCCCTGTGTCATAGCCAGACAAACAGAGAAAATTTCTAGAGGTCAAATTTCTTTTGAAATGATTTTAGTCTCTGTCTTTGATCCTGGAGGAGGTACTTTTGATGTACCAATTCTTGAAGACATGGATGGTGTCCTTTTGGAAATCTCCAAAACAATAACTAATGTATCTATATGCCACATGTCTCTCTCTGCCGACAAACGTGATCTTCATCAATTGACATTAAAAGTGTTCATCAATTTGATATCAATTCTACTATATTGGCATTTTTCCACAGCTAACCCCCCCTTTGGATGGACAATATAGAGAATTGTCCAACACAACTGCACGAGCAAAAAGATTGAAGTGCGACGTGAAGTTTGCAATTTTAAGAGATAGGTATGCATATGTTCAGGCAGAGTGGCTAACTGCGGTTGAATTAGTGAGATTAGTTTCAGTTGCTACTGCTGCTTTAACTAACAGTGGACTTAGAAGTATTGAAGAGCAACTCATGGAAAATGAAGGCCTGACCATTGATGTAATTACAGGAGGTGTTATTCATCTTGGTAAATTAGAATCTGCAAAGGGCACTGGGGATGATTTATCAGTATTTAAGGTTAGCAACTCTTGGTTTCATTCTAACATTGAAGCAGTAGCTCGCGACTCACCTTCAAACCTGGACAGATTTACTATTGTAATGTCACGGAGGCTCCACTCGAACCTTGAGGACAAGGTTCTTTTTGAGGTCGGGAGTATTGGTGTGAACCAAGATGACTCCGTAAGGGCCTATGGGCTATTAGAGACTTTTATTCGAGATCCAGGCCAAATAACTATTTGTTAAAAAGGACTAGAAGTTAGAAGAACGGTTATGAAAATAATGTGAAAGTTTTGGTTTTCAGTTTCCTCTCATCCCCTTTCTCTGGTCTAGTATCCCATCCCCTTCTTGTTACCTTTCTTCTATGTATCTGTAATTAGTATGTTATAACTTTTTTGTGTGTATTATACGTTGTAATTTGTATTTAACATAACAATATATATCAGTGTTTATATTAGAAATCGGGTTTGTTTCATATATCCAAACCATAATGATGTTATCACGTTTTGACTAATTCTCTTATAGAATGGTCGAGCATTCATAATATTCATCACAAGTCACATTCTCTTCAAGAAATGGACTAATCATTTATATGTACTTCATAAATTTGCATTATAAACGTACTAGGTAATTTGATCGTTCGATAATATTAATATTTTAGAAATATACCCTACATTGTGAAGAACATTTTATTCTATGGCAAAATGTTCCTCCAAAATCTTAAAGTGCTATATTTTTTTAAATTATTTTTGTTAAGCAATTATGAATCATAGAGAGATTTCGAGTATAAGAAAGAAGTTTAACAAAATCTCCATAAAATTATTTGGTAAGAAGTAATGAAATTTGCTAAATTTTAAATAGTTATAAAGAACAACATCGGACAATAAAGAAGAGACCAAAACGCCTCGAACGACAAAACTCCCAAGTAAAGTTGAACATTACGTCCATACAAGAACATAATAAACTACACTCAATAGTAAGATCTTCAGATTATTTCTTATGAACCTCCATCAATAAATTTTAATTATAGTATGACGTATCATGCTTTGACTCAAGCAAGTAAGAACAAATAAAAATATTGAGTTTGAAAAGCTCTTCGCGAAGTAGCCTTTTTCTCGCTAACATTTTGTTCATATTTCTTAAAATGTTGTTTGATACAAACATTATTTAGAGTCATCACCTTGTCAAATGTCCTTTTCAGAAGGACTTTTCCATAACTTTCAATTTTATTGTTATAGAACTACCAATGAATATGGTTTCATTGGGTACAATAAAGACAATGTAGTCCAAATGTTTCTTTTACAAAACATAACAAATGACTATTCACCAATATTCATGTCTATACAAATACTTTTATTATAATAGACATATATTTTCATGAAAAATCACAATATTTTAAGTGACATGTTTTCATAAAAGAACACAATTATTTTGAACAAGTATATATATGATTAGTAGTTTCATACTAGTCACAACATATACTAGTAATAGAGAAACTCAACAACTACAATACCGAATATACTCCAAGAATTTGATGGATCTAACATAATACAAAAGTATCACTGAATTTCATATCTTTTGATCAAACATTAAATTAGACACCATGTCTAATTTTATCTTTATCATCAGCAAAGAACCCCATTTTAAATGTGATCTCAAAAATATTTTTCAAGTATTTGAAAATAGTTTTTCCACATATTTTTCCAGACTATCAAAATGTCATTGGCAGTATGAAAGCAATTTTGGAAATATTATTGTACAAAAAAATTGTATTGCTTCAATTCCCTTTGACAATCTTTACATAGTGTCATAATACATTCCATATAGAGGCACAAAATCACACACTCTAAGTCATTGATATTTTTTCCTTTATCAAAAATAGACATACCACTTAGTATTTAGAATACTAACAATAAACACAAAACGTTTTATAAAATTTGTTTCTATATAACAGTGAAGTTTATAGAAGTCAAAAGTACAACACTTAATTATTATGTAAAGTTTTCATATTTTTTAAACCAATTGCATAGTCTGATTTATCTTTCGTAGAAACTACAACCGTTTTGAGTCTACAAAAATCAGACACAATTAAATTTCACATGGAGTACAAAACTACAAAAAAAAAATAGTCTCCAAACATAATTAAACATATTCTTTATCACATATAAATATTTTTCTTGTCAATACTTCCAATTATAACATTTTGACATACTACTTTATCAAACAAAAATATGCATCTCTCATTTTGCAAACTAAAGAATTTTAAAGGCTACACTATTTACCAAGCAAAATTCATTTCCACAACATTTGGTTTGCAAAAAAAACTAATTCAAAGATACACATGATAAAAATCAAAGTTGTTAACTCATAGAAACTATTTCCCTATTTAGACAAAATAATAAGAAGGTTACTTGGTGTAATCTTTAATCGAAATACAACCAACAAATGTTTTCTCTACATTCTCACTTCGACCTTGCTAAACAAAGCACCGAATTGTGGAGAAGTAATGCATTAATCTTCTACTTTCATGATATGTTTCTCTCAATCAATAAAATACAAGAAATACTAACAGTATAATATTTTCTTTAAGATTGTTGTTCATCTTGTATTCCTAAGATACTTAGAACAAAAATTTGAAAAACTTGGTAAGATACAACAAAGTTTAAGAACATTTTCACAACTACAAATTAAACCTAGTAGATAAACTAGAATCATAAATATATTTTTCTTAAGGAAGAATTGTTGTCAATCTGTGTTTAAAGAATTTTTCAGATTCCAACAAACTTTGCAGAAACACGAAGTTACAAAATTTTAATGAACCAGTGAAGAACACAAGAACAAAAATTAATTCACAAATCTAAATTCTGTAACACATACAAGAATCTGGAAAAACAAAAAAAAAATCAAGCCCACTGAATGCACATTATCCCCTTAAGGAAATTATTCCCCTCTAGTATCTGAGGTTTGATTTGGAATATGTCCTCCCAGGATAGAATGATCTCAATCACTAGTGTATTGATATCCAAAACGTTGGTATCAGCAAGCCACTCAACGACAATAAAGTATACTTAAAATACTAGATTTAGTAGTAGTAGTAGTAGTAAAAGTCCAGAAATTGGTTCTTAAAATGAGAGAAAATCCCTCAATTTATAGAAAACAAAGGATAGTGTGAAAAGGTTCTTATTGTCCCTTACCGAAAAGGTCACAAACCTTTAAAAAAGTCACAATCTTAGGGAAAGATTACAACATTTCATAAAAGTCACAACTTATCATAAAAGTAGGAACTTTTCATAGAAGTCGCAACTTTTCATAAAAGTTGCAACCTTTCATAAAAGTCGCAACTTTTCATAAAAGTCGCAACTCTTCATAAAAGTCGCAACTCTTCATTTTCCATTCACACCTTTTATAATCCAACACATTGTCTCTTGCTTGAAACTTGTAACACAACACAAACTTCTAGACTCTAGTTTTCGTTATCTTGTCTTTAAAATTAGAAACACCTTCATCTATTTTATGCGTTGGTTTCCTCTCGGCTTGATGAAATATAATGACATCTAAAAAGGGTTGAGTGCTCTTAATCAGTTCAAAATACACAGACATCACCAGTTTTAAACTTATTGTCCAACACAAATGACCTCCAAGTAAAGAGAATTGTCCCTTTGATATCCCCAGGTCATATTCGACAGATCAAGATCCCCTGCCAAGAACATGAAGCACTAATCGCCAAATTTCTCTCAAAAATATTTCCAAGCAAAGAAGAAACATATGTGCTGCCAAAAGAGATGGAGATGGTAAATTGAGCATAAGCTGATGCTTCCATATGGATTGGAAAGAAAAAAACACAAAGTACTGGCAAGTTTGTAAAGTAGCTTACCAGATTGTATGATTTCGAGATATATGATGGTTGCATAAACGTTTAAACAAATAGATTCTAAGATATAAAAGTTTATGCTCTTTGATGTGTAATTTTCCTCTCTTTGTCCAGTACTGTCATTCTCTTAGCATAAGCCATCTCAGTTTGTTGCGTGTGCATCTTGCAACTTTCTCCGCTTTTTCAAATAGAAAATCAAAATCAATATATTGCTACTAAAATGTTATGGAAGCAGATGATCTATTCTGTTAGTAAGCCAGAGTAAACATAATTTTGAGTTTTCTTGAGAGAGACGGTGAAGCTACATCCTCTTGTGACTTTTCCACCTTGATACTTTTGGCGTGAACGTCAATCGGAACATCATCCACTGCCTCCTTTTATGGTTTCGTTCTTTTGATGTGACAATGGCCCAAAATCTTAACAGAATGCTCAATCTCAGTAACTTCACCATGTTCTTCTTTAAAAAAATCAAAGCCAATATAACTTTAAATAAAATGATCAAGAAAACTAATAGTTCAATGAAAGTTGTATACTCGAGACTATCTTATAAAGAGAATTCACCTATAGTTTTTTCGTTGAGACCATATTAACCTCCTGTCTGGTGTGTTAAGTTCTTGGTTAGGACTACTTTGGGCTGAGAACAGGAAACAGAATTATCAGCTTCGATAACTTTCCTTTTACTATCAGAACCTCCTGGCACTTCTTCGACTATATCGTGCATTAGTGTTCTCCCAGCTGCACGAAATATTGTCATGTCTACACAGAGCTGAGCGCCCTTAATCACTTCAAATACACAAACATCACCAACTTTAAACTTATTTTCTAGGACGAATGCCTTCCAACCAGACTAAACTTTAGCATATCATTTTCTGATAGTGCATTTGACAGACCAAGATCCACTGCCTGGAATACAAAGCATTAAATTTCCATCGGTCTCAAGAAAATACATCCTAGAAAATCCTGAATGTATTTTATGCCAAAAGAGATGGACATAGTGAAATAAGTATAACAACATGCATCCACATGAATGGAGTAAAGATTTTGGAAAGTCTACAGAGTTATAGCTTGTAGCTTACCAGAATGTATGGTATCCATACATACGATGGTTGCATAAAAGATATAATGAATTGATTCTTAGATTGAAAAGTTATAGTTCTTTGATATGATATAGTGCTCTGTTTGTCCATTAATGTCTTGTTCTTATTATAAACAATCTTGGATTGTTGCCTGTGCTTTCCACAACTTCCTCCGCTTTCTTCATAATAAAAAACCAATATCAATGTATTACTACTAAGTTGTCATATAAGTATGTTATATTCAACGTGTTTTGATGAACCTCACAAATGCAGGGACTTGGTCCCTGGCAGAGTGACCTCGTCCAAATTCAAATGGGTACAATTGTAAAGCTGTCATATCAGGTGGTAGGTGAGAAATACAGTGTACTGCACCAACAGAAAGAGCCGACGAGAGTGTTTGTTTCAACGTCTCACAAATGAAGGGACCAGTCCATGGCTGATTTATCTCGTCCAGATCTATAATTAGGTACAATTGTAAAGTTTTCGTGTTAGAGGTTGGTGAGGCGTCAGCATACTACACCAATCAGAATGGACGAAGTTGTTTGTCCAACGGTCAATAACTCTTTATGGTTGACTTAGTCAACATGACAAACAATAAATTAATTCATTCATTTAAAAGGAGAGTGACCTAGCACGTCTTCTCAAGAACTTACTAAGAAAAGTTTGCAAGGGATCTGGTCCTGCAAGATTGCGTATGTGAAAAGACGACAAGAAAGCTGTCAGAAAAGTTGTCACCTCTGATGTGGTAGGTGCACAACTTTTCTGAACAGTAGGCTCTCTGCCAATGGGCGGTCCCAAGGAGTTATGTTGATTATATATAGTCTCTCTCTAAAAACACACAAACTAAATTCACAAGCGTAAAAAGACAATCCATACATCAAGGACCTGATCAATTGAAGGAGTGCGTTTTATACCTGTTGTTGTTCTTGATTGTTTGTATTTGTTCTTAACTTGTAGGATTCGTTTCACTTGTGTTAGATATGTTTCAAAACTGGTGTGAATCTTTGTAAGAACATAGTTAGGAGTAACTTTGTGTCTTACTGTAAAAGTTTATATTAATCAGTTGGGTTAGTATAGTGGGTAGTGTTGTATCTGCTTAGGCTCGCTTAAGTAATCGTTGTATTACTTAGTTTAGAGATTAGGAGTTTAATATTTAAGTGTGGTTTGTAAACTGGTTTTTACTTTTGCTTTGAGAATATTAGTGAAAACAATTTGAAAAGTCATGTGTCACAGGTCATGATTTTACTCCCTTGAAAAAGGAGGTTTCTACGTAAAACTCTTTTGCAGATCTTACTTCCAACTATTTAATTACTTTCTGCACATATTGTAGGATGTGTTCTTGCTGAGTTGAGGGACCTGTACCCAAGATCACTGGTTGGCGTATACATTCCAAAAAAGTAAAATATCAATGTATTCCTCCGCTTTCTTACTTTTGGTATTTCTTGTGAAAGAAGGCAAAGCTACATCTTCTTGTGAGTTTCCACATCATCATCCTCTGCATCCACTTCTGATATTCTTCTTTTGCTTCCACGTCCTAACGGACAATGACCCAAAATCTCAGCAGAATGCTTAATCTCAGTGCCTTCACCATGTTCTTCTGAAAATATTCAAGCCAATATAACCTTAATGAAATGATCAGAATATTACTAGTACAACGAAAGTTGCATACTCCAAACTATCTTATAGAGAAAATTCAACTTTATCTATCATGTTCACTTTTTAAGTTGAGATTATATGAACCTCATGTATGGTGCTTTAGTTCCTTGGTGTGGACTACTTTGGGTTCAGAACATGGAACAAAATTATCTTTTGACGACCTTGCTTTTACTATCAGAACCTCCTGGAACTTCTTCAACTATATTGTGCATTGGTGTGCTCCTAGCTGGATGAAATATTATGACATCTACAAAAACCTGATCGTCCTTAAGCCCTTCAAATACACAAACATCACCAACTTTTAACTTATTTTCCAGAACGAATGCCTTTCTACCAAACGTAACTTTAGAATTCCATTGTCCGATAGTGCATTTGACAGATCAAGATCCACTTCCTGGAACACGAAGAAAAAGATTGCCAGTGTTCTCAAGGAAATACTTCCTGGCAAATTTCAACGATATGGACTGCCAAAGGAGAGGGCTAAGTAGATAGATTTTTACATAGTGCAAAATGGAATAAAGAAATATTAGAGCATTGCAAAGTCCATAAAGATTGTAGCTTGTAACTTACCATACTGATTGAGGTAGAGACATATGATGGTTGCATAAAAGATATAATGAACGGGTTATTAGATAAAAGTTTTTGCTTCTGATATACATTGTTGTTGGTGAATCCTGCAATCTTCATTGCTTTCTTGAAATAGAAAATTAAGATCATTGTGTTAATACAAAATGAATTTAAGTTATATACAACAACAATGTAAATTTTATTTATACCATTTCGACAAAACTACTTATTACTAGTAATAAGTACCATAAAGACTTACGAGCTAATAAGGGACTGATTGTGTAATTAGGTTTGCAATGTGAGTGCATAGAACTTAAACTCATAGTATTATATTATTATGTAACGAGATTGATATTGAATTCAGGTCATAGCCAATAAGATCCTCACTTTGGCCCTTTCTTGTGAAAGAAGGTGAAGCTACATCCTCTTCATCTCTTTTCCTTTTGCTGGACTGTCCATCGCCTAGATTTTCAGCGGAATGATCTACCATATCAAGAACAGTTTCATTCAATTTCTGGTTTCTTGGAATATCCTCTAGTATTTCTACAGAATAATCCGACTTGGACAAGTCACTTTTTAGTACGTGGTGTGTTTCATGACAAAGGAAGGTTTGTAAACTATATGGATATTCGATTTCTGCTGCACTCAAATCAAATATAGTGACATCAAAATAGGAACGAGCATTGTATCCAAACATCAAAAAGTGACCACAGCTTATTGAATAATAGTTGCAGAAATCCTCCCATCCTTTGGCTAGCCAAATTTAACCTTCAAAATTTTGCATTTCAACTTCCCATACTTGTCCACTAGGAACCTCAAGATACACAGGGTTTAACATGTTTTTGCAACATCTTCGGGCAAAGTCTTTTAGAATCCTTTGTATACGTGCAAAGTAAATCTTGACTCAGTTACATACATCTCGAAATCGAAGACCGTAAAATATAGTACCAATTAATTCTAAGAAAATCCTGCAAAATACTCATATAATGTATTCCCTGTTTTTCCATAACTACTAAACAAAATGCCCACAATAATCTAATTAGGCCAACTAAAATCTATGTTGCTCGAACTCTCCAAAATCATTGTCCCAAGCATGTCAGATTCTTCAAAATGCACTACTTTTGAAGTATCTGACACACACTCATCAACATTTCTAAAGAGTGTGATCAACACTACAAGTATAACACAGATAACTTTGGAATTCGATAACTCTGGAATTCGATAACTTTAAATTCACACCGCATAGAATCTTATTTGACGAAAAACACGGTCTCTGGGATTTTTTTTTTGTCATACTTAATATTCAAATTCAAAACTTCTCCTTAAAGAAAATATAATCTCATCTATTATACCACAGTGAAATATTCAGAGTTAAGAAATACATAAAGGATTCCCTTATGACAGTGTCATGACAGGTGCAATATGCAGAGTCTCCATTTATGCTGACTTTTCTTTTAGTTATTCATGAAATTAAAAGATAATTTACTTTGCCATCACTATGAACAAGCACGCTTCAATATAAAAGTTTATACTAATATTTTTATTAATTAAAATTTAAGATCTCGAAAAATATGTAATTAATATTAAATACATTACATTAAAAAATTATATTTTCTTTATATGTTAAAAATAACAAGCAAAATTAAAAATCTATTTTTGAAATAGTGGAGAACTAAAAGTGAATGAAGCGAGTATTTCTTTATACGTTTAGTAAATATTCTATTTTCTTGAATATTTTAATTATCATACTTGTTAACAATAATTGAATATAAAAAATTATTTTATTTCAATTTATGTTGCATTTTTTGACTTGACATACAATTTCAAGTTAAAAAAAGAACTTTTAAAATTTATAATCTAAAATAATATTTGAATACTTGTGTGACTATTAAAAAAATTAAAAGGCAAAATATATAACTATACCGTTTAGGACTCATAGGACTACAGATCACAACATTCAACAAGACAATTTGTATAATATGTGGTGTCCTGCGTATATTATGTTACATAGGACTCATGCATCTACTTATTCAACTTTATACATTTAAGTGTCTACTTGTGACACCCAAAGTTGGAGAACATAAATGTAAAATAATGTCAAGTTAAATGACACATTTATATATCATGCATTTTTGAGTTTTGTGGTTTCATGTAGTACATTCGAACTGATTTTATTTTATTTTTTGAAAATTTTACAACCAAATATTTTTTTGGACAAACGAAAAATAAAATAAGACACTTAAACTTGGATAGAGGACCACCAATGGATGTGGTGCAGCTGATGAGGTTGTTACTCCCTTAATTAGAGGTTTCGGGTTCGAGTTTTGTATATGCAAAATATTTTATAGGGAGCCTACACGACACAAACTCACAATAGTCAAGCTCTAATATGGGTATCAAATATCATGTGGGAAAACAAAAAGGAAGTATTGGGATAAAGGGAAGCAAATAGTTATAAGTAGGTGTCTCAAAAAGAATATGAAAAATCAACCAAACCTAATCGAATCGAACCGATTTATGTTATATTTTCAATAAACTGTGGATATTTATTTAAGTGTATAATTGTTTCAAAAAATTGAATGATTATTTTAATTTATAAATAAAAAATGAAAAATTCTTGAACCAAACCGAATAACCTTACATGTAAATAAATTTTGTATATTAACAATATTCTTTTTCTTCATTTTCTCAATAAGTAATTGCTTATTAATTTAAAAATTCAATCAGATTTGCTATTATAATTATGTCTAATAAGTTACTAAAAATCTTCTATCGATTTATCTTCGCTACCTTTATAATATGCCTCTTCAACTTATTTCTAATTATTGTTATGGTTTGCCCAATCTATAAATAAGAATATCTTTAGAGATGTTCAATGTCAATTTTATTTTTTCATTCTTTTTTGTTCTTTCGTCTTTCATTAACTTAATAATGTCCTGATATGATCTTCGCCTTAAAAAAGTCATATATATATTCTTCAAAAATTCATCATAGACATGTTTCCATTAGTTTGCTACAACTTCGTCAAAATGAAGAAGAAAACTTAATTATCTTGGAAGATTCATCAAAAGAGATGGTCATATTAGTATAAAAGTTTGAATGATTTTCAAATATTTTGAAGATTCATTAATGTATTGTTTTGATTTCAATTAATATTATTTTATACTTTTTTATCTTATTTTGATTAGATATCTACTAACATTGTTATTAAGCGGATGAATGAGGATGAAAAATATCACATTTTTTGTTTTTGTGTTTGGTGTATCTGTTTGTCAATTTCTAATTAATATTCTAAAAAAAAATCATTGTTGAAAGGTATAATATTACCTATGGTACATTTCTCTAGCTATTAGATATTGTTACCCCTAAAAATATATTATATTGTCTATCATATTAGACATCAATCACAAAATAAATAAGTAGATCGTCTTTTTAATATTTTTAAAACTTTTAATTAATAAATAAATCATTTAATGAAACGAAAGAAGAAAACAATTCTCAAAGTTATTTTATAGTTATGCCATAACAAATATGCATTTGTGACTAATATATATTTAACTTATAATTATTTAAAGCAAAATTATCTATCCTATTTTTCACATTAAAGAAAGAGTTACCTTTTGAATAGTTATTATCATAATATTCTAAGGACATCAATTATTTAAAAAATAGTCAATTAAGGATATCAATTGTTTATCAAAATATATTTATTTCGCACAAATAAGTAAACTAGTTCACAAATATTTGAGAAAGAAATTTAGACTTTATGAACTAAAAATTAAAAAAAGTAATGTGTAAGTCGTAACTATTTTATCAAATGGTTCCTTCTCTAATTAAATAAATAAAAAAACTTGCAGAGTGGAGAATTTTGTACGCATTACCCATTATATGTAATTTTGAAATTCCATTATATTCTTATATGTCTTTTTAAATATATTAAGTTGTTAGTTATCTCAAATTTATATAGCATTGATAGAATTATAAGAGCCAATCAATTTTTTTAATTTCAATTAATAACTATTATAACTTATTATTCTTTTATATAATTTTAAAATATATATCAAATTATTAAAATTAAAACAACGACATTAAGATGAAGAAAATACATCGGCTAGAAGCAGCCACAAACATTTTGCTCTTTTTGGCTTGCAAGAAGATACGAGCAGAAATTAAAGAAGAATATAGAGAACTCAGAAGTAATTTAGATCCCCTACGTCTAGGGATGATAAATGGTTGATTTGGATCGAATTCGAAAGAACTGAATCTAAATGGATTAGGATTATAATATGTCCATATAAAATATGACTAATGTGGATTTGATCAAATATGATTGGGTAAATTGATTCTAATCCACTTTAATCTCTTAAAGTTTAAAAAAAAATTAAAGCAATGCTAAATTGTTAATAATCGATCCCTGATTTATTATTTTTAAAATAATTTAATTTTCATTAAAGAAAAAATAAAAATTAACTTTTTAGCCCGTACTCCACCCCCATCCCTACCTGCACCTCTACCACCCCAAATTTTTAATAAAAGAATTTTCCCACCCTCCTCCTACCCTAGGCGGCCAGCCCCACCACCACAACTTAAAGATTGGTGGTTAAGGTCAGTGGCATACGCAAGATCTTTTCTAAGCGGTGTCACCATTTAAGGGACAAGAATAGTTCATAAAGAAAATCAATGAAATATTTGCTTTAAGCCTCCAAAAATTTGAGGGCCCCATTAATAGTGAACTGTATGAAATAATAGTTTTCTTAAAATTATAAAATTATGATTAAATTAAAAATAAAACAATTACATTTAAATTAGATAATATTTCAAAATTATAAATTAAACCATTCACGTATTCATATTATTTAATAAAATTTTACACTAACGTTATTCAACAAATTGTATTGCAAATAAATACGATTAACATCCTTAATAAATTAAAATCAATCGACAATGAACCTAAATCAATTCTTTTTTCGACTAATTGGCTTGCCCTTTCAAGTCAGTTGAAGTTTGAGTTGTTAAGATTGACTTTGAATGTTTACGATAATAATACATCTACATTAAATTTAGACTACTATGATGTAATCTGCACAATTGTAATTGAGGATCAAATAATTGACGATTGCGGACAATTGTGATCAATTTTATGAATTTTAATTTGTTTCATTGTGACAAGACAATAGAAAATAAAATAAAATTATTATTATGAACAAACAAAAATGAAAATTCAAGCACATAATAATTTAAAATAGAATAGCAAAAAATACTTACATGATGCAGAGAGATTTGAGATGCCAAATAACGATGATGATAAACAATAATGGAAAGAAATTTGAAGAAACTCACAAATCACAAATATACAAATATAAGGATTTAACGAGTCCATACTATTTTTATTTACTATAACTCTAATGGATAAAGGACTCAGATTTTGAGATTTATTTTAATTCTAAAAAAAAGTTAGATTTGAATGAATTAAAGTGGGTCTATAAGTTTTTTAATGGATTAAACTTACTGTTTTGAATTTAAAATAAAATTTAAGAGAAAAAAAAGGGTAAAAATAAAATGTGTAAAGAAAAGCAATCAACTGGGCATCACACCCAGGCATAATATTTGAAATGTGGCGCCTCTGCCACTTGAGTTAATAGTGTTCTTATATAAGAAATGTCCTTTTTAATTATTTTATCCTTTAAGTTTTGTTTTAATTTTTTTTATTTCGGTATATTTCGTAAAAAAAATTCGACGAAATCGTGTCCCGTGACACACCTTGACTATACCTAAATCCTCCCCTGGTTAAGGTATTGCAAAATCTGGTTAAGATGATATGTCCTTGTCCTACTAGCCACATAATTATTTTTTTCACCACTATCCTCGACACCCCTGATATTAATTATGGATTTGCTGCCTACTCCGTCAATATAAAATTTGTTCATTCTAGTCATTACTCTTTACTCTGTTTATTTTTTTCATTTCTCCTAAAACAGAGAGGGCAGAGTTAAATTTCTCAAAAAATTGAGGTTTTATGAATTTGCATTTGGTCAGATGTTTGATAAATTGTATCAGTGAAATTTCTCCTACTTCATTTGAATTCCTGATTTTTAAACTATGAACATTACCCTACCATTCCGAATCCAAATTATGACTTCGCCTCAGCACCTGACATTATGATCTCACCATAATTTGCATATTTCGATTCAATGACAATAAAACTCTTTATTGCTGTAGCGATTTGTATTCGACTGTCTAAAACCGAGTCTTTTAAAAAATACATAAGACAAACAAGCAAACACTGCAGAATGTCTAACAAGCTATAAGCATTTTACTACCAAAGAAACATCCACTTGGTCATAATTACAAACTTAAGTGCTTATACGAGCACTTTGCTGAATATAATTGCTGTATATATAGAAACTTATCCAACGTTACCTTAGAAAAATAAGTTCCTCTATTGTTTAAGTTTTTAGAGAAAACAACAGAGGAAACAAAAAATATTACCTTTCTTAATGATAAGATTTTAAGGATGGATATTTAGGAACCTTTTGAACCTGTAAAATATTTCTCTGAATCAACTTGAAGCGACAACTATCACTACAAACTATCTTGTTATGTATTTGAAAGGCAACCCATCTTCTTGTTATGCGAATAGTCCCGCTCAAATGTGCTAATATTGCTACTCTCCAATATTTTTTCCCTTCTTCATTAACCAGTCTCATTTTCTTCCCACTAAATATGCATTCCTTTTCGCGAATCTCTTTGGAATAGTCCAATTAACATACATATCAAAGTATGTGAAATATGTAGCTAACAAGAAATTAAAACAAAATAGCTAGCTCGACCTTACCATAAAAGTCGTGTGTGAAATTTTTACAACCATTTCATAGCTTCTTCTACTGCTGAGTTCCTCATAAAATAGTTTCTTCTCACCATTGTTTCTACAACATATTTGTGTGTATGGATGCACATGGAACACTGATTTTTCAACGAGAAAAAATAGCAAAACATCGTCTTGCTTTAGCTGATGATGCACCACAAACTGTGGCCACATATGAAGTAATTATTAGACTTTTCTTTCACTATCTTTGCTTCCCAAAACATTCCAGCTTCATCCGTTTTAAGTAAACAAGCCTTTGTCAACATTTTCTTGTTTTCTTTGATGAAACAACCCGGCATTTGTTGTAAGCAAATGAAGCCTCATGAGTTCAAACCAAAAAAGAAAAAGAAAAAAAGCTCTCTCTCTCTCTCTCTCTCTCTCTCTCTCTCTCTCTCTATTTATATATATATATATATATATATATATATATATATATTCACACACATACACACACACTAGGTTGGTAGCACGGGCCCAACATAGTTTGTTTCAATCTCATATTTTTATTGTAAAAATACAACCCAACAATTTAACTATATGGATAGAGCCTAACATTTTCATGTACGTGTATGAAATAAATGAGATCATATACCTTTAAATAATATTTGATTCTTTTGCACTCACTTATATTAGATTTAAATAAATGTAATAACCAATAGTTTATGTACCATAAATACCTTTTAGTTTTTGTTACGAAATGTACAATAAATACATAATTATCAATTAGAAAAAAAAATCTTATAAGTTGCAACATCTCTTATTACCAGTAACTCATAATATGAATGTAGGTCCAAATAAGATTACAGAGAAAACAAAATTATTGAGATGAATTATTATGTATACAGAAAAAGCATATTCAAGCCACGGTCCCCCAAAACCTGAGGGAAGAGTGTACTCATGAGTGAGTCAACACATTATTGACATAAGTATACTTGTTCAGATTTCTTGGAGTACTCCATAATGAACTCTTCCTTGGACTTGCTCTAGTTCTTGTAGAACCTCTTCAACTCATTGTTGTGATGTTGAGATCAATAAGTATTAAAGCAACACGATTATGAAGTGTCATAACATATCCAACAACACCAATTACCATCACTGGGGTGCTCCTATTATAGTGACTGTTTAACATGTGTTTCTCTTTCGGAGTTCTACAATTCAACAAAAAAGTTGTTAAGATCAATGTTTAACATCAACATGGTAGTTCCTTCCCTTAGGGTGAAGGGAACTAGGACAACACCAATAACCACCGTCTAAATAATAATATGTAAGCTGAAAATATGGATACAAATGAAATAAGTGATTTTACTTTATACAAGTTTTTAAGCTTCTCTCACAATGTGGGTCATTCCAACCTTATACACAAATAAAGAGAACTCAATCAACTATATATTTAGCTTCTGGAGAATCAAGTAAAAGAGATGTGCATTCCAAAATATATGTAACTTTTCATTGAGATGACTCTGTTATATATACCTGTGCGAAAATATGTGAAGAGTGCATAAGATCATAAACACAATTCAACTAATATAATGTTTTACCAAACACTTAATAGAAGGATTTACATAATCATCAACTGAAACTTTACCACTCTATTGGTCCATCACAATACGAAGTTCTAAAAGAACTAACACCTCTTTGATTATTAAAATTATTTATTCTCAATCAAATAGGGTTCGCATTTAACATTCACAAATGAAAATACATAAAAAGGAAAGATACTAGAAAATAAGATTACTTACCTATAAAAGATACTGAGAGGAATGAAATTCAAGAGAAGAACAATGTTGAAATGAATTTTTGTTGCACATTAAAGGAACATCTGTAGAAGTTTTAGATCAGCAAAGGGAGATAAATGCTTGAAGATATACAACAATAAACATTTGCAACTATATTGACGCAAAAATATGTTAGAATAAGCACTTAAGTTAATACTGAAGAACGCCTTCATAAGTAACACATGAGGACCAATTTAACCCTAAAGTTACAAATAACACTACACATGCTTTAAATGACTCTTTTTCCCCCTCATAATTACTTGAAATTGCCCTGGCGCCTTATTTTTATTGCTTCACGTACCTCATGGGATCATTTTCTATCTCTTTTTTTGAACAAAGCATTTTGTAAGATAATAGTGGCATAATAGTTGGAGGTAGAGGAATGCAAATATGAAGACCAGATCAACTACATACTATAAAGACCCTTAGACATCACAAATACTTTTTCGAGAGCACACTGAAATGGTGTTGATCATACGATATTAAACTGATTTTTTCATATTATTTGAATCCTCCATTATAAAGCTTAATTAATCAGTAAACTAAAACTTTCCTGATCACAACATCCTGACACATTAATGTTCCTCAAGGAGTTGTTTTTTCAATCAAATGGAGAAATGGTTTTCAACTAATTCTAATAGTTATGTTTTTATTTTAAGTGGAGATTAATATCTTGAGAATTTTTAGGAGAAACAAAACATCTTTCCTTTTGTTAATTGGATATACAATGTATACTTGTAAAGGTAAAGGAGACAGAGCAAGTGTGAGTACTAATTTTGGGGAAAAAACCGTATTTGGACTACTTCAGAATATTTGAAGAACATGTTTAAGACTAAAATCATATATGTCATAATCTACTCTCAAAAAATCTGAAAACATATGTAGTCTACTTCATCAAAGCTTCTTTTTGTGTTAGAAACATTATGTTTCGTATTATATGAAAAAAAGCTCACTTAAAGAAATTATCTTTTAAATGCAATTTGGCGCTGATCAAAGTCTTTTCTATCTTCAGTGATGTTTTGTGATAATACCCTCTATTTTCGCGCACCTCTGGGGTAGTCTTGCTACTTGTCTATGGAAGAAATAGCAGAACAAACCAAACGCCAAAACACGAAAAACGAATACTACTGATTATGTAATATTCAAAACTACATAGTTGACCAAGAGAAAGCCAAAAAATAAAATTCATAAGAAAATGATATACTAATACCTTGCACGGTTTGTGGAAGACGATAATTGACAACATAGTAGCCCACATCTTGAACAGTAGAACCAAAATCACCAAGATAAAGATCAATTGACATGCTCCCATATATGCCTTTAGTCATGATACAAATAATAATGTTGCAGTCCGGAAAAAAAAATGAAAAACTGGACATGACTGGAAAGCAGAAACCAAATCTTCCCCAAAATGTTGAAAATTCATATAACTAATCAATTTAGTTGATTTAATAAATAATGTTTTAATTAAATCTATTTCCAAATACTGTAGTCCTCAAGGACCGAAAAAATAAATAAAGAGAGATTAACAAACTTACCATTTTACTTATAAAAATTTCTCCAAATTGTAAAAGCTTGCAAAACGGCGGAGGGTTATTGAAATCCACTAGCATTTTTTTTCTTGAGAGGAAAAATTAGAAATCAAACTAAAGAAATTTATATATTTTTCCTTTTCTCACACACTTACCTTACCGCCACACAACTTTGACAAGAAAAGACTTCAGGTTAGAAGGTATAGAAAGCAATCGGATTAAATGATCTAAGCATGCAAGCAGCCATGTGGATTACATTATTATTATTATTATTATTATTATTATTATTATTGCTATTAAAACAAAACAAATTAGACAAAGTCAAAAAGGTTGGAATGTTAAAAATCGAATTCATTAATAAATAAAATAAAATAAAATATTATTGAATCATTATTTTTGGGTTATTGGGCTAATGGATTTTTTTTTATAATTTCATATACATACATATATATATATATATATATATATATATATATATATATATATATATATATATATATATATATATATATATATATATATATATATATATATATATATATATATATATATGTTGTTATCGATTTAAGGGAAAAAGTTCAAAAATTTCTTTAAACTATGTCAAAGGAACATAAATATTCTTTGTTCATAGTTTAATTTTAAAATGTCTTTGTCATCAATAAAATGTCCTTATTGTTATTTAATGAGTCAAAATGCTCATTTTTGAAATAAATATATTATGGAAAAATTCCGCGGTTAAGCATAACTTATACTATTTATTACTCAGCGTAGTTATAATTTGCAATAATTATCACTCGCGACTAACATTATACATTAATTACGTGGGCAGACTTCGATTTTATATAATTATAGCCACGTTTGTATATGTATAATTCGCCAGAATATACAAAAACATATGTATAGTATACAATTATCTAACTGATATACATATACAATTCATCTCTCTCCCACTCTGCCGACTCTCGTTTGCATCTCTCCTCCCTCTCCCAGTCTCACTCGTCTCTCTCCTTCCTCTCCAAATCTTGCTTGCCATATATACAAATACATATGTATAATATACAATTATCTAACTGATATACATATACAATTCACCTTTCTTCCACTCTTTTCCCTCTCTCTCTACTCTCTCCTCTCTCCTCTCTCCCCGTCTCACTTGCCTCTCTCCTTCCTATAACACGTAGCTACGAATTGTAATTATCAAATTATAGGTATGGAGAGTAATTAGGCTATTTTTTTGAGTGGTTATATCTTAAAGTTCCTCAAAATTTTATTTTTCTTTTAACACATTTTTTTCTAATAATATTTTTAAAAAAATTAGCAAATTTTTATCTTACTTCAATTCTATTAAAAAATAAAAATATTTTTATTTGATCATTATTAGTTTGTATTGTTATATAAATATAAATTAATGATAGATGATCTTATCTATAAATATAAATTGTATGGGCGTACTTCTTATCAACTCGTAAATAATGAAGAAAGTATAATTTTAATGTATGTATAAATGAAAAAATATTTAAATCTAAGGAAACCAAAAAAAATGTGTTGTGCTTCAATTTGTTTTATGTATTTATCAAATTGAGTGTACATTACATGTGTTAGTTATGATGTGAGATAAACAGGGTGAGTTAAAGAGTTTGTTTAACATTTCTCAGGAGTTTTTATAAGTATTTAGACCAAATACATAAACAGATTCCTAAATTTGTTGGGGTTTTCCCTTCAGCTACCTGAACTAAGTTGTTTCCGATTGAATAATTTAATCACCCATAATTTGTTCCTATTAAACACCGTTGGTTGATGTGGAACAAGATTTTGTGAGGGGTATTGATGGAGGATACATATGTTGTTCCAAAACTCCTTAGTCCAATTGATAGTGAAATGTTCGAAAATAATTGTGTTTTATTTCAAGTCATTTGAACACATTAGAGAAAATGAGACTAATACACTATTTTCCTTCATTCCTTTAATCAAAGTCATTACAATACGAACACAATTTAAGACATTTACAATAAAAAAGTTGATCAAAATCAGCCGACAGTATTTAAAAGGAACAAATTATGGGTGGTTCAGTGATTCAATAGGAAAATAACGCAGATGAGGTACATAAGGGGAAACAACCCAACAAGCTTAGGGATTTGTTTATGAGTTTGACCTAGTATTTATTTTGAGAAAAAAATATTTCTTGTTGAAAAATTAAGTGTTTGACAAATCAATAAAAAAATATAAATTGAAGTAGGTTGAGAAGAAGCTAAAAATTTATGTTATTTTTTAAAAAAAAAACTAAAGCAGAAAAAACAAATTATTCTTCTCAAGATTATAATATTCTTTTCGTATATACATTGACCAATATATTTCTTACTAATTAATTAGTATTTTTCAAAAGTTAAATTAAATTTCATTTAATATTTTTTTAATTTTTATGTAACAAGGCTATAATTTTATTT
The DNA here is from genome assembly GCA_016801875.1 of Solanum sitiens. Lineage (NCBI taxonomy): Eukaryota > Viridiplantae > Streptophyta > Magnoliopsida > Solanales > Solanaceae > Solanum > Solanum sitiens. The sequence goes on from JABWTJ010000018.1 coordinate 4,221,342, forward strand.
TACATTTATATGTTATTACTTTATCTATTATATATTATTTTACAAAACTAGAAAAGGGTAACAACAATATTTTATAAGATTAGTAAAAGAGAAAAAAGCTAACAATTATATTTGTACACTTTTTCTAACTAAAAGTTTGTAGCATATATAAGTTATCTCATAATTAATTATAAGCACCTAAATGTAGCTATGAAAAAGTTCTTCCTTCGTTTAAAAAAAAAGACTTTTTTCCTCTTTAGTCTGTTTAAAAAGAAAATATCTCTTTTTTGTAAGATTTAATTTAACTTTCTATATGACACATTTAAGGCCACAAGATTAAAGTATAATTTAATACATTAAAAATAACTTTGATTTATTACCACAAGATTTAAAAATCTTTTTTATTTTCTTAAACTTCGTGTCTAAGCCAATTAGATCACTCTTTTGAAACAGGGAAACATATTAAACAAAGGTTCTCTAACTGGAAAAAATAAATTTACTATGTCATAGGCAAAATGCAACATATAGAGTATATTTTATGGAGAAAAGGAAATTTCTGGAAAAAAAAAAGAAAGAATAAAATGGTCAAGTGGTTTGACACTTTTGTCTCTAATTATATAGATGAAGTAAAACATTATCCATAACGGAAAATATGTTTGGTAGGATACTTTTTTGGCATGATTTTACCTTTTCAGGTTAATGTCGTAATTAAAGGAGGCTGGCAACGATATTGTTGTTACATTATATTTTTGCACACAAAATATCCTCTAAAGTAAAATCACTAAAAGAAAAGTCATAATCGCTAGATGATTTCAAAAAAAATACATTGCTCAAAAACAAATTCCTTCCAAATAAAAACACCACCCAAGAATCATTAATTTATATTCACTTTAATACTCTATTCACTATCTTTCTCCCAATTTTTTAATCTTCCATTTTTGTTTATACTTCCATTCTTCTTCTTTTTTAATATCCCTTGTTTTTAAGGAGAAGAGATGAGGTACATTCATTAAATTTTAAAAACAGTCTTTAAAGTAATATTATTAATTTATTAATTAATTAATACATCTATAAAATAATAATATTTTACAATTTCAATAATTTTATTCCATGTTGAGAATAACACTACTAATTTTCATGAAATTCAAAACATTTAATGAATTCATTATTTTCAAGTTAATTTTTTTTATAATATTTCTTTAAGAGTATTATTATAGGAATAAAGTGATAAAAAATGTAATTAATTTTGTCTAGTAATTTAGTATATATATATATATATATATATATATATGTGTGTGTATGTATGTATGTATGTATGTATGTATGTGTATGTATATATTGAATACATCTACAAAATAATATTCTCTTAAAATTTCAATAATTATATTCCACATTGAAAATAGCACTACTAATTTTCATGAAATTGAAAACATTTAATACATTCACTATTTTCTAGTTAAATTTGTTTTTTATAATATTTCCTTAAGAGTATCAATTGTAGACATAAAGTGAGAAACAAAAACTAATTCTATTTTAGTATATATATATATATATATGTTAAAATAAAATTATTATATGAGATCTTTTCGTGTTGGGTTAGTTCACCCACACACCAACGTGTTTAAATTCAGCGATTTTGTTGAATAATAGATAGTGAAATTCTAGAAGAACATTGTTGAATTCTTTTTGGTTGAGTTGTTGCATGCCTGGAGTTGATTTGATTCGTGTTTCTGGGTTGTTTTACAAGTCAAATCTATTGGGTATTGAGGGTACTAATGATTCTAAGTGTTTTGGGGAAAGAACCATGGACGTTTAGAGAGTTTAGAGATGAAAAATAAAGGAGAAAAGTCGGAGATTTTCTGGACAAGGGTTGGGGCAACACACCTGCCAGAGTGTCACAAAAGTTTTTCTGAACTTTGGCCTCTGGTGCGTCGCGCCAGCCAGAGCGCCACAGAAAGTGTGCTGAACTTTGAGGGTTGGCGCCCCGCGCCTTTCAGAGCGCAAGGGACGCTAGTTCTCCCCATTCTCCCCCTTCCCCCCCCCCCCTTATATTCGTACTAGTTCCTAAATGATGTGCCCACATTTCTTAGTTGATTCCAACAATCTAAGGTACATCTAAACATCATGAAATCATCCATAAACATGAGGTCATAAACCTTGAATCCATAATTTAATTCAAGAAAAGTTGAGATCAAATTCAAAGAAGTTAAGAAGTAAGTCAAAACAAAGTTCTTAAGAGTTCTCAAGGGTCTTTAACAACGTTTTAACTATGTTTTAAGACTCAAGTTTCAAGCTAACTAAAGAGTAAAGAGTTGAAGTTCTTCCTTAAAAGGAATATATGGAGACTATGTATTCCCAAAGGAGTTTAAAACAATTGTTTTTCACATTTGAAGAAGAACGAAAACTGAGTTTCCAAAGAACCTTCGGGCTAGTTTTTAGAAAAGAGTTATAGCTTTAAAAAATAAAGCATGCAGGAAAACTGAAATTTCCAAGATAGCCTTTGAGCTAAGTTTTTGAGCACTAATATCAAATCATAGTAGAAATGTTTCTTAAAACATATAAGTTAAGTATATTTTTGAGAGTAGTATTGAGCACCGATGTGGGGATGAGAGTTTTATATTAACTCGAGTTTCCATGAAAACCATTTAGTCATCATGGGTAGAAAAAGGATCATACTTTTTAGATGAATCCTTTTCACAATAGACTAGTGGATTCATTAGGCAGTTCAGGTCCTATACTCTGGCAAGGTTAGGATGGTCGGGTAGCGTGTGCCGAGTAATGATGCATCATCACTGTAACTATTATGTGATGGTTTTCGGTTTGAGAAACTCCCAAATCAGTAGTTGCATGGTTTCTCAAGAGGTTCTGCTTAGTATGAATGGGGGTATGAGACTTCATTCATGCATTGCACGAGTAGACTTTGAGAGGAAGCATGATATGTCATTTATTACGATTAAGAATTGACGTTAGTTTATTTTGTATTTTTACACTCGTCTCATAGTTATTTTGTATCTTTGCATACATATATTGTTTACAACATGTCTTAAACAACTTTTATATATAATGCATTTGCTTTTAAATTGCTTAATATTGAAATGCGTTTAGTTAACTGTTCATGAGTTGAGAAGAGTAAAGGTAAGTGTTTCCTTTAGAATCTCCTTCAAGCCTATGTTGTTTTAACATTCCAACTCGCATACTCGTACATACAATGTACTGATGCCAGTTGTCTGCATCGCTTATAATGAGACGCAGATAGTTAGGATCAGCATCTGGCGTACCGTTGATCTAGTGAGCAATTCAAAGTCTGTTGGTGAGCCTCCCTTTATTTCGGAGGACAACTTTATCATTTCAGCAATTGTTTTTAGTTTTCAATTGTTAGGATGATTAGGGGTCTTTTCCCAACATCCATCTTTATTTTAAAGGCTTCATTTATAGATAATATTAGTTCTTTTGTCTTATTCATTTCAGTTGTATATGTTTAAGACTTAAGTTGTCATATTTGCTAAGTTATTATTTTTTTTAGCTAATCCTTGAGTTATATATTATCTTGTGTTTAAGTCTTCCGCTGAGTAATTAAGTCAGACCAAGGGTCTGCTCGAGGCTAGCAATGGTTTTCGAGTTCTAGTCCCGCCTAGGGTGTTGGCTCGGGGCATGACACAATTTTTTAGGATAGTTTAGGGATATTTTTTTGTTCATTATTAAGGATATAGTTTGAGTTTGAGGTATAAATGAGGGATGATTTTAGCCATTTGCTCTTCTTTTCATATGTATAATTGTGGACATCTAATTTTGACCCTCCCCCATAAAAATTGATTCACGAAGCTTCTTAATTTTCAAACGAATAAAAATAATTAGTTTCATAAAAGTCAAATATTTTTCAAGTTATTTTAAAGTAATTTTATTCATTTAAAAATTTTAGATAATAAATTTGTTTTATATAATTTCCTGTATAATTAGTATATCTTAGGAACATCCGAAGGAGTCTAGAAAGATTTTGTTTTAGTCAAATATTTGTTACTTTAGTTTAGTTCATATTATGATTGTAACTTTAAATTAATTAGCTTATATTTAAATTAATTATTTTACGTCGAAGTTAATTAGTTTATTTCGTTAAATTAAGAAGCCTATTAATTGATTTATATTAACTCGTCTTATTTTAATTATGTCCGTCGGAATTCACTAAGTGACTCGATTCGACCAATTTACTAATTCTAAAGATCAAATTTTGGGCTCCTATTCATTTTCTAACACTTCAAAATCTCAGGCCTATTTCTCTTTTAACACATCCGCAGACCAGCCCATTCCTAAAATCAGCAGCAAAATCGACCCAGGCCCATTTGCCATTAACCCCAGTCCAAATCCTTTAGCCCCGCCCCGCCCCGTTTCCTTTTCAGTAGTAGAAATCCAGAAACGCCAATACACAGTAGCGCGTCAACAACGACTCCAATAGAGAATACATACCCACAACAGCTCTCTTCACGCGCGACGAGCAATGACCAAGAACAGAGACCAGTACGGTGGTTTTTTGTCTCATGCCTCAACGTCCCTTTCTCGTCTGATATCGCAGAAGCAAAGCGATACACGCGAATCGTACTTGCCAGCGTAAGATGGATCCACGTCTAGCTTCAAGGACGCTGAAGTGATCGAAGCCGTCCATTGTTCTTCCCTATTTTCGGAAGGGTTTTCAGATTTCAGAGAAAGGATGCTCTTCCAAAAAGGGAGATTTTTTTTTTAATTTTGAATGAATGTAGGTTTTCGGAATTCCCTTTCTACCCTTTTCCCCCCAAAAATCGGAACCCTAATCTTTATGCTATATATATTCTCTTTTGATCTCCATAGAGGGGGGAATTTCTTGGAAGATTTTACGGAGAGTTTTGAGAGAGAAAAAAGATTTTTGGCTTGGAATTCTGAATTTCCTAAGAACGAAATATTGAGAATTTTAGGGAGAGAATAGATATTGAGTTGAGAAGAAAATATAAGAAAAGGTAGAAAGAGCTCATCCTTAAAAAATAATAATTGAAATTACAGTATGTTGCAAAAAGAGAAACACCCAATATTTTTTTTTACTCTTGTTCGTGGTTGCGAACGTTGCCAAAATTTTTGGGGCTTTCGTGTGGTGTTCGGAAGTTTGAAGTTGTCACCTTCTCGCTGTCCCACGTCGCTGCCCGCAAAGCAGTAAATTTTTTCATTGCTTTGTTTAATTCCTAGTTCTTATATTTTTTTGTTTAAAGGTTATTAGCTCTGTATGTGTTTTATTTGTGCTTTTTTAGCTTTGTTTTAGTCTCTTATGGGTTAAAATTTGGGTTTATGAATATTAGCTGATAATGTTCCTCTTTTACTATTATAGTCGCTAATCATCCTAGCTTCTTTGGTTTTACGGATTAATCGTACTAGTATATGATTTAGTGTTTATCATGTATTAGTTCGTGTTATCTGTTAAGAGCTACTGCTTTCAGGGCCTTTCTATTAGTTTTTTTTCTTTAGCGATGGTTCTTTGCTCATGTTTCTTCATATTTAGACATTTGTCGGAGTTCTAATTTACTACTTACTAGTAACCTGTTTCCATATCCATTTCAGCATTTGGCTCAAAAACGAGTTCTAAATCATTGGATCTTATTAGTTTTAATTAAAAATTGCACCTGTATTCAGATTAAAACTAATCTTGTTCTCAAAATATGACATACTTTTTTAGGGTTGATATTCTCTTGAACTCATGGGCTGCTTAAGTTTTTCCTTTCATATCCATTTTGAGCCTCGCCTTCTTGTTATATGTTTCGGTTAAGTTTTTTTCTTATCTATGTTGGGTTACTGCTTCTTTCCGTAAGCATAAAAGAAATCATTTAAATTTAAATTTATCTCCCGCAACTGCTTAGTTTCTTAGTTACATAGTTGTCGTTGTTGTGTCGATGTCCCGACCATTTTTTTCTCCATAAAGATTATTGCTTTGGATCTTAAAAATTGAAATAATTGTTGGTTTTGCCTCTTCATCGATTTTTAAGATGCTTTCCGGTAATCTTGCAACTTTGCATGCCTTTGTTTTCTTCATGTTTCATTCATCTGTCCCTTGTCGATTTGAGCTTTATAAAATTGATCATTGGTTGCAAGTTCTGACAGAGTTGAACTCTATTTATTATTGATATATGCCTAAACCGTTTTGAACTTACTTCTGTCCATAGGATTCAAAAAAATTTCTCTTCTATATATTACATCCCTTTATCAATGTTTCCCATTGTCAAGAATGTGGAAAAAGTGGTATTGTTCTTTTAACTCGCTAACAGTTTGGGGGTGATCACTAGTTTTTCGTTCTCGTGTTACATATATTATGGCCTTACTTTTCTATAATTATTGGTTAATTTGTTCATGTTTGAAGTAGGTAATTTTTATTTTTGGTTGCTGTCCCTCTAGCTGAGTAAGAAAGCATGATGTTTCTTTTCTATTTCATTTAGAGTTTTATGTTGGTTAAAAATAAAATGATTGTTTATGTGTATTACCTTATGAAAAGTGGAACATTTGGTTCTCATATGTCACCTCTGGAACTTTAGTTTTTCCAAAAGTATTGATTCCTGTGATGATTGGAGCATTTAGTTTGTTGGGATTTGTTTTATGTTTTGCTATTTTGACATGTGCTAACTTTGCTAATTATCCAAGGTTTTTTTTCTAACTACTCAGACCCTTTATCATATATTATTGTGGAAATTTTCTTGTGCTTCTTGTCTTTGCAGCATGATTTTTTTTTCCTTCTCTTTTCTTTTTCGCTCTTCGAATGACATAAATTAACTAGGTTCTGGGAAGTTGTGTTTAAAGAATCAATGTCTAGTTTTCAAATTTGGGGAACATCAATTTTTAGTTGTTTTCTTGTCCATCATTATTTTGATATGTTCCACATGTGATGAATCCTTTATCTAGTTCAATTCCGTATGATATTTCGTTATCTTGAGATGCTTAAGTCTTGGAACAATAATTATGTGTTTATCCAATTTGCTGACATCATCTATCTTTTATGCTTCCTATAATGAATAAGTTGTACTAATTCTCTTGTGTTTCTTTTGTATTTTCATGTGTCGTTGATAGAGTCCTTTGGACTCCTTCATCTCTCCGGTGCATTTCGTTTTAATCCAGAAGGGCTTAAATTCTCTTTATCGAGTCGGCTTAAAAAATTGACGTACAGGTCTTGATTATTAAAGAATCGAAGGAAATCAAGTGGAAGAGTTGAAGAAATTGGGGCCCGCTTTATTTTATTCTTTTACCTTGTATTTTGTTGTTTTGGGTCTAAGCCCACTTATTATTTTGCATTTTTTTTTTTAGAATTCAGGACAGGTACAAAGGAAATGGGTCAAAAACCCAAAACAAAAAGGAAATGGGTCCAAATACTGGTCCAGGCGGACAGATAACCCGAATTTGGACCCAACACTCTCTCTCTCTTTCTTTTATTCCTTTGTTTATTTGTCCGCTGTTATTTGATGTTAGTTTTGGGTTGTAAATTTTAAATTCCCCGCAAAACGCCGTAATATTTTAACGACTTAAAGGTGATCCAAGTTTAGATAGTTTTAAAAATAATAATTTTTTTCAAGTTAAGATGATAAAAAGCTAAGAATTCATTTCCAAATAACTCTAAATAATTTTTATCCCAAAATAATTTAAGTTAGACATTTTAGCCAAAATAAGTTAGTTGTCGGAAAACCGTATTAACAGGTATTTTAGGTGCCTTAAACACCTTCTTAAAATACAATACGAATCCCCAAACCCCTTTTAAGTTTTCAAAATAATTTTTATGTTTAAGTCTTTTGAAAACATAGTTTTCTTAATTTTCTCAAAATTAAGTGGCGACTCTCAAAAAGTCGAAAACTTATAAAATAAATATTTTTTCCTTATTCGGATAAAACATAAATGACGACTCTGCTGGGGATTTGGAGGACTCTAACCTTAAAACTAACTCTATTTGTCCATATGGTTTTCTCGTTTCTTTATCTCATTATTGAAATGTTGCATTATCATGGCATATTTCCGCCAAACGACAAATAATTTACATTAGGAAAACGGAAGTTACGTGCCTTTCCACGGTTTCTTTCAGAAATACCTAAAGATTTTATTTGGAAGTATCAAACGAATAGTTGGAATGTGGTCATCCGACGTCGTTTGGTAGTTTCACCGCGTTGTCTGTCCGACTCGGGTAACCGTCATTTTGAAAACAAATTCTAGTAAGCCTAAGATAGAGCGAAATCAAAACCGAAACTTAAGCATTAGCCTAAGACAACTTAATACCCAAGGCGTATTAAGTCCATTAGTTGAAACCGCCAAAATCGTCTCCAAGGTCTCCGACCTCACGACACATCATTTTGCTTGACATTTGAATGATGTACGTGTGGATACCAACGTGAGGTGGGTAAACTTAACTAGTTTCTGTTTTGTAGGTATTGGTCGATTCCCAATGTTCAACATAATTATAGAAGAACCACTTCAATTCAAAATGTGGTATAATGATCTCGATAGGGATCATAGAAGAACCCTCAACAAATACGTGGGTGCGCTAACCGAGTTGATCAACATGAATGGTTGGCCAGAACTTATTGAGGTACTCACAGGGTATTGGGATAATGAAAGAATGGTGTTCCGATTCGGAATCGCGAAGATTACCCTGACTATCGAGGTGATCCGAGATTGCATCGACAAAGTGGGTAGTGGGATAGAAAGAAAAGCAAGAAAATCATAGGATGTTTTCATCCCTAACAAACCTTCCGCAGAATATATCGCAGACTGGATCGGGTTGGGAAAAGATTTTGCCTATTGGTGCCAGGAGTCCAACATATCATTCAGAGACATCTATGTCAGATTTGGGCACGCAAGCTTCTACGCCACTTATAACCAAGAGATCAGGGTCTCCTACTGAGAATGGAATGGAATTCGTCCCTTAGCGTTTGCTGTGGCGCTGTTAGGAACAATGGTCTTCCCACACAGACCGAGTCTGAGTATCAACACCCGAGTCATAACACTCGCACATACCTTGTTCAAAGGATACACGAACCAAGGGCAAGTGAAATACTACCCTATAGCTCCGGTCATTTTGTCGGATATGTATCGAGCCTTGGGGAAGTGCAAGGAAGGACAACACTACTTCCAAGGATGTAATCTACTCCTTCAGTGGTGGATTTTAAGTCATCTGGCAAAAGGGGATGTGACTCCGGAGTTGCATACTCTGGAGTTGTACTGGGAAAATATGCTTAAGCGGAGAACTAGAGGAAGATAGGCTCAGATTTTCTCCGAATTGAGAGAAGAAGATCTCCAATGGATGCTCGATCGCTTCATCTCAAAAGAAGTCGTCGTGGAGAGCCGTAGACATCTCGTGCTTCCTCTACCAGGTATTCGGGGAATCCACCCTTATGCACCCTTTTGAGTCTTGCAACAGTTTGGGAGGAGGCATAATACACCGCGAGAGGCGTACTATGGCGCTTATGTATACGATATTGGAGACGACACGGTGCACGAAGTTTCAGAAATGCTGAGAGAATGGAAATGTTCCAAGCAGATGAATAAAGACACCATTGCCCCAGACTAATTCAACGCCGTATATGATGAGGGTTACAAATATTGGCTGAAAGACAACATACAAAGTATCTCCTCACCAACCCTGCGCAGCTTTCACAGCATAATAGACAAAGAGGACAAAATAGTGGTCGATCTAAGAGAGGTAAAAAAGGATGTACGTCAAGTTTGTCGAAAACCAAGATGCTCTTGAGAAGGCAACTCAAGAGGTGGAAAGACTAAGACGTGGTTACGATGACTTTGACTCATGGGTCAAAGAGAAAATAGAGATGATCCAGTACGAGAGCTGGGAGGAAAAAGGACGCCTGGGCGAAGGTTTCTTGCTGATATTGCGATGCATGTTTTAGCAATACAAGACTCGGGAAAACAACGACGGAGCAGGGCCATCTGGGACGACTTAGTGGACTTTACCCCTGTACGGGTTTTTCTACATGTATTTTGTCATTTTAGCCCCTGCGTGGGACTGCTTTATTTCATTTCAGTACATTTAAATGGCCCCTGTATGAGTCTGTCCTTTTGTGTTTTGTTCTTTTATTTCCCCTTGTGAACATTAATATTCATTTGTGAAATTTATTCGGGGGTTTAATTATATGGTTCAAATTTACGCGTACATCATTCAAATGCGCTAGGCCTACCCTTGGCACAAAAGGGTCCCCTATATGTTTTAAGGCGTGATATATGTGTCATAGACTGCTTATGTGCTATGTTGCTATGAATGAGGATATCGTAAACCCACTCCTGCCAGAAATTTTAAAAAAATATACAAGTCACTATTACAAAGTCCGACCAAATTTTTCGAGTCTTAAGTTTCTCAATCAAAAGAAAAGTCCTACATCCAAATCCTAAAACATTACGCTACTGTCTCAGGAAAAGTAAATCATTGCTATGGATAAGGGTAAGAATATCCAGATGGAACTCACTGGAGAAGGGTTACAAAGATAGATCGAACAAATCACTCGAGAAATTCAAGAGGCCAAGGAGAAAGGGCTCACGGTTGAAATGGCCACAACGATCTACAAAGCTGCAACTGTGACGCTGGAAGAGGATCTGGCATCAAAGATGAAGAGAAAGAAAGATGTTGAGATGGAGAGAGAGGATTTGAGTCAAAAGTTAGATATGCTTCGACTGAAGTTGCAAGAAAGAGAAGCGAGTGAGGCGATGATAGACTCAGAAACCGCTGGTCTGTTAGCCAGAAATGTGTCGCTTGATGAGGAGTTGACGGCGGAAATGGAAGAATTCACCTCCATGAGAGAAAGAATGGCATCACTGAGGAAGAAGAACAAAGCCTTCCATAACAATATGATCAACAAACATCAGAGAATGCGCGGGAAATACTCTGTCCGCGAGCAGGAAGCTAATAATGGTCCCGATAACGCTCACCCTGGAGCAACTGGGGAAGACGCCGATGAGGAAATCGTCTACAAGCCTCCATTCCTGGGCCATCTGAAAGGAGGAGACAGATGGATCACCCTCCCGGCCTATGAACCAACACATAGTGTGGGGGCGAGGGTCATGACTTGCGCTCTTTTGTACAAACATCTTGGATGGGCACCTCATTGAAGGAGGAGCTTCAATCTTTGGGCAAGAAAACTCTTCAAAGGTTTGTGCCTTCCACCCAAATCAGCGAGGGCATACTATAGAAGAATGCGTGCAACTTAGAATGAGGATCTGCCGCCAGATCAACTTCGGGAACATCCTGCACACGTGGGGTAATAACACCATTCTCACTTATGATCAGTCAGAGCCAATTGAGAGCACTCAGTCTGTTTGTAATTATTTCATACCGTTCAGAATGTCAATGCTGGAAATCTACAGTGATTTGGTTCAAAATGGGGTCTTAGCCTCCCTCCACGATGATGATAGAGGCCTCGATCCCGTTGGGGAAGAAATATTCAAACCTTGTGCTTACCACGATGCTATATATCATAGCCTCTCAAGGTGTCTTAGTTTCCGTTACGACCTCAAATCCCTCGTCAACATGGGAAAAATTCATGTCGAGTTTGTTCCCGGTGGCTAATATGACGTTTGAGAAAGGAATGACTGAGATGTAGTCATTGTTTTATGTTTAAAGTTTTGTTGTCTTTCAATTTCCGTCGTAACCGTCATGAATGAATGAAAATCAATATTTATTTTCTACTCGAACTATGTTGGGCCTGAATTCTCCATGTTACAAGAAGATAAGAAGACCAGATCAACGGACATCAAAAAGCAGCTGCAAGAAGATCGTAGCTCAACATGATTTAGCCTTTCTGAGACAGTGTCGAACTAAAAAGCAAGCAAACTCTTTGTTAAAAAAAATTTATTTCCATCCTTACTCGTGGATTGAAGATATCCTCAAGCAAAGCAACTTGTGTGTTTATCTGCTCTCTGTGTGATATTATGCATTTTCGTATTTTGAACTTAAATTGACAAATTTGCCTTTGAGTTGTTTTACTCTTCAAGCACTTTGAAACTGATCTGTGTCGATTAAGCTGGCAGATCATCCCTACTTTATCAGATCCAAAGGTCCCACAGATTCCTTCCCTAAACAAGGTTCAGACAAAGGAAAAGCAGTTATGGGAGAAAGTAATGAAGAAGTCAGTCTCACCGACTTTGTGGTGGCTCAACCTACCATAGCGGACCAGAACAAACTAATTATGAAATTAATGCAACAGATCGTGGAGATGAGGGTGGATATGCAAAGGAGGCGGGATCTGCCTCCACCATGTTTACTGTTAATTCTTCTGATGGAAGACCTCCTATCTACTTCCCTTCTTTGAACATGGATCCAACTCAGAACATGCCACCTTCTCAGAATCCTCCCGTTATAGACTTGAATGCTCAAAAACCCCAGTATGCTTCGGCTTCTTACCAAACTCCTACCCCTCAAAACAACCATTCCCAAATACCACCACATCCACAAAATACCCAAACCGCTCCATTTCCCCAAACCCAAACCCAAAATCCAAACCAAAACACTTTTAATCCCCAAACATCCCACTACCACCTAAATCAGAATACCAATCCTCAGACTTATCCACAGAATTACCAAACCACACAGAATGCCCAAAGTCCCTCCGTAGCTCAACCCTTACCTAAAAGAACCACTTTCCAGATTCCCATCCCTACTGAACACGACGTGCACGGTTATGAGTTGGGACATTACGAGGAACAGGAAAGAGAATAAAGAGCAAAACAAGAGACAAAAGTGGATATAAAAGAAGAGATCAAGAAAGCCATGAAAGAGCTCCAATGCATCCCTGATGTCGCCGGTCTTAATTATGAAGATTTGTGCATTCATCCAAATCTGGACCTTCCAGAAGGGTTTAAGATTCCTAAATTTGATAATTTCGGAGGAGTGGGGAACCCTATGGCTTATCTGAGAGCCTACTGCGACCAGCTTGTCGGAGTTGGTAGGGATGAAGCTCTGTTGATGCGTCTCTTCAGCCGAAGTCTGTGCGGGGAGGCTGTGGAATGGTTCACCTCCCACGAAACCAGGCAATGGCCCAGCTGGAATGCCCTGGCAAAAGATTTTATTGATCGGTTTGCTTATAACGTGGAAATCATTCCTGATCGATACTCTTTGGAAAAGATAAAGCAGAAATCTACTGAAAGCTACATGGAGTTACCTATATATGGAGAAAGGAAGCCGCAAGAGTAAGACCGACTATTTCTGAAAAGGAGATTGTCGAAGTGTTCGTGCGGGTGCAAGAGCCCGAGTATTATGACAGAATCATGTTGTTCGTTGGAGAAAGATTTGCCGAGATAGTCAGATTGGTGAGACTATCGAAGATGGTTTGAAAACAAGAAAGGTAGCCCGTGTACCCGCGTCGCCTGTATCATCGGGATTATTGAAGAATAAGAGAGAGGATGTGGCTTCTGTCTCTTAAGAGGGGAGGAAAAACCTCAGAAGGTCATCATCCTCCCAAGGTCGTTCTCGACCTTCTCAAAACTCCTACCAAGCTTTCTACACGCAAGCTAGTCATCCAAATAACCCTCCTCCAGTCTACCAAAATGCAACCTCCCCTTACCAAAATCCCCCCTCCAAATTACCAAAGTCCGTCTCCCGTATATCAAAATCCTCCCCCACTTTACAAAATTCCATCTCCCCCACTACCAAAATGTTGCTCCTAGCTGTGCCAATGTGCAGTCGAGCTACAGAGCACCGCCTACAGCCTATCAAGTCCAAGCTCCACTATACCAAAATCCCCCTCCGAATTACCAAGCTCCATCACCAAACTACCAAACAAATCCCTATCCCATAAATCAAGCTCTGTGTCCCAATAACAGAAGTTATCAACAAATGCCTCCTCCACAAGGCAGTTATTGTCACAACCCGAAACCACACCCTAGAAGTTAGGGTGCAATCTTGGATTGCGACCGGCGTATTCGATCTCTCGGAGGTCTTATACAATCCTCTCATATCATTCATCGCATATACATAATGAAAAGTAGTGCGGAATTAAAACTTTTTGTAAAACAATATAGAAGTCTTTAAACTCTTTTATATATGTAGAAATAGGAAAACACTAAGTCTCAATTCATCATCTTAAGACACGATAATACTTGGGACACAGCCCATACGAATTTAAAACATACTACTAATAGTCTATTACAAAACTTCTTTAAAAGAAACATAAAATGACATATATGCCCTCGAGTCAAGTGAGGACATACTTCAACTCTTCTTGAACGATCTCCTTGTCCAAGTCTTCTTCCCAAAGCTCTTCACCTACCAAGAACTATAGATAGAAAATAAACCATGGAATCAGTACAGCCACATGTACTAAGTATGTCATTATGCATAAAATCATGAAAAAAGACTTTATTGAAAATATGCATCTTTTCATTTTATAAATCATAATTTAATCATAATAACAACATTTAGCAATTTAAAAACATAATGAAACATTTAACCAAAAATCACATTTTTTAGAAATACTTTCCAGTAAGCTCAATTCACTTTACAGTGAATTACTTCACTGTTTCAGTGAATTGCTAACCTTCTCTTCAACCAACCTCTAGCATGTTGATATCCCACTAAAAGTCATCCTAAGATTCACTTAAGTCACACAAAGAGAGACCGCCCATACACCCTCTCTAGATGTGCCTAAATGACCCTTAAGATTACCTATATTGAGTCACATACACACCTACAAAACAATCATAAACATCAAGGTAAGATTCTTCTATCAAAGGTGACTCTAAGTCTCAGTTGAGTGAGTTGTGAAGCAACCGCCCATACAATCCCTTACACACACACTCAAGAGATCCAATATACTCCCTAGGATAGAATTATTCTCACTAAACACACCAACACATAGATGATAGGACACTCTCCTTCCAAAGGCTATCAAAAGACCTACTTAAGTAAATCAAGAAGATAACGTCCATGATTGACCTCTTAAATATTACCTAAATAGTCCTTAAGACTACCTAAAGCTTAAATCATGTCAACACACCAAACCTTTTCCCTAACTAGAGTCATTCTCAAGACTTCCATAGATAAGCCATGAAGAGATCATCCTTTATGCCCTCTTCACAATTTAACTAAAGATTCCCTAAGGCACTCTATATTACATACTTATTCACTTACATACTTCATAACGTAAGTCATTAGTTCATTAGTTCATTTAGGAGACATACTTCACTTAATGGACATTCAAATAATAGTCATGGATAAGACCTAGGGACTCTGAGTAACATCTTCAAAGCCTATTGTGCAATGTCTAAGTAGCGTCCCATACCACCACCTAACTTCATAGAACTTCTCTAATGCTAATAGGTATCTCATATGATGACAATAGACAATAACCGACATAGACCATGGTAGAAAAGCATGGAATTCGAAGTTCTATCCTACTTCGATGAGGTGTTCTACTTGCCAATGGTAGAACATAAAGATCCCATGTAGGCACATGGTTAAGGAATATGAAAGGCGTGCTTTGTATTCTAGTCTCATACTTAACTAGAACTACTTTCCTTTACCATACTCACTCGGTGCTAGCCTTAGTTCTTATAGATCAATTTACATTAAGGTTCATACAAATGGGTCCCATATCATGTTCATGACCCAATTACATTTACCCTACCATAGCAAGGTCCATTTGGGCTATCTTACTATGGCAACAAGAAGATCATCATGACTTTTCTAAGGTATTATATGATGCCGTTCAAGTCAATCAACCTTAAGTCCATCACTCATTACATGAAGGATACCATTACGGCTTACTACTTCAAAATTCATAACCTTACCACTTGGTTCAAGGTTCCACATAAATGACCCTTTTATCATCATTCAAGGTCTCACCTATATTCATTTATTCAAGACTAGAACCCTTTAGGTTCCTAAGTCAAAACATCACATATTCACATAAGCATCAAGTAAGGAACACAAGTCTACCTAAACAAGACACAACATACTTCCATTTATCATATATAGCCTATCTTTCTTTAGACTCTTAGGAATGACCCTTAACCTTATCAAGTCAACATATTCATTACCTTAACATAATCAATTTAACCATTTTAAACTATTCTAACCAATTTAGGAATAACCATGTATCAACTCTAAGACTATACAATAACACATAGTCAAAGCACAACATGATTAACTAGATAATATCAATAGTCTAACACATACTTTCACATATAGGTAGATATGATTATACATCATCAAATCAAATACACAAGTAGACATATAAGTTCAAGTAGTGCCGACAAGGCCATGATCATCAATATACTAGAAAGTAACGCCGACAAGGCCACATCAATTTACATAGCACTGCCACCAAAGGTGGACCAAACCAATCATAACATAATTGAAGTATAATTAACATTGAATAAGAATAAATAGGGCAGCGTACCACCACTTCATCATCAACACTTTAAGCCAATACCTAAATCACCAAATTCAACATCATAAGGCCCTTACCCATGGCCATGAACACCAATTCAATACATAATTATAAAAATCAATGAAATCTAAACCAATTCAACATATATTCAAAAATTTAAGATCAATTCTACAACAATTGAATACAATTCTTACATCAATAGAAAGCCCATAAGAAACTACACATGAATTCATCAACATTAGGCCAATATCAAGTAACCCATAATTTAGTCAAAATCTAAGGTTCATCAATTTCATGGGTTCATAGGTAATTTAGGTTAAACCATCAATACAACATCAATCGAATCCATAATAGACGTTTGGAAACCATTAATGCAAGAACCCATGGTAGAATCATGAAATTGGACAATTCACCTTTTGAAAACTTTGAAAACATAAAGTTGGGCTCCTTGATGAAATGACTTTTAAGGATCAAAAGCCATACCTCAATGAAGCTAATTCTTCACTTTGATGAAGAATCTCCACTCAAAACGTCACACCAAGTTCTTCCTTGATTTTGGACTTCAATGGAGTCTTTGGGATTTTCTAAGGGTTTTGTTTTTGGAAGAATGAATTATTCTAAGTGTTTAACCTTTATATATTTTTTTTAAACACCCAAAATACCCTTAATAAACCTCCTAAAGTATTATTTGTAAGTGGGGTGAATTTACCAGTTCACCCCTAAGTTGGCAGTGAACAACGCAGGGAACCTGTCTCCACAGACGGAGGGACCTACGGACCGTCCTGTTGGTCTGTGGTCTGGGACTGAGGCTGGTCCTTGGTTCTTTCACTCCCCAGGCTAAGTCCCTACAGATGATAACCTACCTACGGGGCTTCGATTGACCCACAGGGCGTCGACTGCCTCCGTGGTTTGGGCTGTCTTGGGCATCCTTGACACCATGTCTTGGGTCCTTTCTCAAGGACACTTAAATGATCCTTGGGGATAATTTTCCCGGACGGTTCCAACCCAAATACGATCGTATATGAGTTTAACACCTATCACATAAATTTTATCCAAAATGAACACGTAAAACTCAACAAAACATGCCTAGACACACAAGTTCATTGTAAGGCATATCTTTCGAATGACTGGAACGTTCTTGGACGTTTGACCTCCAAACTCCATGAAACTTGACACACTGCCTATACATTCTATAATAACTCATTTAAGGACATTAAAACCTCATAAATCACACATAAATGCATAATACCACATATGAGGCATTTAGGTGACTTAGTCGTCGAACTTCTTAGTCATCCTTTGACGTTTGATTTCCAATACACATAATAATTTATATACTGCCTCTCTACCATGTTATAGACCACATTGGGACCTACCATTAACAACATGTTAGGCTCTAGTTAACCTAAGTCATTTTCGGGGTCTTATAGTTATGATCCACCTCGACCTAGATTCGAGAAGAAGCATCCGAGGAACTTTAGTGCACTCGCCGAAAGCCGAACAAAGTTGTACGAGCGACTGGATGCGTCCGGATATATCCACCCAGTGGGGTCTAAACCGGTGGATACCAGTTCTAAATTCTATTGGCCTGATCAAAGATGTGCTTATCATTCCAACGGTATTGGACATGATACTGAGGACTGTATCAACCTCAAGCACAAAATTCAAGACCTGATCGACCAAGAAGTGGTCTCTCTTCAACCTGCCACGCCTAATGTCAACACCAACCCTTTGGAATCTTGGAGGCGACAGTATTAATATGATAGATACAGATGATGATTGGTGCGTGACAAAGGTGATAACTTCAATTGTTCATGACGAGTTGGAAAGGGTTGTGGCTTCGTTGAGTATCAAAGAGAAAAAAAGTTCGTTATCTTGACACCCGCAAAGGTTGTGATTGAAACTACTGCTGCTCAGGGTATGACACAATCTGGGAGATGTTATACTTTCGAAGAGCTGGCCCTTAGAGGGAAAAAGAAGGATCAGACTAAAAGGCCAATAAGCGAAGCCGAGGCAGAGGAATTTTTGAGAAAGATACAGCCAAAGGATTATTCAATTGTTAAGCATTTGGAGAAGACTCCAGCCTAGATTTCCGTGTGGGCCCTATTGATGAGCTCTCAGCTGCACAGGCAGGCCTTGACGAAGGCTCTTGATGATACGTATGTGCCCGTGGGCACAAGTAGCGATAATGTGGTCGCTATGATCAACCAAGTCATTTGAGGGCATCAGATTAGCTTTTGCGATGACGAGTTACCTTTTTAAGGGAGGTCACACAACAAGGCATTGCACATCACTGTCATATGCCGCGAGAAGTTCATAAATCGCGTCTTGGTGGATGATGGATCCGGTCTCAACATTTGCCTGTTGTCAACATTGAGGTAGTTACGGTTCGACTTGGGGAAGCTGGAACAAAACCAAGTCAATGTGAGAGCATTTGATAGGTTCAGAGAGACACACTGGGAGCGGTGAATCTTGTCATCCAAATGGGTCCGGCAGAATTCAATGCACAATTTCATGTCTTAGACCTTGACATCAGCTATAACCTTCTTCTGGGAAGGCCTTTCATCCATATGGCTGGAGCTGTGCCTTCTACTCTTCATCAGATGATGAAACTCGTTTGGAAGAGCGATGAGCTGGTAATTCATGGTGAAGGGAGTCACTCCGGCAGACATGAGCCAATTATCGATGAAGTTTTGCGAGGTACTAATTTCTACACGATGGAACTGGTAAATGCCTGCCGTGTACAAGATGATAGCCACTGTTATGCTGTATAATGGTTTTGAACCAGGTTTCGGATTGGAAGAAATTCCCAAGGAATTACTAAGCCTATTCCGGTCCCCGTCGATGATATGAAGACGAAGAAGAAGAATGATCAAGCATTGGCTAAGCCAATCCCTCATCTGTATCAATCATTCATGGCTCAGGAGTATGCCGAGCATGAAGACCTTGGGGAAGGAATCTGTGGCCTTTTCAAAGAGATTAATGTTGTTATTGAGGAAGAGGTCGAGCTAGCAGGATCCTGCGATGCTGAGCCTGGGGAGATGCTACAGAATTGGACCTCCACGCCAATTCTGATTCCACGAACTCCTTGGTAGAAGGGCATCATTTATGCATATTTAGATCGGTGACGGTCCGGAGGAGGCCCGAGACCCACCATATTGCATTTTCTTATTTGCTTGAATTTTAAAATTCCCTCGTGATGTTTGAAAAGACAACATGACCCTTTGCCATAGCCAAAGTTTGCTTTATTTCCCAATTTGAATGAAAGCCTCTTTTATTGAAAATTTGTTTATTTACTCATCTTCTATACTTTACTTTTCTAATTTTGTCTGTTTATGGTTTCAGTAATATAAGTTTTAAACCTGCCAATGTCATGTGATGTCATGAGCTGAACGAACAAAATGAGGCCGGTGATGACGAGGGTGATGATTACGAAGAAGAAAATGAGGTAGTGGAATATGTTGCTGAAGAGTTTCTGCAGTTTGAAAATCAGCATAATCCAAATTTAGAGGAAACCAAAACTGTAAATATGGGGGACCAAGAGTGTGTCAAAGAGGTCAAAATCAGCGTTCACTTGAATAAAGCTCAGAGGAAGGATCTAATACATTTACTCACTGAATACATTGATGTGTTCGTCTGGGAGGTCAGCGACATGCTAGGGATCAGTACCAATGTTGTGTCTCACAAATTACCGATTAATCCAGGGTTCAGTCCGGTGAAGCAAAAAACTCAGAAATTCAATCCTGAGTTGAGCTTAAATATCAAAGAAGAGATTACCAAGCAGATCGAGTCTCGATTGGTGAGAGTGATGCAATACCGACTTGGTTGGCCAATGTTGTTCCAGTCACCAAAAAAGATGGAAAGATCAGAATTTGTGTAGGGATCTTAACAAAGCCAGCCCGAAGGATAATTTTCCGTTGCCAAACATCCATATTCTGATCGACAACTGTGCTAAGCATGAAATGCAGTTATTTGTGGATTGTTACGCAGGTTATCATCAGATTCTGATGGACGAGGAAGTTGCAGAAAAGGCAACTTTTATTACACGTTGGGGTGTATATCATTACAGGGTGATGCAATTTGGCCTCAAGATTGCTGGTGCTACTTATATGAGGGCTATGACGATCATATTTCATGATATGATTCATAAGGAGATCAAGGTGTATGTTGATGATGTCATAATCAAGTCCCACGAGAGTTTGTACCACTTGACGCATTTGAGGATGTTCTTTGATCGTTTGCATTGCTACAACTTGAAGTTAAATCCAGCCAAATGCGCTTTTGGAGTTCCAGTCGGCAAGTTGTTGGGAATTATAGTCAGCAGAAGGGTTATTGATCTCTATCCTTCCAAGATTAAAGCAATTCAAGAGTTACCTCCGCCGAAGATGAGAAAAGAGGTGATGAGTTTCTTAGGGAGGTTGAACTACATCAGTCGATTCATAGCTCAATCAACTGTGGTGTGTGAGCCTATCTTCAAGCTGTTGAAGAAAGACGCTTCGACAAAGTGGACTGAAGAGTGTCAGACTGCTTTTTATGCTATCAAGAACTATTTGTCCAATCCACCGGTATTGGTTTCTCCGCGAGAAGGGAGTCCATTATTGCTGTATTTGTCCGTCTCAGATAGTGCATTCGGATTCGTACTTGATCAACACGATGAGACAGGAAAGAAGGAAAGAGCTATATATTACATAAGCAAGAAGTTCACTCCATACGAGTCTCGTTACACTCTGTTGGAGAGAACATGTTGCGCTTTGACTTGGCTCGCCCAGAAATTGAGACATTATTTGTCTTCGTACACTACATGCCTTATTTCCAGGATGGACCCATTGAAGTACATTTTCCAGAAGGAGATGTCGACCGGAAAGTTGGCCAAATGGCAAATGTTGTTGAGTGAATTTGATATTGTGTATGTGACTCAGAAGGCAATAAAGGCACAGTCCTTGGCTGATCATCTTGCAGAGAATCCTGTTGATAAAGAATATGAGCCACTCAAGACTTATTTTCACAATGAAGAGGTATTATTTGTGGGTGAAGATATTTCTGAAGCATATCCTGGTTGGAGGTTATTCTTTGATGGAGAGGCAAATCACCAAGGAAAAGGTATCAGAGCAGTCTTAGTGTCAGAATCTGGTCAACACTATCCCATGGCAGCTAAACTCCGATTTAATTGCACGAACAATATGGCTGAATATGAAGCTTGTGTCTTTGGTTTGAAAATGGCCATCGACATGAATGTCCATGAGTTGTTGGTTATTGTAGATTCAGATGTGTTGATTCATCAGGTTCAAGGAGAATGGGCCGTGAAGAACCCAAAGATTATACCTTACGTGTAGTATGTGCAGAAGTTGTGCAAAAGATTTCATAAGATCGAGTTCAAACATACTCCCAGAATGCAAAATGAGTTGGCCAATGCTCTTGCCACCATCGCTTCGATGATTAAACATCCAGATACTGATTATATTGATCCCCTTGATATAGAACTCAAAGAACATCCAGTCCATTGTTCACATGTTGAAGCAGAACCAGATGGTTTGCTATGGTATCTTTATATGAAGAAGTATTTGGAGTCCGGGATTTATCCAGAAGATGCTACATCCAACCAAAAGAAGTTGATACGCCGTATGTCTCTTAATTTCTTTCTAAGTGGAGAAGTCCTTTATAGGAGAACTCCAGATTTAGGTCTTCTCATATGCGTCGATGCTGCAAAGATTATTAAACATATACATGCCGGAGTTTGTGGCACATATATGAATGGGCTCACTTTGGCGAGAAATATCATTCTAGCCGGTTATTTCTGGATGACTATGGAGAATGATTATTGCAAGTTTGTGCAGAAATGTCATAAATGTCAAGTGCATTATGATCTGATTCGAGTGTCGCCTTATGAACTCAATGCTATGAGTTCACCTTGGCCATTTGTGGCTTGGGGTATAGATGTCATCGGTACGATAGAGCCAGCCGCTTCTAATGGACACAGATTCATTTTGGTTGCCATTGATTATTTTATTAAGTGGGTGGAAGCAGCTTTATATAAGTGGGTAACCAAGAAAGTTGTAGCTGATTTTGTTCGCAACAATCTGATATGCAGGTTTGGAGTACCAGAATCCATCATTACTGATAATAGTGAAAGTCTCAACAGTCACTTGATGAGAGACATATATGATCAATTTAAGATTACTCATCGAAACTCAACTGCTTATCGTCCTCAAATGAATGGAGCTGTAGAGGCCGCCAACAAGAACATCAAGAAGATCCTGAGGAAAATGATTGACAATCATCGAGGTTGGCATGAAATGTTACAATATGATTTGTTGGGTTACCGAACAACTGTCAGAACGTCGATTGGAGCCACTCCGTATTTGCTGGTATATGGAACGGAAGCAGTCATACCTACTGAAGTCGAGATACCGTCCTTGAGAATCATCCAAGAAGCTGAGTTGAGTAATGCTGAATGGGTCAGCAATTGGATTAATCAGTTAACCTTGATTGATGAAAAGTGAATGGTCGTTGTCTGTCATGGTCAGTTGTATCGACAGAGAATGATTCATGCTTTTCACAAAGAGAGTAAGAGCAAGAATTTTTTAAATTGGTCAGTTGGTCCTTAAGCGCATTTTTCCTCACCAAGATGAGTACAAAGGAAAATTCGCACCAAATTGGCAAGGACCCTACATGGTTCGCAAAGTACTATATGGAGGTGCTTTGGTCCTGTCGGAGATGGATGGCACCGCAAGGCCAAAACCGATCAACTCAGATGCTGTCAAGAGATACTACGTGTGAAGCTTCAGTTTGTATTTCTGTTATTTCCCTGTAATTGTTTGGTTTTCTTGTAAATGTTTTGTTTAAAATTTTATCCTCTTTGTAATGAACTACGACTGACCTGAATTCTCAAAATGAGATACTTAGGCGGCCTATGTCGGCCTCGGTCACCCATTTTATCCCTTTTAATATTTCTTTGTATTTGAACTACGTTCGACCTGAATTCTCAAGAATAAGATACGTAGGCGTCCTATGTCGGCCTTGGTCGGTTTCTTTTAAATTTCTTATTGTTGTTAACCTTGAAGGGGAACTACGTTTGACCTGATTCCTTCCTCAACGGGATACGTAGACGCCACAAGGGTTCGGTTATATTTCCCGTAAGATTTCTATTCCTCTTTACAATAGAAACTGAGATAGAATTTTTGAGAGGGACTCAAAAATTTTTAAAAAGAAGATTATTCCTCAACGAGTCAAGATTAAAGATACTTCAAGATTTGCAATTGGGACAGAATTTTTGAGAGGATCTCAAAATTTCGTGACTCACTCAGCGACAGTTAAAGATAAGTCAGACATGTAATTGGGATAGAAATTTTGAGGATGACCTCAAAATTTCAACATGGATTTATCGACAGCCTAGAGTGACTCTGAATACTCCCAGGCGAATAATCAGATAGACCTCCAAGCATCGGACTCAAAGAAGTTCATTAATCCTGACACGACATGACACTTGGCAATAACCTTTTTCTTAAAATACTATTTTTTCGAAAAATTTATTTTTCTTAGATTTTCCCTTTGGTGTTTCATTTGTTTTGGCATAAAACATTTTGTCTTATCTATCAAGGTTCGGGAAATCAGGAAATCAACTGGAGATAGTTGGACAAGGAGAAGACAATCGAAGAAATTGACACAGATCAGTTCATCTTAAACTGACAATTTTTCTGTGGATGCAGGAAATATTAACAGTTTTGGTGGATGCAGAAAATGTTCTATTGCTCATATCGACGACTTGGGAGTGTTAACATTATTGTTGCATTAAAATTCCCAATAACATGAAGGCTATAATGAAGATATAATTGTGTTCAAAGGTGAATCAGATGAAAATCTGGAGAAAGTTCTCCCAAAATTCACAATTCTACTGTGGATACAAGAATCATTTTATATTGCTCATATCAAAGATTTGAAAATGTGAATGGTTTATTTCATTCAATTCTCAACAACATGAAGTCTACAAGGAGCATCCAGTTGGGTTCAAAGATGAATCAAATGAAAACCCCGGAAGGGATAGTTTACGGTTTTCATCAAGGACGTTATCTGCATCACATTATCACACACGATAGCATCGCTACCAGAAGGGTCATTTTATTAGTATTGTCGTTTGAGATGATACACTACGTGAAAGTTCATTTTACTATTATTGTCAATTGAGACAATACACTACCCGGAGGGGTCATTTTATTTTATTGCCGATCGGGACGATGCACTACCTGGAGGTTCATTTTACCGTTATTGTCAATTGAGACGATATGATTATCCAGAAGGAACCCAGAAGATCACTATGTTGCTCGATTGAAGCACTATCATCAAATGGTACCAAGGATGACATCAAGAGCAAATATTCATGCGCCGCGGGAAGATATTCATACCCCGCAAGGATTCAACCATCGTGGAAAGATATTCATGCCCCGCAGATATTCATGCATCGTGGAAGATCATGCATCACGAGTTAATGCATGTGCATTGTGAGTTATTACTCAAGCATTGCGGGAAGATATTCATGCCCCGCAGATATTCATGCATCGCGGAAGATCATGCATCACGAGTAAATATTTATACATCGCAACAGATCATGCATCACGAGTTAATACTCATGCATCGCGAGTTAATACTCATGCATCGCGGAAGATCATGAATTGCGAGTTAATATTCATGCATAGTGGAAGATCATGCATCGCGAGTTAATAATCGAGCATCACAGGAAGATATTCATGCCCCGCAGATATTCATGCATCGCGGAAGATCATGCATCGCGAGTCAATATTCATGCATCGCGGAAGATCATGCATCGCGAGTTAATCCTCATGCATCACAGAAGATCATGCATCGCGAGTTAATCCTCATGCATCGCGGAAAATCATGCATCGCGAGTTAATATTCATGCAACGCGAGAAGATATTCATGCCTCGCAGAAAGTTATGCATCACAAGAAGATACTCATGCCTCGCAGAAAGTTGTGCATCGCGAGAAGATATTCACGCCTCGCAGAAATT
This sequence comes from Solanum sitiens, assembly GCA_016801875.1. Taxonomy (NCBI): domain Eukaryota; kingdom Viridiplantae; phylum Streptophyta; class Magnoliopsida; order Solanales; family Solanaceae; genus Solanum; species Solanum sitiens. Next base: position 4,246,720 of record JABWTJ010000018.1, read on the forward strand.
TATGCATCACTGGAAGATACTCATGCATCGCAGAAGATCATGCATCGCGAGTTAATATTCATGCATCGCGGAAGATTATTCATCGCGAGTCAATATTCACGTATCGCGGGAAGAGGTTCATACCCCGCAAGAAATCATAAATCGCGGGAAGATATTCATGCCCCGCAAGAAATCATGCACTGCTAGAGAAGGAAATCGTGCATCTCAAGAGAAATATTTACCCATCAACATCGACTGCATTCTTTTATTTTGACAAAAGTAAACATGAAGAAGAGCATCAAAAACGACATCAAGAGAAAATATCAGCACACTACATCAATTTTTATTTATTTCGACATCAAATGAAGAGTACATTGTAGATTATATTGCAAACATAAGACATAAGCTTTATTTGCTTTACGTCAAACCGATCGAGTTGACGTCAAATTTTGAAAGAGAGCAACTAAGTGTCAACGCGGTAAAAGACACTATCTTCAATTTGAATTGCATTTTAAGCTGACGAGTTTTATCTCAGCCTTTGTCGAGAGCATCCGAAAGGATGAATTCTCCAAAAAAAAAAAAAAAGTGCGGACGATATCAAAAAAGATGCAACACAACGTGGAACTTTTCTTAGCAGTGAACTGGGACTTAGTCCAAAGAGGAGTGTCAAACTCTTAGGACGCGAGCAGAGGAGCGACTTCCACCACAATCAAACCACACCCCTATCAGAAGGCATGTGGGTTTCTCTTTGGCTTTTGTCAGTTTTGGTCTCGCACCGGAATTTTGGTCTACCGGAGGCAAGTTTTCAAGCTGAGTGACATTGCACCAAGAGTTTTAGGACATTGCATGCCACATTCATGGTTAAGAGGTTACAAGCCTCTTTTTCGTACTCGACTTACTTTGTCACTTGTCTAGAATCGAAGGTAACCCAGCATAATAGATTTCCTTTTCAACCGATCGAGTCAAACTACAAAAAGCCTGATTCCTGAAGGTATAAGGATATGTAGGAGAGCTCAATGATGAAAACTCGGCTGTATTCTAACATTCGCTCTTAAATCTTATTCTCGAGCATCTCGATCCCTTCATAATTTGGTATTGGGATGTCTTTCAGATTCTTTCGAAATCGTGCGTTAAATCAAGCATATTGAACTACAAGTGGTCTGAATTCTCATATAGCCTGAGATATGTAGGAAACCCATTTCTGGGGTTCGTCTATAATTCTTAAAGTTCGTACCAAATCCCTCTTCTAAGATGAGTATGGGGTTAGTCAAAATTGGATTGGTCAATTTCATTTTCCTAGAATTTCTTGCATCAATCCAAGTAAAATGAGGGATAATTGTTGACATCTAATTTTGACCCTCCCCGATAAAAATTGATTCACGAAGCTTCTTAATTTTCAAACGAATTAAAATAATTAGTTTCATAAAAGTTAAATATTTTTCAAGTTATTTTAAAGTAATTTTATTCATTTAAAATTTTAGATAATAAATTTGTTTTATATAATTTCCTATATAATTAGTATATCTTAAGAACATCCGAAGGAGTCTAAAAAGATTTTGTGTTAGTCAAATGTTTGTTACTTTAGTTTAGTTCATATTATGATTGTAACTTTAAATTAATTAGCTTATATTTAAATTAATTATTTTACGACGAAGTTAATTATTTTATTTTGTTAAATTAGGAAGCCTTTTAATTGATTTATATTAACTCGTCTTAGTTTAATTATGTCCGTCGAATTCACTAAGTCACTCGATTCGACCAATTTACTAATTCTACAGATCAAATTTTGGGCTCCTATTCATTTTCTAACACTTCAAAATCTCATCCCTATTTCTCTTTTAACACATCTGAAGACCAGCCCATTACTAAAATTTGCAGCAAAATCGACCCAGGCCCATTTGCCATTAACCCCAGCCCAAATCCTTTAGCCCCGCCCCGCCCCGTTTCCTTTTTAGTAGTAGAAATCCAGAAACGCCAATACACAGTAGCGCGTCAACAGCGACTCCAACAGAGTATACATATCTAAAGCGGCTCTCTTCACGCGCGACGAGCAACGACCAAGAACAGAGACCAGTACGGTGGTTTTTTGTCTCATGCCTCAACGTCCCTTTCTCGTCTGATATCGCAGCAGCAAAGCGATACACGCGAATCGTACTGGCCATCGTGAGATGGTTCCAGGTCGAGATTCAAAGACGCTGAAGTGATCGAAGCCGTCCATCGTTCTTCCCCATTTTCGGAAGGGTTTTCAGATTTCAGAGAAAGGATCCCCTTCCAAAAAGGGAGATTTTTTTTTTTTGAATTTTGAATGGATGTAGGTTTTTGGAGTTCCCTTTCTACCCTTTTCCCCCAAAAAATCGGAAACCTAATCTTTATGCTATATATATTCTCTTTTGATCTCCATAGAGAGGGGAATTTCTTCGAAGATTTTACGGAGAGTTTTGAGAGAGAAAAAAGATTTTTGGCTTGGAATTCTGAATTTCCTAAGAACGAAATATTGAGAATTTTAGGGAGAGAATAGATATAGAGTTGAGAAGAAAATATAAGAAAAGGTAGAAAGAGCTCATCCTTAAAAAAATAATAATTGAAATTACAGTAAGTTGCAAAAAGAGAAACACCCAATATTATATTTTTTACTCTTGTTCGTGGTTGCGAACGTTGCCAAAATTTTTGGGGCTTTCGTGTGGTGTTCGTAAGTTTGAAGTTGTCACCTTCTCGCTGTCCCACGTCGCTGCCCGCAAAGAGGTAAATTTTTTCATAGCTTTGTTTAATTCCTAGTTCTTATATTTTTTTTGTTTAAAGGTTATTAGCTCTGTATGTGTTTTATTTGTGCTTTCTTAGCTTTGTTTTAGTCTCTTATGGGTTAAAATTTGGGTTTATGAATATTAGCTAATAATGTTCCTCTTTTACTATTATGGTCGCTAATCATCCTAGCTTCTTTGGTTTTACGGATTAATCGTACTAGTATATGATTTAGTGTTTATCATGTATTAGTTCGTGTCATCTGTTAAAAGCTACTGCTTTCAGGGCCTTTCTGTTAGTTTTTTTTCTTTAGCGATGGTTCTTTGCTCATGTTTCTTCGTATTCAGACATTTGTCGGAGTTCTAGTTTACTACTTACTAGTAACCTATTTCGATATCCATTTCAGCATTTGGCTCTAAAACGAGTTCTAAATCATTGGATCTTATTAGTTTTAATTAAAAAATGCGCCTGTATTCAGATTAAAACTAATCTTGTTCTCAAAATATGACATACTTTTTTAGGCTTGATATTCTCTTGAACTCATGGGCTGCTTAAGTTTTTCCTTTCATATCCATTTTGAGCCTCGCCTTCTTGTTATATGTTTCGGTTAAGTTTTTTTCCTATCTATGTTGGGTTACTGCTTCTTTCCGTAAGCATAAAAGAAATCGTTTAAATTTAAATTTATCTCCCGCAATTTCTTAGTTTCATAGTTACATAGTTGTCGTTATTGTGTCGATGTCCCGAACGTTTGTTTCTCCATAAAGATTATTGCTTTGGATCTTAAAATTTTAAATAATTGTTGGTTTTGTCTCTTCATCGATTTTTAAGATGCTTTCCGGTAATCTTTCAACTTTGCATGCCTTTGTTTTCTTCATGTTTCATTCATCTGTCCCTTGTCAATTTGAGCTTTATAAAATTGATCATTGGTTGCAAGTTCTAACAGAGTTGAGCTCACTTTATTTTTCATATATGCCTAAACCGTTTTGAACTTACTTTTGTCCATAGGATTCAATTTATTTTTTCTTCTATATATTACATCCCTTTATCAATGTTTCCCCTTGTCAAGAATGTGGAAAAAGTGGTATTGTTCTTTTAACTCGCTAACAGCTTGGGGTTGATCACTAGTTTTTGGTTCTCGTGTTACACATATTATGACCTTACTTTTCTATAATTATTGGTTAATTTGTTCATGTTTGAAGTAGGTAATTTTTATAGTGTTGGTTATTGTCTGTCTAGCTGAGTAAGAAAGCATGATGTATCTTTTCTATTTGATTTAGAGTTTTAAGTTGGTTAAAAATAAAATGATTGTTTATGTGTATTACCTTATGAAAAGTGGAACGTTTGGTTCTCATATGTCACCTTTGGAATTTTATTTTTTCCAAAAGTATTGATTCCTGTGATGATTGGAGCATTTAGTTTGTTGTGATTTGTTTTATGTTTTGCTATTTTGACATCTGCTAACTTTGCTAATTATCCAAGGTTTTTTTTCTAACTACTCAGACCCTTTATCATATATTATTGTGGAAATTTTCTTGTGCTTCTTGTCTTTGCAGTGTGATTATTATGTTTTTCTTCTCTTATCTTTTTCACTCTTCGAATGACATAAATTAACTAGGTTCTGGGAAGTTGTGTTTAAAGAATCAATGTGTAGTTTTCAAATTTGGGGAACATCAATTTTTAGTTGTTTTCTTGTCTATCATTATTTTGATATGTTCCGCATGTGATGGATCCTTTATCTGGTTCAATTCCGTATGATATTTCATTTTCTTGAGATGCTTAAGTCTTGGAACAATAACTATGTGTTTATCCAATTTGCTGACATCATCTATATTTTATGCTTCCTATAATGAATAGGTTGTACTAATTCTCTTGTGTTTCTTTTGTATTTTCATGTGAACCTCGTTGAATGAGTCCTTTGGACTCCTTCATCTCTCTGGTGCATTTCGTTTTAATCCAGAAGGGCTTAAATTCTCTTTATCGAGTCGGCTTAAAAAATCGACATACAGGTCTTGATTATTAAAGAATCGAAGGAAATCAAGTGGAAGAGTTGAAGAAATTGGGCCACGGGGCCTTCTTTATTTTGTTCTTTTACCTTGTATTTTGTTGTTTTGGGTCTAAGCCCACTTATTATTTTGCATTATTATTTTTTTAGAATTTAGGAAAGGTACAAAGGAAATGGGTCAAAAATCCAAAACAAATAGGAAACGGGTCCAAATACCGGTCCAGGCGGACAGATAACCAGGATTTGGACCCAACACTCTCTCTCTCTGTCTTTCTCTCTCTTTCTTTCTTTTATTCCTTTGTTTATTTGTCCGCTATTATTTATTGTTAGTTTTAGGGTCGGAAATTCCAAATTCCCCGCAAAACGCCATAATGTTTTAACGACTTAAAGGTGAGCCAAGTTTAGATAGTTGTAAAAATAATAAATTTTTTCAAGTTAAGATGATAAAAAGCTAAGAATTCATTTACAAATAACTCTAAATAATTTTTATCCCAAAATAATTTAAGTTAGACATTTTAGTCAAAATAAGTTAGTTGCCGGAAAACCGTATTAACTGATATTTTAGGTGCCTTAAACACCTTCCTAAAATACAATATGAATCCCCGAACCCCTCTTAAGTTTTCAAAATGATTTTTATATTTAAGTCTTTTGAAAACATAGTTTTCTTAATTTTCTCAAAATTAAGTGGCGACTCTAAAAAAGTCGAAACCTTATAAAATAAATAATTTTTCCTTTTTTGAATAAAATAATAATGGCGACTCTGCTGATGATTTGGAGGACTCTAACCATAAAACTAACTCTATTTGGCTACATGGTTTGCTTGTTTCTTTATCTCATTATTGAAATGTTGCATTATCATGGCATATTTCCGCCAAACGGTAAATAGTTTGCATAAGGAAAACGAAAGTTACGTGGCTTTCCATTGCTTCTTTCAGAAATATACAAAGATTTCATTTGGAAGTATCAAACGAATTGTTGGAATGCGGTCATCCGACGTCGTTTGGTAGCTTCACCCCGTTGTCTGTCCGACTCAGGTAACTGTCACTTTGAAAACAAATTCTAGTAAGCCTAAGATAGAACGAAACCAAAATCGAAACTTAAGCATTAGCCTAAGACGACTTAATACCCAAGGAGTATTAAGTCCATTAGTTGAAACCGCCAAAATTGTGTTCAAGGTCTCCGACCTCACGACACATTATTTTGCTTGACATTTGAATGATGTACGTGTGGATACCAACGTAGGGTGGGTAAACTTAACTAGTTTCTGTTTTGTAGGTATGGATCAATTCCCAAAGTTCATCATGATTATAGAAGCAGCACTTCAACTCAAAATATGGTATAATGATCTCGACAGGGATCATAGAAGAACCCTCAAAAAATATGTGGGTGCGCTAACCGAGTTGATCAACATGAATGGTTGGCAAGAACTGATTGAGGTCCTCACAGGGTATTGGGATAATGAACGAATGGTGTTCAGATTCGGAACTGCAGATATTACCCCGACTATTAAGGAGATCCGAGATTGCATCGACACAGTGGGTACTGGATAGAATGAAAAGCAAGAAAACAAGAGAATATTTTCATCCCTAATAAAACTTCCTTAGAAGATATCGCAGACTGGCTCGGGTTGGGGAAAGATTTTGTCTACTGGTGCCAGGAGTCCAACATATCATTCAGAGACATCTATGTCAGATTTGGGCACGCAAGCTTCTACGCCACTTATAACCAAGAGTTCAGGGTATCCTAGGGAGAATGGAATGAAATTTGTCCCTTAGCGTTTGTCGTGGCGCTGTTAGGAACAATGGTCTTCCCACACGGATCGAGTCTAAGTATCAACACCCGAGTCATAACACTCGCACATACCTTGTTCAAAGGATACACGAACCAAGGGCAAGTGAAATACTACCCTATAGCTCCGGTCATTTTGTCGGATATGTATCGAGCCTTGGGGAAGTGCAAGGAAGGACATCGCTACTTCCAAGGGTGTAATCTACTCCTTCAGTGATGGATTTGAAGTTATCTGGCAAAAGGGACTGGGACTCCGGAGTTGCATACTCTAGACAACAAGAACACCCCCAGAGAGTTAAATGATATGTTGTACTGGGCAAATATGGATAATTGGAGAACTAGAGAAAGATGGGCTCAGATTTTCTCCAAATTGAGAGAAGAAGATCTCCAATGGATGCTCGATCGCTTCATCTCAAAATAAATCATCGTGGAGATCCATAGACAGCTCGTGCTTTCTCTACCAGGTATTTGGGGAATCCGCCCTTATACACCCTTTCAAGTCTTGCGATAGTTTGGGAGGAGGCAAACTACACCTTGAGAGGCGTACTATGGCGCTTACATATATGATATTGCAGACGACAGGGTGTACGAAGTTTCAGAAATGCTGAGAGAATGGAAAGGTGCCAAGCGGATGATAAATACACCATTGCCCCAGACCAATTCAACGACGGATATGATGAGGGTTACAAAGATTGGCTGAAAGACAACATACAAAGTATCTCTCACCAACCCCGCGCAGCTTTCGCAGCATAACAGACAAAGAGGCCAAAGCAGTGGTCGATCTAAGAGATGTAAAAAAGGAAGCCCAAGAAATGTACGTCAAGTTTGTCCGAAAACCAAGATGCTCTTGAGAAGGCAACTCAAGAGGTGGAAAGACTAAGACGTGCTTACGATGACTTCGAATCATGGGTCAAAGAGAAAATAGAGAGGATGCAGTACGAGAGCTGGGAGGAAAAAGGATGCCTGGGCGAAGGTTTCTTATTTATATTGTGATGTTTGTTTCAGCAATACAAGACTCGGGAAAACAACGACAGAGCAGGGCCATCTGGGACGACATAGTGGACTTTGCCCCTGTACGAGTTTTTCTACATGTATTTTGTCATTTTAGCCCCTGCGCGGGCCTGCTTTATTTCATTTCAGTACATTTAAATGGCCCATGTGTGGGTCTGTCGGTTTGTGTTTTGTTCTTTTATTTCTCCTTGTGAACATTAATATTCATTTGTGAAATTTGTTGGGGGGTTTAATTATATGGTTCGAATTCACGCGTACATCATTCAAATGCGCTAGGCCTACCCTTGGCACAAAAGGGTCCCCTATATGTTTTAGGGCATGATATATCTGCTATAGACTGCTTACGTGCTATGTTGCTATGAATGAGGATATCGTAAACCCACTCCCTGTCAGAAATTTTTAAAAAATATACAAGTCACTATTATAAAGTCGACCAAATTTTTCGAGTCTTAAGTTTCTCAATCAAAAGCAAAATCCTAGTCTTAAGTTTGACAGAGAGGATTTGAGTCAAAAGTTAGATATGCTTTGACTGAAGGTGCAAGAAAGGGAAGCGAGAGAGGCGAGGATAGAGTCAGAAACCGCTAGTCTATTAGCCAGAAATGTGTCGCTTGATGAGGAGTTGACGGCGTAAATGGTAGAATTCACCTCCATGAGAGAAAGAATGGCATCACTGAGCAAGAAGAACAAAGCCTTCCATAACAATATGATCAATAAACTTCAGAGAGTGCGCGGGAAATACTCTTTCCGCGAACAGGAATCTAACAATGGTCCCGATAACGCTCACCCTGGAGCAACTGGGGAAGACGCCAATGAGGAAATCGTCTACAAGCCTCCATTCCTGGGCCGTCTAAAAGGAGGAGACAGATGATCACCCTCCCGGCCTATGAACCAACACATAGTGTAGGGGCGAGGGTCATGACTTGCGCTCTTTTGTACGAACATCTTGGATTGGGCACCTCATGAAGGAGCAGATTCAATCTTTGGGCAAGAAAACTCTTTGAAGGTTTATGGCTTCCACCCAAACCAGCGAGGGCATACTATAGAAGAATGCGTGCAACTTAAAATTAGGATCTGCCGCCAGATCGACTTCGGGAACATCCCGAACACGTGGGGTAATAATGCCGTTCTCACTTATGATCAGTCAGAGCCAATTGAGAGCACTCAGTTTGTTTGTCATTATTTCACACCGTTCAGAATGTCAATGCTGGAAATCTACAGTGATTTGGTTCAGAATGGGTCTTAGCCTCCCTCCACGATGATGATAGAGGCCTCGATCCCGTTGGGGGAGAAATCTTCAAACCTTGTGCTTACCACGATGCTATAGATCATAGCCTCTCAAGGTGTCTCGATTTCTGTTACGACCTCGAATCCCTCATCAACATGGGAAAAATTCGAGTTGAGTTTTTTTCTCGTGGATAATATGACATTTGAGAAAGGAATGACTTAGATGTAGTCATTGTTTTATCTTTAAAGCTTTGTTGTCTTTCAATTTCCGTTGTAACCGTCATGAATGAATGAAAATCAATATTTATTTTCTACTCGAACTACGTTGGGCCTGAATTCTCCTTGTGAGATACGTAGGCAGACTTCCAAGGCCCGGCCCCTATCTTTAAAAAAATTCATTTCCCCCTCCATGTTATAAGAAGAAAAGAAGACCAGATCAACGGACATCAACAAGCAGCTGCAAGAAGATCGTAGCTCAACATGATTTAGCCTTTCTGAGACAGTGTCGAACTAAAAAGCAAGAAAACTCCTTCTTGTTAAGAAAAATTTGTTTTCGTCCTTACTCGTGAGTTGAAGATATCCTCAAATAAAGCAACTTCTGTGTTTATCTGCTCTTTGTGTGATATTATGCATTTTCGTATTTTGAACTTGAACTGACAAATTTGCCTTTGAGTTGTTTTTCTCCTCAGGTTCGATTAAGCTGGCAGGTCATCCCTACTTTACCAGATCCTAAGGTCCTACAAATTCCTTCCCTAGACAAGGTTCAGACAAAGGAAAAGCAGTTACGGGAGATAGTAATGAAGAAGTCAGTCTCACCGACGTTGTGGTTGCTCAACCTACCATAGCGGACCAGAACGAACTAATTATGCAATTAATGCAACAGATCGCGGAGATGAGGGTGGAGATGCAAAGGAGGCACGATCTGCCTCCACCATGTTTTACTGTTAATGCTGCTGACTAAAGACCTCCTATCTACTTCTCTTCTTCGAACATGGATCCAACTTAGAACATTCCACTTGCTCAGAATCCTCCCATTATAGACCTGAATGCTCAGAACTCCCAGTATGCTTCGGCTTCTTAACAAACTCCTCCCCCTCAAAACAACCATTCCCAAATACCACCACATCCACAAAATACCCAAACCGCTCCACCTCCCCAAAACCAAACCCAAAATCCAAACCAGAACACTTTTAATCCCCATATATCCCACCACCACCTAAATAAGAATACTATTCCTCAGACTTATCCACTGAATTACCAAACCACACAGAATTCCCAGAGTCCCTCCGTAGCTCCTACTGAGCACGACGTGCACGATTCTGAGTTGGATCATTGTGAGGAACAGGAAAGAGAATGGAGAGCAAAAGAAGAGACAAAAGTGGATATAAAAGAAGAGATCAACAAAGCCATGAAAGAGATACAATGTGTCCCTGATGTCGCCGGTCTTAATTATGAAGATTTGTGCATTCACCCATATCTGGACCTTCCAGAAGGGTTCAAGATTCCAAAATTTGATACTTTCGGAGGAGTGGGGAACCCTATGGCTCATCTGAGAGCCTATTGCGACCAACTTGTTGGAGTTGGTAGGAATGAAGCTCTGTTGATGCGGCTCTTCAACGAAGTCTGTGCAGGGAGGCTCTGGAATGGTTCACCTCTTACAAAACCAGGCAATGGCCCAGCTGGAATGCCCTGGCCAATGATTTTATTGATCAGTTTGCTTATAACATGGAAATCGTTCCCGATCGATACTCTTTGGAAAAGATGATTAAGAAATCCACTGAAAGCTACAGGGAGTTTGCCTATAGGTGGAGAAAGGAAGCCGCAAGAGTAAGACCGCCTATGTCTGAAAAGGAGATTGTCGAAGTGTTCGTGCGGGTGCAAGAGCCCGAGTATTATAATAGAATCAGGTTGCTCGTTGGAGCAAAATTTGCCGAGATAGTCAAGATTGATGAGCCTATCGAAGATGGTTTGAAAATAGGAAAGATAGCCCGTGTAGCCGCGTCGCCTGGATCTTTGGGATTGTTAAAGAAGTAGAGAGAGGAAGTGGCTTCTCTCTCTTATGAGGGGAGGAAAACCCCCAGAAGTTCATCATCCTCCCAAGGTCGTTCTCGACCTTCTCAAAATTCCTACCAAGCTTGCTACACGCAAGCTAGTCATCTAAATAACCCTCCTCCAGTCTACCAAAATGCTACCTCCCCTTACCAAAATGCCCCCCTCCAAATTATCAAAGTCCGTCTCCCATATATCAAAATCCTCCCCCACTTTACCAAATTCCATCCCCACACTACCAAAATGTTGATCCCAGCTGTGACAATGTGCAGTCGAGCTACAAAGCACCGCCTCCAGCCTATCAAGTCCAAGCTCCACTATACCAAAATCCCCCTCCGAATTACCAAGCTCCATTGCCAAACTACCAAACAAATCCCTATCCCAGAAATCAAGTTCCCCGTCCCAATAACAGAAGTTATCAACATATGCCTCCTCCACAAGGTAGTTATAATCCACCTCATCCTAGATTTGAGAAGAAGCCTCCGAGGAACTTTAATGCGCCGTTGAAAGCCGAACAAAGTTGTACGAGCAACTGGCTACGGCTGGATATATCCACCTAGTGGGGCGCAAACCGGTGGATACCAGTTCTAAATTCTATAGGCCTGATCAAAGATGTGCTTATCATTCCAATAGTATTGGACATGATACTGAGGATTGTATCAACCTCAAGCACAAAATTCAAGACCTGATAGACCAAGATGTGGTCTCTCTTCAACCCGCTGCGCCTAATGTCAACACCAACCCTTTGCTGAATCATGGAGGCGGCAATATTATTATGATAAGAATCCTACCTCTTTCATTTTCTATTATTCCCTACTCTTCCTTTTCTTGTATTCGTTGCCTTGTTTTCTCCTTTTTTTTTCCTTTTGTGTAAGTGACTCTTCTTTTCAACACTTCTTTTATTTTTATTTTTTATTTATTTCTTCAAATTCTTCACTTGCTTTCTACTTTGATTGAGTCACTTTTCTTCTTCAATATTTCTTTTCTTTTTCCTTTCACATTAATCCTTTCAACCCTCTTTTTCGGACTATTACTCATAGTAGCCACCCTCGACTCATGGCTTTGCCATGAGTTGAGGTATACAGTACCCAGGATGGGTCAGGGCCAAGACGAGATCGGTTTCTGCATTAGCCACCCTCAAATTATGCTTTTGGCCTAAGTTGAGGTGCACATGTCCAAGGAGGGACCAGGTCTAACACATTATACCCAAAAACTTTGGTGGGGTCGAAAAGAAAGGTTCATTGTAAGCTCAAGATATTTGGATCTAACAGGGATTAATTTCATTTGGTATTCTTTTATTTAGGCTAAAAATTGGCTAATTTGAACAAGGGCCTGTGATCCTTTCCTAATTGACTAATACATATTACTTTTTGCAGGACTAACCGGGCAAGTTCTATCTAGGTACCAACACTGGACTATTCAACTTTCCTCACACTCTCTTAACACCTCATTACCCTACCAGATTATCGGACACCTAGTTCGAGTGTTAGATTGAGGGTCATGCAATATTGTATCTCTATGTCATGCTTAGAGCCAACCCATTCAACATTCACTATGCTAATCATGCAAGCATTCTCTTTACAATGGGATATCATTGTATTTAGCCATCATGCTTCAGATTTCACATTTATACTTTGTACAAGATAGTAAACATGTCGGTTCAATAGTAAAATAATCAGTCGCTTGGGGCAAAAGAACAGAGGCAAGAAAACCCCAAGAGAGGATCGTGAGTTGGGCTACTCAGACGTCACCCTAACACTCATTTTCCATTTACCCCACCATCAACAAGAAAGCATACAATTGTCCCCAATGCATAAGAAATATAATAGGAATGTGGTAGGTGAAGCAAACCTGAGGCGTATAGCACCGAAGATCAATAAGCAGGCGGGTCCGGTTGCCCAAAACCCGCTCCATCAGTAGTTGGGACACCATTAGTAGTATCTGCAGCAATGTCTGCACCCTCAGTGGTGCTCCTCTCAACTTCCTGAAACCTGGAGCTAGACGCCCCAGCAGCCAACTCACGAGCCCTCATCTGTCGGGCCTCTTTATCTACCAAAGAGGCTCTCCTCGCGTCCTCCAAGTCAGTGCTCTCCTTCTTCCTAGCTCGAGCCTCATCACTCTCTCTGGGCCGGTGCCTCTTGGCATACTCACGTGGCAGAGGCGGTGGCGCAGTGGTGGTTTGGAACAATGCAGTAAGCACCGTATCTTCAGCAAGCTGCGCAGGTGTGGCCTCAGACTCAGGTACCCGCACATCCAGAATGGCATCCATATCATCCCTCAAACTCGACACAGCAGCCTGGAGAGTAGTCAAATCAATAGTAGTGGCAGGATGTGCGAGGACTTTCAACTCAAGCGCATCAAGGCACTGGTAGACTTCTAGAATCTTCCTCTCGGTCTACTGGGCAATCTTCTTCTCGATCTGATCCTCCGCCTCAGCAATGGACCTCTGCATCCAAGGCTGGATATGATGCAGTAATGTGGCCATCTGGGCCTCTAATTTTGGGACCCTAGTAATTAGGACCAGTGCTGCTGATGGTGTAGATCGGGAGGAACTCGGGGCTCTGCTATTGTCTGGGATAGAATCAACCGGGGTGGTGTCGGTAGGCTCTGATATAGCCTGATCATCCCCTTAGTCTTGCTCAACCGTGTCCACCAAGTTCTCACCTAGCGGCTGCACCTCTACTCTGTCCCCTTGTTGGGTGCCGCCTCATTGGCCTTATCCCTGATGAGACCGATATCCACTATCCAGTAGGAGTCCTGAGAACATCAATGTGCCAAATGGGCACTCCAGCAGACCTGCACAATTTAAAAATCATACAGGGAAAGGGGTAAGTGGTCGAGGCCTTAAAGGCCCTCTCATGGATGACTCTTAGCAACAGCCTCGAAAATCAACCTCAAGCCAGCAACCATAGTAGCAACCAATACTGCTCTATCCCATGTAAGAATATTGTCAGCGGCTGTAGGGGATTGGCAGTGGTGGACCAATAGCCAGATGAACTTGGCATCAAATGTGAGGTTGGCCTTCTTGATAAGGCTTCTGGGATCCAGCACCCACTCCGCACCCTCACGATCCACGGAAATGTGCTGGGCTATCCACCTCTTGGTGGTCTCTCTCAGAACCTTGTCTTGCTGGAAATGGCCCTCCTTAATCAGCTTCCAACGGTAGTCGAACTCGGGGGTGAGAGGATCCCTGGTGACATCTGTATCAGCAACATATAAGAAACGGCGAATGGTGGGCAAAGAGATATCCACCCTGTGGTCATGGACTCGAACATGGGTAAGTGGTGCCTCTTTGGAGGGATTAGACCGCCTATCCAAAGAAGCCCGGAGAGTTGCTACATATGAAGCGTAGAACTCTCGCACCACTTCCTCACTGTAGCATCCCACGCTCCTAGCCATCCACTAAACCCGATGGCGGGTGAAATGATCATGTATAATAGGGACCGTGTGGAGACGCCCTGTAAGAACCCGCCGCTCGACTGTCAGAGTCTGAGTCATGACCCCCTTGTCATTGAGAAGCTTAACATCCGTGTAAACCTGGAATTGGCCTTTTACGCACCACCGGTTGGTCTGATCAGCAATCGATGCAGGGACGTCGAACTGGGGTGATAGAGTAGAATCCGCACTATCGGCCTCATTAGATGAGGCAGAGTGGTCAGATGTGGCAGGAACAGTGGAACCATGCGATCCTGAAGAGTGGGACAACTCAAAACCGAAAGCCTCCTCGGAGCAACACGCTCCCTCAGAACCCGCGACAGACCCAGACGGTGTGCCGATCAGTGTGCGCTCCTCATCAGACTGGGAGGCAGTGACTACGCCAGACGCCACCCTCTTGGACGTGCCCCGAGTGGCCCTAGCAGTATGTGTCGGTGTGTGGGTGCCTGGTGGCACATATTCGGGGTCACGCTCATCATCCGACGAACCAATCACCAACCGGCGTGAAGGGGCGATGAACTTTGATCGTCCCCGAGAGTAGACAATATCGGGCTTGGGGGCCATTTGTACCTACAAAGGAGGATTATTAGTTCTAGTCTAATCATTCAACACACTCAAAAGAAGCAAACAACAAAGTTGGAACACAAAAGACAGTGAGGTTCTGAACTGCAAAACTGGACGACGGGCACTATCGACGGTCCATCGATGGAAGGACGGTCCGTCGGTATGGTCCGTCTGTGGACACTTAGCAAAGTTCAGAAGTTATAGGTCCACAGTAGTTACAATTAGAAACGACGGACGTGCAGAACGGTCCGTCGATGAAACGACTGACCGTAGTCCACTTCTGTTGTTGGACACTTAGACAAAAATTTGGGATCTTTAGAAAAAAAGGTTCTGTTACAAACGACGGATGTGCAGGATGGTCCGTCGATGAATAAACGGACCGTAGACCACATCCGTCGGTGGGCACTTAGAAAAAATTTTGAAACCCTCAGCAACAGGGTTCTGTTAGAAACGACGGATGTGTAGTCGACGGACCGTCGACCACATCCGTTGTTCCAGAGTTAAACAAAATAAGGGTGTGGCTGTCGACGGACCCTATCGATGGTCTGTCGATTGACTGACGGTCCGTAGACGGGGTCTCGTACTGTCGGTCAGAGTCATATTTGTTGCCACCCCCTTTGCACCCCACACATACACAAATTCAAGCACAACACTTAACACAAGTTCTCTACCAATATACACATCATCTCATCATTCCTACGGCTTTGATTATTTCGATTTTAATCCTAGATTCTAAGATGCTAACAAGCCCTAAGTCGGAAAACAACAAAACATTTAACCAAGATCATTTAGACACTAAAACCCCCAACCCATTCACTTTATATCATTCTAAGGGACTAGGAACCCAATTTTAACAAGTTAATCATGCAACTTCGTCCCCAAGTAAAGACCCACATACATGTTTCATAATTTTTGCATGCTTTTGAAAGAGTAAACAGTGAGCGAATGAAAGTGACATACCTGTAGACTGTAGTGAAGTGAATGGGAGGATGAATTTTGCAAGACAACACCGAGCCCGCCTTCGAACACCGACCGGAAAAATGAAAGAAAAGGATGGGAAGTTGGGAGAGAGGAGTTTGGGGACTGAGTGGATTTTAGAGAAGATGGGAAATCAGAAATTTAGAGCGTAAGAATGGTGGAGTTAGTGGGGGAGTTTAAGGGGAAAATGGGGAGGAAAACTGTTTGGAAGGGAATTTGAAAATGTGGGGAGTAACTGAAAGGTTTGAATTTATTATATAGCCGGTCGGGTCGAGTCTGGTCCTTGGATATAGGGAACTTATGATTCCCCATCGACGGACCATAAGTCAATCGACGGTCCATCGACTATGCCCTAATTTAGACAAAATTAAAAATCATATCTGGGATCCATGGAAGCCATCGACGGTCCGTCGATTGGTCCGCGGATCAGTGCTCCAGACCAATTTCTGCAGATTTCCTTAGGTTTGGTCCCTGCACATTGAGCACCCAATAAGCTATTCTTTTTGTATTTTCTGGACACTTTTTAGACATGGACCCTAGACTACTCTCTAGCAAACACTTCTAAAAGAAAATACAAGAAAATCCACACATGACAATAAGTAATAATTGAAATAATGCGACTATTCCTATAAAGACAAGAAAAACCTATTGTTGGCTAGAATATACATATTGGGTTGCCTCCCAATCAGCACCTGAATTAACGGCGCGGCACGACGCAAGACTCTTGATTACTCAAACTTCATCAAGATGGTATGCCTCAACCACTTCATTCGCATTCTCCGCATGCCCAAGGTAGATTTTGATTCTTTGCCCATTTACTTTGAACCGTGCACCCTCCTTGTTTTTCAACTCAACTGCACCATGAGGGAACACTTGAGTGATCAAGAATGGACCAGTTCATTTGGACTTGAGTTTTCCCGGAAACAAGCGCAACCTAGAGTTGAACAAAAGCACCAAATCCCCAACTGCAAATTTGCGCTTTTCAATCTTTTGGTCATGGTACTTCTTCATCTTTTCTTTGTAGAGGGCTAAACTTTCATACGCCTTCAAGCGAAACTCATCAATCTCATTCAACCCAACTAACATGGCCTTGTTCTCTAACTCAACTGGTAAGTGACAAGCTTTCCCATATACAAGTTGGTAGGGAGACATACCTATAGGAGTCTTGTATGTTGTCCGGTAGACCCAAAGAGCATCATCAAGCCTCCTTGACCAATCCGTTCTACTAGAATTCACCATTTTCTCCAGAATTTACTTGATTTCTCTGTTTGACACCTCAACTTGCCCACTAGTCTGAGGATGGTAAGGAGTAGATACATTGTGGCGAACCCCATATTTCTCCAATAGACCTTTGAACAACTTGTTGCAAAAATGGATCCTCCATCACTAATATATGTCCTAGGGGTGGCAAATCTGGAGAATATATTCTTTTTCAAGAACGCAGTGACACTCTTCCCTTTATTATTTGCAAGTGCTATGGCTTCCACCCACTTTGACACATAATCAATCGCCACAAGAACGTACTTCATCCCATGAGAACTCACAAAAGGGCTCATAAAGTCAATGCCCCATACATCAAACAACTCAATGACAAGAATGGGATTTAAAGGGAGCTCTTGCCTTCTAGACATACCTCCATCTCTTTGGCACCTATCACATGCCTTGGCGAACTCATGAACATCTTGGTGGATGGTTGGCCAATAGTAGCCACATTGCAAAATTTTATGGGCAGTCCGGATACCACTATGATGCCCACCCACAGGCGAGGAGTGGCATGCCTCCAAAACACTCAGCATCTCAACTTCCGGCACACAACGGCGAATAATACCATCAGCACAACTCCTATATAAATATGACTCATCCCAAAAGAACTTTTTCACATCATGCATGAACTTTTTCCTTTGATGAATGGACAAGTCCGATGGGTCTATATCACTTGCTAAATAATTCACAAAATCAGCGAACCATGGAATCAAGTCATGAGAAGCGGCCAAAACATGCTTATTAGGGAAAGTATCATCAATTTCAGCCTTTTCACCCAATTCTCGCATAGCTTCATCCTCTAATCTGGACAAGTGATCGGCAACTTGATTTTAGGTCCCTTTTCTATCTTTCACTTCAAAGTCAAATTCTTGCAACAGTAATACCCACCTAATCAACCTTGGCTTCGTATCCTTTTTTTCCATCAAATGTCTCAAAGCAGAATGATCAGTATGCACTATGACTCTCGTGCCAAGCAAATAGGAGCGAAATTTCTCAAACGCAAAAACCACCGCAAGGAGATCTTGCTCAGCCACAGTATAGTTCTTTTGAACTTCATTAAGGGCCTTACTAGAGTAATAAATTGGGTGAAGGAGTTTATCCCTTCTTTGGCCCAAAACTACACCAAGAGAAACCCCACTAGCATCACACATCACCTCAAATGGTTTGCTCCAATCCGGGGAAATAATAATGGGCGCAGACACCAACTTATCCTTCAACTCTCCAAATACCTTCAAACAGGATTCATCAAAATAAAATTTACACTCTTTCTCCAGTAACTTGCACAGACGATGTGCAATTTTTGAAAAATCCTTGATGAACCTCCAGTAGAAGCCCGCATGCCCAAGAAAACTCCTCACACCTTTTACAGAGATGGGTGGAGGAAGTTTCTCTATCGCCTCAACTTTACCTCGATCAACCTCTATACCCTTCTCTGAGATACGATGACCCAATACAATACCCTCTTTCACCATGAAGTGACATTTCTCCCAATTTAGCACAAGGTTGCAATCTTCACATCTTTTTAGAACTTCGGCCAAGTGACTCAAACAACGTTCAAAGGAGTCGCCAACCACTGAAAAATCATCCATAAACACCTCAATAGTTTCTTCCACCATATCGGAGTATATCGACATCATACATCTCTGAAAAGTAGTCGGTGCATTACACAACCCGAAGGGCATCCTCTTGAACGCGAAAGTTCCATAAGGACAAGTAAATGCGGTTTTCTCTTGATCTTCCGGTGCAATAGAGATTTGGTTGTAATCCGAACAACCATCAAGAAAACAATACCACCCCTTTCCTGTAAGCCTATCCAACATCTGATCCATGAAGGGCATAGGAAAATGGTCTTTCTCAGTCCATGCATTTAATTTCCGGTAGTCCATACACACTCTCCATCCGGTCACCGGCCTCATTGGAACAAGCTCATTTTTCTCATTAGGGACCACAGTCATTCCCCCTTTCTTAGGCACACACTTAACAGGGCATACCCAACTACTATCAGCGATCGGATATATGACTCCGACATCCAACCACTTAATAATCTCCTTCTTCACCACCTCTTGCATAGGTGGATTTAAACGTCTCTAGTGCTCAATACTTGGCATATGATCGGGCATGAGTTGGATTTTGTGTGAAACAATACCGGGAGGAATCCCAATAATATCCGCAATAGTCCACCCAATGGCTCTCTTGTACCTCTTTAACACTTCCACCAAACACTCTATTTGATGCGCATTCAAATCTGATGCAATAATTACCGGCAAAGTGTCGCCTTTTCCCAAGAAAACATACCTCACATGAGGTGGTAGAGCCTTAAGCTCCAATTTAGGGGCCTCCTCAATAGATGGTCTCGCGGGTGGAGACTCGCGATGCTTCATACCTAACTCCAACTTCTTTGATTTAAACCGAATATTACCTCGATCAAGTGCCGCAACCAATGACCCATACTCTTTAATAACATCACTCTAAAAATTCATAATCTCTGCCGCTAGTGCCTCAACACCAAGACGCTCTTCTATTTGTACCTCCGACGAACTCTCAACTCTGTAGGATATCGCAGATACCGACTGGAGTTCACCACTTTGCCTTATGGACCTACAAATGTTGAAAGTCTCTTCTTCATTGTTCAACCGAAACTTCATCAGCCCTTTCTCCTTGTCAACCAAGGCGCGCCGGTAGCAAGGAATGGCCTCCCAAGAATAATAGGCATCTCAAAATCTACCTCACAATCAAGAATCACAAAATCGGCCGGAAATATGAATGACTCCACCTTCACTAACACATCGTGGAGTATCCCAATAGGCCTCTTCACTGTTCGATCGGCCATCAGTAACCGCATCACAGTGGGCTTTGGGTCACCCAAACCCAAATTCTTATAAATAGAGAGAGGCATGAGATTTATGCTTGCCCCAAGATGACATAATGCTTTAGCAAAGTGTAATAACCCGATTGTACATGGAATAGTGAAAGCACCCGGATCTTCTTTCTTTTGCACAAGAGACCTTGTAGCAATAGCACTATAATGTTGCATCCGATCATCATCCTCAAAACTAACCGATCTCTTCTTAGTGATCATATCTTTCATGAACTTAGCATAACCGGGCATTTGTTCAAGAGCTTCTATCAAAGGAACATTGATGGAGAGCTGTTTCAACATATTAATAAAACGTCGATATTTACCATCCTCGGTCTTTTTTTCTGACCTTTGCGGGAATGGTGGTGGTGGTCTTCGAATGGGAGTCACCTTTTGGGCATCTCTGCTTCTTTCACCGCTTCATTTACCAACTCACCACTATCTTCTCCTACCTAATCTTCTCTTCTCATCTCATCTTCTACGCCAGACGGCATAGGTGGATCAATGGTTTGCTTACCACCTCGAGTAGTGATTGTCATACAATGTTCATCATTTTTTGGATTTTGAACAGTATTTCTAGGAAGAGTACCCGGTTGACGTGGGTTCACAGTAGAAGACAATTGAGCCATTTGCAACTCAAGTTGCTTGATTGAGATTGCATGTGCATCTACCTTTTGCCCAATATTTGCTAAATCACCTCTCAACTCTTTGGCGTGCTCATCACTAGCATCAAACCTCATCATCATCTTCTGCAACATATCCTCAACTCGCACCATACTACCTCCACCATCTCTAGGAGCAACTTCCCGATTTTGAGGTGGAATAGAGGGCCCATTCCGATCGTTTGTGTTACTATAGTTACCCCGGTTGAAGTTGTTGTCGCAATTGAAGTTACCATCTCGAACATAGTGACCCGCTCGGTTGTAATTACCATAGTTTTGACCTTGATTTCCTTGATGTTGGCACCAATTCTCCTAATTGGAGCCTTGGTATTCGGCCGGAAACCCCCTGTTTGCTCATTCACCGCGTAAGAGTCTTCCTCATAGTAGTAGTCATTAACCGGCAGTGGTGGTTTAGCCAAATAGTTCACCGCATTCACCTTTTCCGCACCTCCGGTGACATGTTTCAACACTGACCCAAGATCAGTTCTCATTTGAGCCATCTCTTCACGAATCTCATCTGTGGTTGGGTTATGAGTAGATTGCACCGCAAAAGTGTTTTTTCCAATATCCGACTTCTTAGTGCTCAAGCTTTATTATTTTGGGAGATTTTCTCTAACTTCTCAGCGATCTCTGCATAAGTACATTCCCCATAAGAACCACCCGCAATAGTATCAAGTACCACCTTATTGTTATCATCTTGACCCCTATTTAAATAATCTTTCAACGATTCATCATCAATACGATGGTTTGGGACACTTCACAGAAATGAGGTGAACCTATCCCAAGAACTACTTGCCGACTCCCCAGGCAATGCCACAAAGTTATTTACCCATCTTTGTGGTTGAGCTTCTTAGACACCGGATAGTAACGTGCCAGGAACACATCTGTCCATTGGTTCCAAGTATAGATTGAGTTATAGGGAAGCTCAGTAAACCATATGCCTCCTCTCCCGTCAGTGATAGAGGGAACACTCTTAACCCAATGACGTCCGTGTCCAAGTCAGGCCTCCCTACACAACTCTTACACACCGACCTTAGTTTGGTGATGTGCGCATGTGGATCCTTAGATGGTAGCCCCAAAAACAAACCTCTAGCGGTGAGCATCTGCATCAAGCTACTAATTACCACAAATGTATGACCATGTCGTACAGGAGGTAGGACAAGTGGCGCATCAGAGTCAGTGATGTTAACATTTCCCATGTAGAGCTCTTGAGGGCGTGGGGCAGGAGGTTGCGTCCTCCCATCAGCTTCACCAGGGTTCTCAACAATCACTTGATTATGAGCATCAACCGACGGAGGAGGTTGACGGTTGAAATCATCACCAATATTAGTAGGATTGAGTGGATTGTTCATTTTGTGAAGTGTACGATTTAGTTCTGGATCAAATGAAAGTATTGGTTCTCCTCGACTCCGTGTATTTGGCATACACTAGAGCTAGACCTGTGAGAGACAAAAAGAAAAAGAAAAAGTAAAATTAGGAAATTGTTGACTAAAATTCGGTAATGTGTTTAAAGTTAATCTAAAAGCCACTTTCCCTGGCAGCGGCGCCAAAATTTGATACACTCAAATTATACTTCCCTAAAGAAGTATAAGTGGCCTAAAGAAGTATAAGTGGTCGTATCAAGTAAAGAACCCAATTATTAGGTTGGGTTGATCCCACGAACAAAATGATTTAGACTTAACTTTAATCTACTATTACGTCTATTTAGTCAAGTCCTTTCCGAAAACAGTTAAATAAAAGGGGGGTTTTGTGTAACAAAAATGTTCAATTATTTCTAAGTAAACAAGTAGCAAGATTAAAACTTTAGTGTTTATCAAGTGATGAGAGAACTAGGGCGTAAGTGTTCCCCACAGGTTCATAACACGATAATCCTAGTTATAACAACTCTTTCCTAGTGCCTTGCATGCAAAGTGGTAAGTTATGTATCTCTAATTCCTTGGTCCGACAACTAGAGAATTTCACCCCGTACCTTGGTCCTGCTACGTGTGTTGAATTACTAACCCTTACCCTTACCTCATATTAAGCATCATATTCAATGTATGGCTAAGTTACTACTTCGCACCAATTCAGACTAGCCTATTATATAGTGTATACTAAATCTATGTTGATAATTCTTTTCCTATTAACTACCTCCTTGGTCCGGCAAGTAGAAATAGGGCAAGTACTAATGCGTGCACTCGTTAAAAAGAATTTTAAACGAAAGAATTATCAATACATGCAAGAACCTATTCTAGAATTGTTATTTCGCTAGTTTTATCTTGTTAATTACCCATGGTTCCCACAACCCTAGTTCTGGATTTAGTTACCCATGCTTAAAATTACACAGTTCATGGTTGTTAAAGAAGAATTCATGTACTTACTTTGACAAGTTTGAAGAAAATTCAGAAATACCACTTGAATTAATGAAAATATTGTAAGAATCGATTCCGGAAACTTGAAGTAATTCCAAAATCCAAAGTTCAACTTCTAATAACAAGAGTATGAAAATTAGTAAAAAGTCTAACCCCCAAAACGAGTTTTTAACCCCTATTTTTAATAATAAAGTCCTAAAATAAAAGGAGTTTTACATAAGGAAAAATCTGTCCAAAACGCGTCTTCAGTCAACGACCCAACTGACGGTCCGTCGATGGAACGACGGACCATCGACATCCTTCGTCGGTCCACACTTCACTTTTTCTTCGACCTTCACTTTTGCATCCTTTCTGTTACAATCGACAGAACACCAGCACAGTCGTCGTCTCACTTACGGTCCGTCGATGCCTCTGTTCTTTCATACTTAGTGATTTTTTTCAAGTCGGGTACTGGACTACTTTCTATTAGAAACAATGATTTGCCAGGACGGTCCGTCGATCAATTGACGGACCGTACATCCTTCTGTAGCCCCGCACTTGGTCAGATTTCCCCGAATTGCTTCCAAATGCGTGAACCTTCAGTCGACGATCACCACCTACGGACCGTCGATGGGTCGACGGACTGTCAATGGCTCCTTAGGTCATCACTTCATCACTGATTTCAGCATAGTCTTCTGCATTTCTATTTTGGACAGTTTTCCTGCAAACACAGATAAAAATATATTAAAATTACTACAAAAAGGCCTTAGACACACACTAAACTTAAGGAAAAAGCAAAGTACCATGAAACCATGGTACATCAACTGACTAAAACAAGGTCTAGGTCCAAAAATGGTGGACATAGACTCAAGAGAATTCCATGGAAGCCCAAACGATGTGGCTCACCCTTGAACTCGAAGCAATCACCGATCTCCTAAGTGAGGTCTGTCAACAGTCGTGTGAAGATGCCCTGTACTCAACAAAAACAAGAGCAAGTGCAGAATCAGTACACAACCACCGTGTATTGGTAGGATCACGCGGCTATCTCCCTAGTGTAACATAAACAAGAAATTACAACATTATAACACATGCATAAATATCAACATATTCAATATTATCATAAAAATCAATATCACAATTCGTATGCTTCATCACATAGTAGGTCCTTTCACGGAATCCAAAGTCAAATTGTTAGCATGTCAGCGTGACAATTCAATCTCATTTTTATACCAGAAAATGGCAACCGATACCAGTTAGCATGCCGTAACATGGCAATCTGATCCAAGTTAGAGTACCAGAACGTGGCAACCGGTCCCAATCACACATCAATAACACAACAAGATCATACATTCAAGTCATGATTTCATGGTATCAATATTCATATATACCAATTCAACATCTATGATCAATATTGCAACATGCATACATATACAAGTATCACAACGAAGAAAAGCAAGTGTATATCACACAATCATAGAATCACAATCATCAATTACCTCGAAAAGGCTTGTACTCCTCGACAACTTGATTCCGGATTCGTTCTGCTTCTTCATGGTCTACAATCAACAATTTATATATGGAAATCAATAAAGAAACACTAAATTCTCAAAAAATTAACAATCTATGAACCCTAGTTCAAAACTCATGACCCCAACTAGTCAATTAGGTTTAATTCCACCATAAGATTCTTTAAGAAATCATTCCCATCAATATTGACCCATTCTACTATGTTCTACGAATTGAAAAACGAGTTTAGGAAGTGAAAATCTTACCTCTAGTTTCAAGAATGGTGGAAAATGAGTTGTAATAGCTCATGGGTCGTCTCTTAACTCAATAAGTCAAACAAAACAAAAACATGTCATCTTAGGTTTAGATTTAAGAAATTTAAAACACGTCATCTCGCTACAGCATCACTCATCCCGCTGTACAGTGTCAGTGCAGCGGCACAAAGTGAATCAGTAGTTTTCCTCAAAAAAAATCTCATAATCCTTAATTCTATCTCCGCCTCGTCCGCTACAACGGCACCCATCCCACTGTAGAGGTGTCGTTGCACATTGCGAGGCAGTGAGCTCCTTAAGGGAATTTCACTTCTACCTTTTTACAACACCCTCTTAACCCACTACGCTCAGAAAGTTCCCTTAACGCCAAGATCGATTCCCGATGATTTATTTATCTAAATTTAATTTCGTAAAGTCATACGGATTTCTTAACGAGTTACCTAACCAATTATGCAATCAAATACACATTTACTCCACCTGATTTCTACTAGCTGCACAAAATATTATGACATCTACGAAGAGCTGGCCCTTTAGCACTTCAAATACACAAACATCACCAACTTTTAACTTATTTTCTAACGTGAATGCCTTCCAACCAGAAC
Source organism: Solanum sitiens (assembly GCA_016801875.1). Taxonomy (NCBI): domain Eukaryota; kingdom Viridiplantae; phylum Streptophyta; class Magnoliopsida; order Solanales; family Solanaceae; genus Solanum; species Solanum sitiens. Next base: position 4,271,981 of record JABWTJ010000018.1, read on the forward strand.
CAACTTTAGCATTTACTGTTCCAATAGTGCATTTGACCAACCAAGATCCACTTCCTGGAACACGAAGCATGAGATTGCCATCGTTCTCAAGGAAATACTTTTTAGAAAACTTTAGCGCTATGAACTTCTAAAGGAGATGGCTAAGTAAATTGATTTTGACATAGTGCAATAGAATATAGAAAGATTAATCAGAGCACTGCAAAGTACATAAAGCTTATAGCTTGTAGCTTACCATATTAAATGGAGTAGAGACATATGATGGTTGCATAAAATATACAATGAACGGATTCTTAGATTAAAAGCTTTTGCTTGTTGATATGCTATACTGCTCTATTTGTCCCTTACTGTCTTGTTCTGATCATAAACACTCTTGGATTGTTGCTTCTAAATCTTGCAAGTCTTAATTAAGATCATTATGTTATAACTGAATGAATTTAAGTTATATACAACAACAATGTAAAATTTCTTTTTTACCATTTCTAGAAAGTTACTTATTACAAGTAATACTTACCATAAAGTTTTATGATCTAATAAGTAACTTGATTGTGCAATTAGTTTTACAATGTCGATGCACAGAACTTCAAACTCATATTACAAAATTAACATAGCCAAAAAGATCCTTATTATGACCCTCTCTTGTGAAAGAAGGTGAAGTTATATCCTCTTCGTGCCTTTTCCTTTTGCTCAACTGTCCATCACCTAGGTTTTCAACAAAATGATCAACCATATCAGGATTTTTTTCTTTCAATTTCTGCCTACTTGGAATGTCCTCTAGGATATCTACAGAAAAATCTTATTCGGACGAGTCACTTTTTGGTGCATGGTGTGTTTCATGGCAATAGATGGTGTGTAAACTATATGGATATTCGATTTCTGCTGCACTCATATCAAATATAGTGACATTAAAATGAGAACGAGAATTGTATCCAAACATCAAAAAGTGGCCACAACTTATTGAATAATAGTCACAAAAAATTCTGCCATCCTTTGGTTAGTCAAATTTGACCTTCAAAATGCTACACTTCAACCTCCCATTCTTATCCAAAGGGAACCTCAAGATACACAGGTTTAACATGTTGTTGCAACATCTTCTGAAAAAGTCTTCTGGAATCCTCTACATGCATGCAAAGGGAAATCTGGGCTGATCACTTTGATATATCTCGGAATCAAAGATAGTAAAATATAGTACTAAGAAAATCCTACAAAATACTTGTTTAATGTATTCTCTGTTTTTCCATAACTAACAACTAAAACAAAATGCCCACAATAACTAGAACCTATGTTGATCGAACTCTTCAAAATTATTGCCCCACCCATGTTGGATTCTTGCAAATGCTCTGCTTTTGAAGTATCCGACAATCGCCGATCAATATTTTTGAAGCGTTCGAACATAGACTACAACTAGAATAGATTTAAGAGACTCAGATACAATTTCGTTGTCCTATTTCAGAATATTGGGATTCCAATAAATGAACATTTATATAAAAAAAAAATCCATAAACTTGATCATTCATACTATCAGTGACTATTTCATATAAGTTTACAACTAAAATTGGTCGTGAATTCATACAAAATTATAAGCCTAAATTTGTCATCAATTATTTTAACTATACACACCTCTATATATCTAATTTGGTTCAACAAAGACAAATAGTTCAATCTAAAAACAGATATCAAAACAAGAAAAAAGGGAGAAATTAATGATACATACTAGACGGGTGCATTCATGTTGATATAATATAATCTTGTAGAACTTTGGTTGCACAAAAATGTTGTTTTTAGTAGTAAAAGAAGAAGAATTTCCTTCACCAATTTGCCGGTGGACCTTGCTAATTTCCATGTCTATTTTTGTGATCGAGCTACAGGATGATATAATAATATTGTAGCAGCAACAATGATTTACTTTTTGGGGTAAGTTTGTAATTAAAGGTGACTGACAAGGGTGTTGCTCTAAATACATTTTTTTTGCACCCAAAATGCCCTCTAAAGTTAAACCACTACAAGATGGTTTCAAGAAATTACACTGCCCAAAAAATAATTCCTTCCCAATAAAAAACACTACCAAAGAAGTGTTTATTTATATTCACTTTAATACTTTATTCACTCTCTTTCTTCCAATTTTTTGATACTTCATTGTTGTTTATTATTCCATTCTTGTTATTTTTCGGTATCTCTTGTTTTTATAGGGGGGAAATAAGGTATATTAAAAAATTTATAAACATTCTTTAAAGTAATATTTATTAATTTATTGATTAATATCTCTACAAAATAATAATATTTTATAATTTCAATAATTATATTCCACGTTGAGAATAACACTACTAATTTTCATGAAATTCAAACATTTAATGAATCCATTATTTTCTAGTTAAATTATTTTTTTAATAATATTTGGTTAAGAGTATTATTTTAATTTAATGAATAGACAAGTAATTTTAATATATATATATATATATATATATATATATATATATATATATATATATATATATATATATATATATATATATATATATATATATGAAACTAACTAATACAACTAATATGGGACGGTGAAAGTTTGAATTGCAACGTAAAAGAAATTTGGGAGCAAATTCTTTAGATAATCATCTAAGTTTGGAAATTTGTCTTGTAATCACTTTTGTTTCTTTTAGGACCACAATATTACCAAGTTATTTTTATTTTCCTCCAAATATAAATCTCATTCCTAATGAAATGTTATAACATGTTATTACTTTTAACAATAGAACAAAAATATTTACCTCACTCTTGAATTTTATAAAAAGTAGCAAAATTTAAAATTTATTACTCCCTCCGTTTCAAAAAGAATGACCCATTTCCTTTTTAGTTTGTTTCAAAAAGAATGACCCCTTTCCTTTTTTGGCAACACTTTAACTCTAACTTTCCACGTGACATGTTTAAAACCACAAGATTAAAGACATTTTGATACATTTGACATAACTTTAATTTAGAACCACGAGATTAAAAAGTCTTCTTTCTTTTCTTAAACTCTGTTCCAAGTCAAACTAGGTCATTCTTTTTAAAACGGAGGGAGTAACATTTATTATTTATATTTAAATATTTTAAAATTAATTATAAAAAGTTATTACCTTATTTAGTTGAGTACATTATTTTAATATTGTTAGTATAATTTCTTTTGTTATAGAGAAACAAAGAGAAGATGATGTGACACCTCTTTAAGGTCACTATACATATTTATCTTTTTTTTTCTCCTTTATTTTTGATATTTTTCTTTATTTTCCTCTATTTTCTTAATTAAAGTAGAATAATTGAATGTAATTAAGAAAAGAGAATGCATGATTGGAATTTGGAGTGACTTATCAATTCTTCATTAATAAATATAATAATTAATATGGAAAATGTAAAAGTACCCCCTCAACTACGTCCGAAATCCCAGAGACACACTTATACTATACTAAGGTCCTATTACCCCCCCTGAACTTATTTTATAAGTAATTTTCTACCCCTTTAAAGAAATATAAAATTGTAATTGTTGAGCATAGAGAGCTCACGTATTATCCAATTAACATTGATTTTATATTTAATAGAGAGCTCACATGTTATTCAAACGGCAAGTATGGATGTGATTGGTAATTCGATTTTCAACTTTTGAGAAAATAATATTTTTTTCAATGATGCCAGCAAGGGTGTCGAGTTGGTTGAGAAAGATGATCCCGAACTCATAGGTACAAAATTCCCTACATGTTTGCTCGGTTAAGCTCGTTGGATGAGACTTGCTTAGTATATAGTTACATCTTTAGTGTGGTTTGGTGGTATTACATTTAAATGAGAGTTGTCCTATACACACTTGAACTATGAAGGATAGTGAATGCGAGCTTCCTTGACAACGACAAAAAACATATTTATGTCAATAACATTGCAATTAGATCGTTCTATTCCCTCTTATATAACAATTTGATCCATCCTACATCTTTTTTCTGATCGTAAAATTATATGTCAAGCAATGTAATTTGTAGGACCCATCAAATTTAACGCATGCATTGGTCATGGTTGAGGTGAAGTAAAGATGTAGCAGTTTTTGGTTGAAGTCGTTAGTTCTTGACAGAATTTAACGGAGGGGTGTAAGTTGCAACTTTTGAGGATAATTTATGGATGTTTTTGGTTCATTATGTAGCATAAGGATGTAGTTTAAGTTTGAGTTATAAATGAGGTATGTTTTTAGCCATTTACTCCTAAATATTTAATTTAAATTTAAAATACCTTATGCTATTCCATCATTTTATCTTTATAAATATGATCAATCTATTATTTCATAATTGAATCATGCGGTATTATATGTTTTAATGTTGAAGTATAAAATTCTTCAATGAAAATCGGCTTGTTAAATGAATACCGATAACGATAAGGGTTCGAAAAATTATCAATTTTGGATTCATATTTTTTTATAATGAAAGTTGTAAAATGTGTTGGGGTTTCTTTTCCCTGAGTTCTTATCATAAATAGGTTTTCCCTTTAGTAAAATGTTTTAATAAATAGCCCTTTTCTTGTATAAAAGGTTTTATGACTCTATAAATATAGGTTTGTTTCTTCTAACTTAATTAACATTTACAATGTAGTCCTAGGGTTTTGAGAGTTGTGATTATGGGTGTGAAATTTTTGAGAGTCTTGTATTCTGAATCAATTGGTTGAGGTTGTTTCTCTATATTATTTTAGTTTCATATTTATAGTGGATTTCTCATATCTTTTGTGGCCGTAGGTCGATTGACTAAACCACGTTAAATCTGTCTCTTTTGGTATATTTATTGTCTATCTTCTTACTCATGGTCTTTCGAGGCTTTATTTGCTAGCTTCCGCATTACACCTGCTTATTTAGGTCCTAACAAGTGGTATCAGATCCAGGTGACACGGTTTGTTGATGGAAACAAGTTCAAATTGGGTTTTCATCTTGGCTGGTGTAGTTCTAGCCACAACCTTTTTGAGAGTAATGAGAGGTTCTCTATGTCGAGACGTAGATTTGATGGAGGATATCACGCCCCGAGCCTACACCCTAGACGTGGCCTACACTTGGAGACCTTGCTAGATCCCAAGCGAACCCTTGGACTGACTTACTTAACTCAGCGGAAGACTAAACTCAACTTACTTATGAAATACAACATGTTCAAAACCAACACTTCAAATAATATCTGGCCAAAATGCCACTTAAGTCTCAACAATTAAAACAACTTCAAACGGAATCACTAACTGTCTACGAAGCCTCTAAACTGACCAAAGAGCGATGTTGGGACAGACCCTACAACATCCTACAACTAAAATACTAAGCAAATGATATATATATCCTACTGAATGCAATGAGGCTCACCACTGACTCAAGAGCTCAATCTGGATCAACGGAGCGCTGCGTGCTGATACTGGTTACCTGCGTCTGCCTCATAAAACGATGCAGATCAATTGGCATCAATACATTGAATGTACGAGTATGAGAGCTGGAATGTTAAGTAGAACTGTGAAACTTGAAATGGAATAAAGATGAACTTACATTGGCTCTACTCAACTCAAAAGATAACAACTCAATATAAAGCAATAGTAGTATATATATATATATATATATATATATATAAAAGTAAAACTGATAAGACAGTGTAACTCTTAGTTCATTAAAGATATAACAATAATAAACTCGACTTTACTTATATATGAAAGTAATATAGTTTTCTGTGGGAGTTTCTCTAACCGACACCCACTATTATGAGCCTAAGTGGTGATACAACGTCTAAACCACGCTTCCAGAATTGTCCTATACTTTGCCGTCGCATAGAACATCCTCTACCTAGTGGATCCACTGGCTAACCTTACGTGATCATCTAAAAAGTATTACACGTTAATACCCATGATGGCTACATGGTTTACATGGGGACTTGAGTTAGAACTCTCATTCCCACATCGGTTCTCAATACTACTGCCAAACCATACTTTAGCTCATTGTTTCTAAATAAAAACTTCCTTCCTTTGGGTTGAGATAATTTACTGAACCCTTTAGCTTTAAAAGCTCTTTTTTGGAATCGATGTTTCCCTCTTTAGTTAAAAACGCCTTTGGAAATCATAGTTTCCTTAAATGTGAAACATTTATCAACCTTTTGGAAATACTTAGTCCCCCTTTATAAACTTTAGAGAAATGAACTCAAACTCTTGCTCTTTACTTAACTTGAAACTTTAACTCTTAGGGAATACTAAGTCCCCTTATACCTTTTTGAGAAATGAACTCAACTTTTAAGTAAGACTCTAAGAACTTTGAAAACTTTACTTTTACTCACCTCATAGCTTTAGACTTGGCTTCTTACTTTCTTGACTTTGATCACTTCCATTGAATTTGGATTACGGATTCAAGGATCATGATCTCATGTTATGGATGATTTCATGATGTTTAAATGTACTGTAGAGTGTTGAAATCAACTAGTAATGAAGGGTACATCACTTAGGAACTAGTATGAAAAGATAGGAAAAGAACAGAGTCTCCAGGGGGTCGGGGCGCTCTGAGAGGCGCGGGGCGCCAGGGCCTGTCGGACATACCCTAGTCTGGGGCGCTCTGGCTGGCTTAGATAGAGCCTGCCTTGAGGCGCTCTGGCAGGCGCGGCGCCCAAGGGGTGTCCGAGTTAATTTTTGACCTTTCTTCTCCAATTTTCATTTCTAACTCTTCTAAAATCCCATGGATCCCACCCCAAACACTAGGGATCACCAAATACTTCATTACCTAACAAATTAGACCCAAAAACAGTCTGAAAACATGGATTAAAACTACAAGATATTAACTATGATTCAATCAATAGGATTCCACAATATTTCGACAAGAAATTCCATGTTCATCATTCACTAACTCAAACCTTGCTGAATATAAACAATTTGGGTGTGGGTGAAAGGACCCATCACCGAATAATCTCACATACCCTGATAGGGATCACCTACGACGAAGTCCACGCAACGTTCTTGGCATTCTTGGACGATTCTTGGTCTTCTCTTCTTCTCTCTTTTTCTCCCAAGCCCTAAGCATTTCAAAACTTGTAAAAGACTGATTTGGGACTTAGCTTAAAACGAATTAGGAATTAATAGGGTGAAAAATCAACTTTGGCCTTACAAAAATCCGGATTTGGAATATCCTCTGCCCAACAATCCAACTTCCAGAAGTCATATCTCCTTCATACAACCTCGGAATTTAGCAATCTTGGCATCGTTGGAAAGATATTCCGACGAGATTTCCATCCACATAAATAACTCATCCAAATTCCTCTTGAGCTGGAAATTATGGCCATTCGAAAATTACCAAAACTCACTTTTGAATTATTGTTTTTTCTTAGCTTAACCTTAGTTAATTCTAGATACGATATGTTATAGAGGAGATTATGGAGAAGAGATCAAAGATCCTAAAGATTATGTGAAGAAAGTGGGAAAATTTATTTTGTTAGAAATTCAGGTCAAGAGGGAGATTTGTTGGAGTTTATTGGCCTTGACTTCTTAACATAAATAGTTCTTCCTATTAGAAAAAGGTTTTAATATTTTGAGTAGTTCTTTTCTTGTAGGAAAGTTTTTATGACTCTATAAATATAGGTTTCTTTCTTCTAACTTAATTATCATTCACAATGTAGACCTAGGGTTTTGAGGGTTTCGGTTATGGGTGAGAATTTTGTGAGCCTCTTGTATTCCTAGTGAATTGGTTGAGGCAATGGCGTAGCCACATGGTTGTCAGGGTGTCTAATTGGACACCCTTCGTCGAAAAAAATATTATATATACAAATAAGCTAATATACAAAATGATTAAATAACATACCTTAGACACCGTTAACATAAATAACTATTGTAAAAAAGTGGTTTCACCTCCTTAGAATGATGTAGTGGTTGTGTGTTTGAATCTCACTAGTTCTACTTTATGGAAAGAGATTTTATTATGCTATTTTTTGACACTCTTTGTGAAATTTCTAGTTCCGCCACTGGGTTGAGGTTGTTTCTCTTTATATTTTGTACTCTCATATTTATAGTGGATTGTTTATCTCCTTTGTGGACGTAGGTCGATTAACCGAACCACATTAAATCTGTCTCTTTTGGTGTATTTCTCGTTTGTCTTTTTACTCATGGTCTATCGAAGTTTGCTTTGCTAGCTTCCTCATTATATCTTCTTATTACAGTCCTAACAAAATGATGATTGTATTGTATTACTTTCTTCTTTATTTATTTAATATATTTTCTTGATATCTTTTCAGCTTGAGTTTGAAAGTATTTGTGTAATTGTTTGTCACGAACCAGAGCATCGTGATTGACACCCACATTAACCGTCCGGTGGGAGAACCATTAGTACAACCCAAATAATTTTTTTTTATGAAAATTAAGACATTTAAGGATACGGAAGCATGTTTAACTGACAATATAATAAATACAGAGTCCCTATTAACTCCAAAGGTTAACAAAATAACTAAAACTAATACGGAAGAACAACCCCTAAAACCTAAAAGTCAATTTACCAAAAATCTACTAACGGCAAGTCTAAGAACAAAGGTACAACCCCGAATATAAACAAACACCTTAAGCAAATAATAAACTTCTGATTTATCCATGTTATGATTTGCAATTATAAACTTCTATGTGACACTCTAATTACTTTCGAACCCAACATAGAATTCGCCGCAAGTTTTCCTCTTTATAAAACATTGTTATATAATAGTCGTGAGCTAAATTAGTGAAGATGCGCCTAATCCCTTACTTCTTGCTCCAACTTAGGATTAGACTCACCAGGGTAGTTAGAGTTTCAGTTTCTCGAAGTGCGCGATTTGACAGTCTTTTTCAATCACCCTACACAACATAATCAATGTCTCTTTGATATAGTTGAGGTTATTCGTTTTTGCCCATTTAATGGAATGTTTCGATGGTTTATAGATTTTTCTTTTTTCTTCATTGGATAATAACTAATATTATGTGGTAACTTTTTTCATCCTTTTGTGATAGTTTCTTATTTTTTTGTTGTTCATCCTTATTAAGGATTAAGTGTTGCTCATCCATGAGCATATTTTTTACAATGCTTTAGGACTTCTTAGGTGATTTCATATTGAAGGGAATAGGGAGAAATTAATATGTTTTGAAAGACTTCTTTTTCTCTTCTTGTCCTCAATCTTGACTTAATTATAATCCTTCTTCATCTTGTGGGGCTAGTGGATTTAGTTCTCAAGAAACAGAACGCGATAACTATTTTAAGACAAAGGTGATATTAAAGTAAGTGATAAGCTAGATTTTTTCTCTCTTTTCTTCCATTGTGACTTATAACTATTCACACGCTAGCCTCTTCTCACTAGGCGACTCTTATGAAATTTTAAGCCTCCATGGCCGAAACAATTTCTTCCCAGCCTCAAGCTGTGGAAAAGAGACTAGAAAAACTTAGTTATGCGTCTATTTCTAATCCATAAACTTGCACTAAAAATCTGATGGAAAACTTCCACTGAAATTAAAACCTGTGATGTTTGTTCATGGGGAACCTACAGTGAGTTTCAGCTTTTCAAATTTGGAATCGTATATCCAAGAAGAGAACTTGCAATATGTTATTGTTGCTAAGTTCTCATATGGGAGATATAATATTATTGATCTAAGAAAGATTTTTACACGACACTTTGAAATCAAAGGAGATTGCAATTGGGACTACTGGATCATCTTCATGTTCTGGTGAGATTATCGAATCATGAAGACTTTGTGGAGGTATATTCTAGGGAAGTATCATGTATCACACTATAAGAAAAGGGCGTGAATAATCAATACCAATGTAAAATTCACTGTTGGACACCATGGTTTAATCCAAAAGAGGAGACACCAATTGCTTTAGACTTGGAAAAGTCGATTGAGCAAACACTGAAGTTGAAAGAACGCTCCCATGATGATCATATTGATCAACAAGCTCTTGGGACACATTAAAAGGAGTCCATTGTAACATAGGAGATATATGTCAAAGAACTCAATCCAAATACACCTGCCATGTTTATTTTGAATCAAGAAATGGCTACAATCGGTTTAAATGAATCTATGAAAAAACAAGTGGAAACGAGTGCTTCAAGATAGGAAGATTTAGTTGAGGTGGAGAATCATACTCTTTCACCTAGTAGGAGTAAGTTAATCCCTCAAGCACTCGAATTTATTTCTAAAAGTAAGATAAATGCATCTATGGCAGTCTTAGATACTTCATCCAATTTGAGTGCTACAAAAGTAAACTTGGATAATAGGGATTTCTTTCCTGACTTGGGAAGTGACATGTCTGATGGGGATGATGAAGATGATATGTTGGATATAAACTTTGATAAGGTGGCTAAGGATGGGGATCTTTCACCTACACAACAAAGAAGTGGAAGCACCAAACGCAAAAAGAAGACATATGGAAGACAACATAGTTGGGATGGTAAAGTGAGTGAGGAATTTGTTCCAAGGCACCTACCGATGCGACTAACAAAGAAAAATCATATGACAGTGTCAACAACTTTATCAAGATCCAAAAAATCCAACAAGAAATAATGAACTATTAATCATTTTTAGACAAATTTGAAGAAGAAGATAAGAAGAAAATACTTCAAATTACTATAGACGGGCAAACTATCTTTTTTAGTTCATACATATATCAAATGAAGTTTGAGTTGGATAACTCATCTTTATTCCTGGCTTTTAATTTCTTGCATTACTTAAGCATCCTAATTTGTAATATCATCATAGTGAGGTTTATAAACTTGGTGATGATCATAGAATACCTAGTTTTTTCTAGTTCTTATTTTCTCCATGCTTGTTACTTAGTAGAGACTTGTTATCTCAATAGGAATAGTAAGGTAAGACCTAACCCCCCTTGCTTGTACTTATCCCTATTGATATCTTTTTATTTTCAATAAAAGGCAGCTAGACGCTCTGACTAGTGCTAAATTTGCTTTAAAAACTATTCACAAAGCTGCAAAGTAGTAATTCATTTGCTATAAATAATTGACGATTAGAAAAAAAAGCTTTTAACATATATAAGCCAAAACAAACCAAGAGTAACATTCCATAACATTTACAAAATAAAATGCTTACTTGAGCACTTGATGAATACATATGCTTGCAATTATAAGAAGACAATTTATCTAGAAACCTATCTGAAATTTGATACCCTAGCAAATTAAGTGCAAGTCTGTCTTTTTTTTTTTTTTTTTAAGCAAACAAATATAACATTTGCCAAACATCTTCCTAAAGACAAATTAAAATAGCCAAAATGCAATCCAAAGAAATTGTAGCTAAGTTATTGCAATCAAAGGGGTGTTGGGATCTTCTGAACCTCCAAAACATTTATAGGTCCCCGAATCAACTTGAAGCGACAAGTTTCACCATTAGCTATCTTGTTATCTTTTGGAAATGCAGTCTATCCTCCTTTTATGATAATCATACTCCTATTATACTATATTTCCACTCCCCATTCTACTCCTTCTTCATAAACCAACCTCATATTCTTCATGTTGATTATGTCTGTACTTCAGGCGAATCTCAAAGGGATAATCTAATAAACATATTCATCAAACAAACATGATCATTAGATTTTCAAAAAAATAGTTAGTATATACTGGAATGAAAAACTAGAAAATCTGAAAACACAATGTAAAAACTATTAAAGCTTACCATACAAGTAGCATGTGACTTTTTTATAACCATTTAAAAATACGGATTGTCACCATTTTAGTTCATCAAGCTGTGTCGACTGCTATAATTCTTTGGACCAACTTGTTCACTTCTACTATTAGATTCTTCAACCTCCTTATCCGCAACAACTTGATATAAGTATGACAACTAGTCCGATATAATTCCTACCAAAATGTTATGGAATGTTTAAGACCACAAGTTTAAAAAGTCTTATGGCTACATAGATTAATGTCATGACACACACGTTTTTTGAAATAGATATCCAAATGCAATGTATATCTGACTACTAAATGGATTCACCTTAATTGCTAATAAACTAGATAAGATATTTACTTACCTTGCTCAATTACATTAGCATTAGCTTGAAAGTTAACTGGAATATCTTCCTCGGTTACATTAGCATTTGCTTGGAGGACAGGAATAACTTCCTCTTGTTCATCTGATTCAATATATTGATCTATCCGATATTCAATTTCTCTTGTAGTCTGATCATATATAGAGACATCAAAGTGAGAACGCGGGATGTATGTGAATATTAATAAACTACTAACGCTTATTGAGTAATATGCGCATAAATAATTCCATCCTTTGGCTAGCCAAATTTGGCCTTGAGACTTTTCCACTTCAACCTCTCATGCTTTTCCATGGAGAGACTCAAGAAACACGGGGTTTAAAAAGTTCTTGCAATGTCTTTGGGCAAATACTACTGGAATACTCTGTGTGCAAAAGAAATTTGAATTTACTTTCATACAACATAATTAGTTCTTGGACAAAATCAATAATTAACAAGGATTAAATTACAATTGCACTAAAATAAAATTGGGAATTTGTGAGCAAAACCAAGATGAACTCACGAGCCAGAATAATTCATATGAGCAAGTAATGATTTGGATGAACTTAGGATTGTTGGGAGAAGTGTTTACCATGATCGACGGTAGGATGGGAAATTATTGAAGAACTTCATTATTATATATAGGACTGTGATTCATGAGGACAATGTGATGCTTGTCTCACGAGGATTGTATTGTATATCTCACTCACATGATGCCTGTGATAACTACTATATATTGCTTCGTCTTGGAATGAACTTCCTTTTTTTCTTTTTCTTTCTTTTTAACTTCTATTAAGACTCAATCACTTAAACCTATTAATTACCACTTATTTACACTCTTTAACACGTGGTAGTACATTTTGTATGAATTCAACGGGACCGAGTAGAGATAATTGTTTTAGACTGACTGACAAATAAACATATTCTCTAAACTATTAAATTTACTTAGTTCTTAATCCTGATATAACTATTATGATCTGTATGTATTAATTATCGTTTTGATTTATTAAAAGGTGAGATTTGAGATGGGTCAATATGCTTGGTAAGTTTCATGTCTCGTTATAGAGATTGATTGATATGCCTTTTTGAGAAACTTATAAGTTTTCATTGTGTCAAATTTTGCAATTGGATTTATGAATCCGACACATGAAATAAGTTAAGTAGTGATCTAAAGGAAATTAATCATTAAATTAAATTTGTCATTAATTTAATTTATTGATTAGTATCTGAAATCCTAACATGGGGAATTACATAACTGTTTAATGGGAAATTACGAAATAGAGGAGTACAATTACAAATTTCTAGTGTAATGATTTGTAATTTATTATGGTAAGAATAATTCAAATTAATTATTTGGAATTAATTCCATAATAGGAAGTCTCGATAATTAATTTTGTGGTCCCTATAGTGCCCATATTTAACAAAAACTCAGAATCCTATTTCTATGGAAAAAGGAAGAATAATATGGGTTTTTCTAGTCTTCTAGTAAAATAAGGGTTTCTAGTCCTTTTTGGATTAGGAAGAAATCTCTATAAATAGGGATTCTCCTAACCTAGAAACTAGAAGAATTAGTATTTTATTCGATACTTGCCCACCCAAGTATTGAGAGAGTTCGGATGTGACTTGGGATTACTGTAGAAGACCATAAGCTATCTTGTAGATTCACTTGAAGGTATGTTTAGCTTGAGATTCGCTTGAAGGTATCCGCTCACGCTTCAAGAGGTATTTATCGAATTACATTTCAGTATGTTTATGTGTTCTAGCATGATATATTTTTTAGCATAAACGGTATTGATTATCTATTATTCATGTAATAAGTAAAGATCCTGATATGCTTCCGATGTGCATATATATGTTTTCCAATAATTGGCATCAAGAGTCTTGCTTGCACCTAAATAAATAACCTAAATAATATGTATATGGTTAATTATACATATAATTTCGTTGGCAATCAGGTGATTTTTTTGTTTGACGGGCTGTTGTTGCGGTGATTAGCTAGGGATACTCTGAATTTTGTGACGTATAATTATTATTTTTTAAAAAGTTAAACGAAATAGATTTGGCATATTGCCGATTGAATCTGTCGGCGTAATTCTTGAAAACATGTATGTTTATCTCATTGATTTACATCAATTAATTGTGGGTTAGTTGACTATAACTAATTGCATGACTTGATGTTTGGTCAAAATATTGGCGGATAATTTTTTTTTAATATATATTATGTTGTGGTCTCATGTTTGTACATAGTAGTCTATCATGACAAAGTAGATGAGTGCCATGTTTTTTTTTGTTGTTGTTTTGTTTGGCTTTAATTTGTTGAACAATTAAAAAAAGATATTAATTAACAAAATAGGAATGAAGTATTTGTGCCGGTTTCTCCGAGTTCTCCTTATGGGAGTATACATGGGCATTTTTTCATAACTTTTGTTTTTTGATTGGTTCAAATCTCAGAGACCCTTGAGCAGTTTATTGGTCTTCTTCTGTACGCTCACAGTATGAAATTGAAGAATTATATAAGTGATAAATAATTATTGTTGAATTAAGTGATTTATTTATTTGAAATTATTTTAAGTTCTTAACAATTTATACATATGACATTATAATATATAAATTGAAAATAATTATAATAAATAAATAGGATCTACGAAAGTAGTCTATGTATTTGAGTCATTAAAATATTTTCAATGTATCATGTATGGATTGTTCTTCATAAATGTATACTAGTAAAGGTTTGTTTACTCGGAAGGAGATTTACCTTTAGATACTAGTAACACTTAAATTAATTTATGAAAAGAGATATTAAAGATTTTCACTGGTTTAAAGAGAGAAATATAATATCTTGAATTCTCAAGTATATTAATTGAGAGAACAACATGTTGTAAAGAAAATAGTTGTATGTCTTAGCTTGAAGATATGACACAAGTATGCCTTGTGCTCATGAGATAATTATTAAAAAGACAATAAAAATTCGAATCAGGTTATTTTAATTAAAACTATGCCTAAAACGGTTACTTTTCAAATTTGGTCATAGTTAAGGTGGTCATGAATTTTATGATATTTGATTGACTTGAAATTTGGTGGCTCCAACGAAAATTGTTTAGATGGGTTTAGGAAATTTATCGGATTAAAATTTGATTTGAATATGATAGGATCATTCTTTATGTTAATTAAGTTTACATTAAACTTGAAACATGATTGCAAATGATTATTTGACATGAATTGATATGTGACAAGAATGTAGGTCATATTGTTTTAATTTCTAAAGATGATTAAATCACTTGAATATGAATTTGGTCATAGATTTGGAAATAAATATTTTTATAGACTCCAATTGACCTGAAATTTGGTAAGTTCATGATAACGGCCTAGTAAGAAGTGTTCATTGCTATGTGGTTATATTTTTTTGAGGTCGTTAAAATGATTTTAAAGTTATTCTTTGGAATTAAAATGCAATTTAGTATGAATGACATCATTTATATCGATTTTATTTATGTAATATGTGATATATGATTACACATGATGTGTTAACATAAATTGATATATGATAAGGATGTAGATATGTTCATTTTTCTCAAATCGTTTGAATCTGAATATGACCATAGCTTTGGAGATAAATATTAATTTTGAACTCTAATTGATCTGAAATTCAGTAGGTTCATCAGATATGATCAAATTTAGAACACTTATTGTTATATAGTGATTTGGTAATTTGAGGTTGTTCGAATGATGTTTTTAGATAATTTTGCATCTTGAAAAATTAATTTTAGCGAAAAATAACTCGACTAAGATATAGTGGTGATAGAGATTATTCTCTATGGTCTTCATGACTAAATTTTAGTGAAGTATTAAGTTCATGTGTTGGCTTAGACCTTCCTCTCTATCGGATGAAATTAATACAAGTCATTAAAATTTAATCTCTAGTTCTGATTATTTGTATTGACTCTCCTAAACTGAGTAATATTTGATTGGATCAATGGAACTAGGGATAATGATATTCACTTGACTTAAATTAACATAGACTCTCCATCTGAGTTAGTTTTTGTATTAAATTTGTTGAAGTGAATATCTGACACCACATATGTATGTTGCATGAGTAGTCATTTTTTCATCAAAATTTATTCTTTAAGATGCATGAATATCTATGAGGTGTGTTTTGAATTTTAATATTTAATATATACATAAACATGCTTTTTCTTTTGGAATTTTAGAATTTCATTCTTTATTCTTGATTCGTGTATCTATTTCACAAAATGATGATATATGATAAGAATTACTTAGCGGGAAAATCTTAAATTCTATTTTGGCCAAACAATGTTTTCAACCAAATTGATCATAGTTTTGGAATTCGAAAAAAAAAGGAAACTCTGATTGATCTTAGATTTGGTAGATTGATAAGAACGACCTAGTAAGAAATTATTTTTTTTGGATCGTCATATGATTTTTTGGCATATTTGATTAAATAGTAGTGAAATATTAGTTTTATGTGGTTTCTTAGACCTTCCTCCCCATCAGATGAAATTGATACAAGTCATTATGTATTTAATCCTGTAATTTTGATAATCTATATTAACTCTCCTAAACTGAGTAATATAAGATTGGATCATTGTAGCTAGAGGATTTTCACTTTACTTAAGCTAACTGTAGACTCTCCAAATGAGTTAGGTCTGTATAAGTTTATAGATTGAATAATCGTTCATTGCACATGTGTGCATGAGTAGTTCTCAAATCCCAACGATTGGATATTCGAGATGCGATGTATAAATGAGCCCTAAATTTTATTATTTGGGATTATTCAAAATGTTATGATCTATTTAAAGTATTGTGTCTCATATTCTCAATAGATTTTACGCACCCACTTAGTACTACTTAAGATTCTTTTGATAGAGATAAGATATTAATTCAAAGAATGCATTGTACATGTACTTTATGTTAGAAGAAATTATTTTCAGTAAATAACTAGATAAGAGATGAGTATTAATATCTTTATTTGTAACTCTCCAATTATTGAGTTTGATAAATATTTTATTTCTTGTGGTATATTGATGCATGATTCCTTTATTAGTATTATCTCTCATCAATTGAATTCTATTAACTTTTAAATTGAATGAAACTTATTTGTACATTAGCGTCTAAGTCATTTATTCTGAATAGAATTTTGAGGTTGGTTAATGGATGGACATATCGGTTCATTGAAAGTAAAGTCACTACCAACATGTATGTTTTATTTAGAAGGAAAAATAACTAAGAGACCTTTCCTCTTAAAAGGAAAAAGAGATAGTGATAAGTTATAATTAATCTATTCCGATTTGTGTAATAAATGAGCATATTGGCAAGAGCTGAATTTGAGTTTTCTGAGTTTTCAAGAAGGTTACTCGTGATATGAATATATTTTTTGATGTTTTATCAGTCTAAATGTATTGATAAATACATGAAAGTATCATCATGAAAAATATAAAAAGTCACTACAATCTGTTGTAGTGACGTAAACCTCTCTACAGAGCTAATAAGTCACTTATATTATAGATTAGTTGTGTTTCAATTGTCTACACTAGACACTCTATAATAGATTGGTGGAGAAGAGTAAAAAAGTAGACGCTTACGAAGATGATAAGATTAATAATTGACTTATTATTAGTTATTTTGTTTCTTTTGGGATATATAGGTTCTAATAACTGCATAACACATTCTGAATTCAATTTCTTTTGAATCAGTACCTTGAACAACTATAGAACTAGTTGGATTTGACGTAAGTTTAATCTGTGACATGTTCAGATATAGGATTGTCTAGCACATGTGTTGAGTGGGAGAATAAGAAAATTGGAATTAAGAACACAATGTGTGTTTTAATTAGATATCCTAAAGACTGAAAGAGGGTTTATTATAGTGTCCTAAAGAAAATAAGGAAATTGTTAACACAACTGTCTGATTTATAGGAAAGGATCATTTAGTAAACCATGTTCCTAGAAGTAAACTAGTTTTACAGGAATTGAACAAACAAATAAAAAATAAGTCAATTATAAATTCAGACGCTCAAGAACATCTAATAGTTATGTCAGAGTTGATGTTCCATTGCATTTAAGTAGTGGGAGAAACGTTACTAGACATAAAAAAAAAAACTACTATCTCAAGTAGTGGGAGTGATGTTGAGCATATTAAAAGAACACTTCATGAAAAGTTGTTAATATTTCAACATCGAAAGATTTTGAAGAAAATATTAAAATTCAAGAACATGAAAGTGTGATTATAATAGTAGTACTTAGTCGTAGTGGGAGAATCATAACGAAAATTGATTTGTTTTGTATTCTTGAGAGAAGTTTTATGATAGAGCTTCTAAAAAGAAGTACACTCTTGGAGGGTTTCATGATAAGGTCTCTCAATATCTAGTACAAAATCGATTTGTTACGACGAAGCACTACTAGACAAATTGCATCAGATAATAGCTTGGTAAATTTTCTTTCGATAAGAAATAAAGGAATGCTTGTAAAATTTGTAAATGCATAGTTAAGAGTATAAGTGGGAGATTGTTAGGGTATATACTATTAATTATGTATTTAGGACATAGTATTTTAACAATTTTAAAGATTAAATATCTAAGTGGGAGATTGTTAGGGTATATACTATTAACCATGCATTTAGATATAGTACATTATAACAAATGATGGTTAAAAGTCTAAGTGGGAGATATTTGGAATGTATACTATTAACCATATGTTAAGAAATAATATTTATTAGATAATACATATTTGCTCAATTTCAATAGATCATATATTCGTTTATGGTGTCTATTTACTTATATAGTAGATGATTTAGTGTATAGAGTTTTAACTTATACACAGAGGATTAAATCATCGGTTCTTATAAGTATAAAATTTTTGATTCACATTCTAGGATGGAAATTGGACATGTCATCGAGCACGATTGTAGCACAAGATTATATGTAATTTATCCTGATTATAAAAATGGTATAGTTCCAACATCTTGTGTTAGTACATTTTGTATGTATTGAACGGGACCGACTAGAGATAGTTGTTTTAGACTGACTGACAATAAACGTATTCTCTAAACTATTAAATGTACTTATATTCTTAATCCTGATATAACTATTATGATCTGTATGTATTAATTATCGTTTGATTTATTAAAAGGTGAGATTCTGAGATGGGTCAATATGCCTGGTAAGTTGGATGATAATAATATATATTGGTGAAATAATAAGTTAATTGATGGAATACATGTCTCGTTATGGAGATTGATTGATATGCCTTTTTGAGAAACTTATAAGTTTTCATTGTGTCAAATCTTGCAAGTAGATTTATGAATCCGACACATGAAATAAGTTAAGTAGTGCTCTAAAGGAAATTAATCATTAAGTTAAATTCGTCAGTAATTTAATTTATTGATTAGTATTTAAATCCAAACATGGGGAATTACACAAGTGTTTAATGGGAAATTATGAAATAGAGGAGTGCAATTACGAATTTCTAGTGGAATGATTTGTAATTTATTATGTTAAGAATAATTCAAATTAATTATTTGGAATTATTTCCATAATAGGAAGCCTCAGTAATTAATTTTGTGTTCCCTATGGTTCTCATATTTAACTAGAACTCAGAATCCTATTTCTAAGGAGAAAGGAAGAATAATATGGATTTTTTCTAGTCTTCTAAAAAAATAAGTTTTTCTAGTCCTTTTTGGATTAGAAAGAAATCTTTATAAATAGGGATTCTCCTAACCTAGAAATAGAGCAAACAGTATTCTATTTGATACATGCTCACCCAAGTATTGAGAGTGTTCATATGTGACTTGGGAACACTATAGAAGACCATAACTATCTTGTAGATTCATTTGAAGGTATGTCTAGCTTGGAGATTCGCTTGAAGATATCCTCTCACGCTTCAAGAGGTATTTATTGAATTAAATTTCAGTATGTTTATGTGTTCTAGATTGATAAATATTTTAATTTAAATGATATTGATTATCTATTATTCATGTAAGAAGTAAAGATCCTATTATGCTTTTGTTGTGCATATAGTTTTCCAACAATAACCACAACCATGCACTTAGTAAGTTACAAAGAGACCACTATTAGCAACTGATTTAATTTTGATCTGATAAAATTATTACAGAATAGGCAGCACAAGGCTGTCGTACAACTAATGGAATAAGTAATATGCTAACAAAACTATATATTTTTTGTTTTGACCAAAAAGAAATATGTCTTTCCGCTCATAACTCAATAGTAATCAGCATATAATAAGATCAAAGGCATTACTTACAGCCTTATTTGAACTCACTCAATGACAATCACACGAAATCTTTTAAAATGCAAGAAGAAGAGTAGATGATTAAAAAAATTGTGGTTCAAAAAACTGAGAGGAAGCCCCTCTATTTATAGTAAATGAAGGGTGGTAGGAGAGTTTTTAGGGTCTTATCGGAATAGTCATGACCTTTTGAGAAGTCACAACCTTTTTAAAAGGTCACAACTTATTGAAAAATGACATTTTTGAGAAGTCACAACTTATTGAAAAAGTCACAACTCCTTGGAAAGGCACAACTCTTTGGAAAAGTCACAACTCAGTGAAAATGTATTTTTTGTGTTTTATCGAAATAGTCATGACTTTTTGAGAAGTCCTGACCTTTTGAGAAGTCATAAACTTTTGAAAAAATCACAACTTATTGAAAATGACCTTTTCGAGAAGTCACAACCCTTTCAAAAGTCACAACTCATTGAAAAGGTCACAACTCTTTGGAAAGACACGACTCTTTGGAAAAGTTAGAACTTAGTGAAAAATCACAACCCTTTGAAAAAAGTCACAACTTATCAGAAAAGTCATAACTCACAGAAAAATTCACAAACTAAGTTAGGGATATTATAGTAATTTAACATTCAAGTTAGGACTTCATGCTTTTAAGCTAATATAGATATATTTTTTTTAATTCATAGATGTGAATTATTTAAAAGGTATATGTAGTGTATGAGCATTTTTTAAATCAAAACATATACTACACTTCCCTTTGCACTTGTGGGTAGGTTTTTCTTTTGCCTAGTTTCGTCCCAAACCAAGGAGGCACGAATAAAAAGTATGTAATGGATATACCTTTCAACTCTCATGTCTTAAGGACGAGATATTAGTTCCGCTTCATTAATTTTTTCTGCATCCAAGATAAGGCGTTACGATTATCATATTAAGTTTCAATTGCAATGATAGTGATACAAGGTTTAAAACAATCAAATTAAAACACTTACTAAAAGAAATATGAAATTATCAATCCACTAGTACAACAATACATCTTCTTTATATTAGGTTAGTAAATTAAATCGAACAGTAATATAGATAGAACTATTTTGAATGATATTTTTGCGCTGAATGCTCCTTTAGTCTAGCACAGTACATGAAGCATTTCATCAACTAAAATAAGAAAGCGAGGCATAGGGATCCAGTTATACATTATCTCAAAATGGAACGAACCTAACACATAGTAGCTAAACAAAATATAGATAGGAGTATAAAGTAGGAAACTAAACAAGTGATAAAGCAATCTTAAACATATTCAGTAGAAGGAAATATGGTGACACTGAACAGAAGTTTGGGTCTACCAGCCCATTCAAAGACACAAACATCGCCAACTTTTAGGTTGTTGTCTAGCACAAACTCCTTCTAACCAGTACTGAACTTCGTGTTTGCTATTCCAAGAGTGCATTTAACAGTCCATTGTATTGTTCATCCTTTATTACTAAGATACTTAGAACAAAACTTTGAAGAACTTGGTAAGACAAAATAAACTTTAAGAACATCTTCACAACTAGAAAATTAAAACTAGTAGAGAAACTAGAATCAGAAATATATTAGAAAAAATATACGAAATATTTTTCTTATAGAATAATTGTTGTCAATCTTTGTTTAAAGAATTTTATTGATTCCAACAAACTTTGCAGAAACACGAAGTTACCAAATTTTAATGCACCAGTGAAGAACAGAAGAACAAAATTAATTCACAAATCTAAAATCTCTAACACATACCAGAATCTAAAAAAAAAAAACAAGCTCACTGAATGCACAGTGTCCCCTTAAGAAAATTATTTCCCTCTAGTATCCGAGGTTTCATTCGGAATATCTCTTCCCAGGATAGAATGATCTAAATCACCAGTGCATTGATACCCAAAACATTGGTGTTAGTGAGCCTCTCAATGGGAGTAAATTACACTTAGGATACTAGATTTAGTAATAGTAGTAGTAGAAGTCCAGAAATTGGTTTTTACAATGAGAGGAAATCCGAAAATTTAGATAAAACAAAGGGTAGTGTGAAAAAGGTTCTTATTGTGTCTTACCAGAAAGGTCACAAACCTTTGGGAAAGTCACAATCTTAAAGAAGGATCACAATCTTTCATAAAAGTCGCAACCTTTCATAAAAGTCACAACCCATCATAAAAGTCGCAACTCTTCATTTTTCATTCACACCTTTTAAAACTCAACAATCCCCCGCATGAATGGGGAATTACTCCAAGAAAAAGAAACTGACAAGTATGTGTACTTTACAATCAAGAATTAATTGCGTCTGGATAAGTAGGTTCCCCTTGGACTTTCTGTAGTGAACATATGTCGTATATACTCGGTCAATTGGTAGATGCGATATCTTTGAACCGTCAAGTTTTGGTGTATACCTGAACAACCATATTTCACCATATTCAAACTTTCTCTCTAGTTTGTTATTTTTTTATATGTGGATCCGACACATTATCCTTTGACTTTACATAGTCAATTATGATAATTCCACTAGAGAGTAGTTTTCTAACCGTATCATGTCTTTGTCCTATATGACGAGACTTTTTGTTATACATCATGCTCCATGCCCTACCTATTGCATCTTGACTATAAAAGTGTATGCATACTAATGCCAATGGTTTGTTTCATGATCCGAGTCTACACCCTGGACATGGCCGGCACTCGAAGACCAATGTTGATATCCAAGCGAACCCTCATCCTGGCTTACTACAAGCGGAAAACTAACTTAAGCATACAAAAGCTTTAAAACTGAAAAAAAAAACATAAAAATGAAATACAATAGACAACTTAAGTATTTAAGTTATTTAATAAAATAAATGAATAATACAGAATCTTCAACTATAATGACTATTTATGAAGCCTTGAACTTACAAAGATTGAAGTCAGGACAAGACCCACGACATCTTGACTAAACTGAAAAGTAAATGATATACTTCGAAAGCAAGGAGGCTCACCATAGCTAACTCTAATTATCGGATGTATCAAAGAATCTCTTGTTGATGATCCAGAATACTTGTGTTTGCATCATCAAAAGATGAAGGCCAAATGACTCAGTACGTGGAATGTACGAGCATGTACGGGAAATTCTAAAGCATAACATAAGATTGAACTTGATAAAAATGGAAACATACTTATCTCTTTTCTTACTCAAGGAATACTCAAGGATACTCAAAATTGTTAAAAGTTGTACAACATCAGCCCCTATTGTTTAGTTTGACTAAGTCTGCAGTATAGCTATATTTTAGCTTTCAGTTGGTAGTTGTTTTATTTTAACGTCATAGTTTTCCTATTGTGTAGTATTTGCAGAATTATGTTCCTAATGTTTACGTGAGTTGGTTTAGTGGAATAACAGTAGTGGTTTAGTGGGAATATGATTCCATAATATGTAAACTTATATAAGGCTACAGAGCCTATTGAATAAAATCATCCGATAACAATCTCTGCAAACAGAATTTGGCTATCTTTTATTCTTCCTGTTATTTTCTTTTTTAACTATTGATTTCTCTATCAAAGTTGTCTTCGTCATTTGGCATCAGAGCCAGGTTTAAAAGAGAGAAAGAGAAGTCACACATCTATTGCGATGACTAATTTACAAGCCATAGGTGGAGTTAAGAAACTCAACCATCAATTTACAAAACATGGATGACATGTATGACTTCCTACATGGAAGGTCAAGATCTTTGGGAGGTCGTCAATGGAAGTGAAGTCAAACCAGTGGAAGAAGAACAAAATGGCGCATCGAGAAAATAGAAGATTAAAGCAGGAAAAGCATTATTTTCCATCAAGATGACCATCGAAGAAGACGTGTTGGAACATATACGAGATGTTGGAACACCAAAGGAAGCTTGGGACACGCTGGCTGCACTCTTTTCAAAGAAGAACGACACATGACTACAACTTCTAGAAAGTGAGTTATTGTCGATAGCTCAAAATGATATGAGCATTGCACAATACTTTCACAAAGTGAAGTCGATATGGCGTGAAATTTCAGAATTGGAACCAACAGCTCCAATCGGGGAAACCAAGATGAAAAGAATAATCATTCATGGTTTGAGATCTTAGTACAGAAACTTTGTCACTGCAGTACAGGGATAGCAAAATCAACCATCACTTGTTGAGTTTGAGAATATGCTTGCTGGACAAGAAGCCATGGCTAAGCAAATGGGCGGAGTTTCACAAAAAAGGTGAGGAGGAAGAACTCTATATCAACAAAAGCAGAGGGAACTCCAAGAAGTACACTGTAACTGGGACGAAAAAAAGTGATGATAAGAAAAAAAAATCATCAAGGAGAGGAGAATTATCGTCTAGGGGGAGCTTCAAAGAACTATTGGGGTAAAAACAAGAGGTTTGAAGGAAAGTGTCATCACTGCGGAAAGAAGGGACATAAATCCAAGGTTTGCTGGTTCAATAAAAAGGCTGTTGAGAGCAACGCTGCAGCCACTTCTAGTCCAAAGGAAAAGAGTGAAGATGATTGGGATGCTGAATCATTATTTGTTGTAGAACAAGAGGCGTTACCTCTTAGAGTAACAATCTCTAAACAAATTGATTATGAGAATGATTGGATTGTTGACTCGGGGTGCTCAAACCATATGATTGGCGACAAGGAGAAGTTGCAAAATCTAACCAAGTACAAGGGAAGTCGTGAGGTGGTGACAGCCGATGATACAAAATTATCGATAGCTCATATCGGTAAGACTGTAGTGTCACCAAATAGTAGTGCTGATCTGTTGTTGCTTCAAAATGTTTATCATGTCCCAGGTATGAAGAAAAATCTCCTTTCAGTAGCACAGCTAACATCTACGGGTCATTTTATTTTGTTTGGTCCGCAAGATGTAAGAATATATCATGATCATGAGATTAAAAAAGAGACAGTAATGAAGGGACAAAGATTGAATTCCTTCTATGTAATGTCGGTAGAAATCGCATATATAGACAGGACAAGGAAGAATGAAACTGCAGACTTATGGCATATGCGGTTGAGCCACATTAGCTACTCTAAACTAAGTGTCATGATGGAAAAGTCAATGCTAAAGGGTCTTCCAAAACTCTCAGTAAGGACTGATGTTATATGTGCGGGTTGCCAGTATGGTAAAGCACATCAGTTGCTCTGTATGAAAAGTCAAAATATAAGGCCAAGGAACCATTAGAGTTAATTCACTCTGATGTGTTAGGACCTGTCACGCAACTCTCTGTTGGTGGGATGAAATATATGTTAACCTTCATTGATGATTTTTCCAGGTATGTATGGATTTATTTTCTAAAGGAAAAGTATGATACATTTTCAAAATTCAAAGAATTTAAAAAGGTTGGTGAAGCAGAAGTTGGCAAGAAAATTCTTTGCCTGCGAACTGACAATGGTAGGGAATACCCCTCATATGAATTCTCTAAATTCCTTCAGAAGTATCAAATACGTTGTCAACTCACATGTCCAAATACACCACAATAAAATAGTGTAGCAGAACGAAAGAGTAGACATCTAGCAGAAATCTGTCGGAGCTTGCTTCACGCAAAAAATATTCCGGGACAATTTTGGGCGGAAGCTATGAAAATACATCTTTTGTGATCAATAGAATTCCCCAACAAAGGTTAAGTTTTCTTTCACCTTTTGAGAAGTTATGGAATATGAAATCATCAGTTAGCTATTTTCGTGTTTTTTGATGTGTATGCTATGTATTTGTACCTAACCATTTATGTAGCAAGATGGACAAAAGGGTTGTTAGGTGTATCTTTGTAGGGTATGACAGCCAATGAAAAGGGTGGCGTTGTTGTGACCCAAGCACAGGAAAGTGTTACACTTCTCGGAATGTGATATTTGATGAAGCTTCTTCATGGTGGTCTTCAAATAAGGAAATCCTGCCAGATTCAAATGTTCTCAAAGATGTATTGGACTCGTCCCATATCCAGCTGAGTCTAGATGAAGCTGAAGCTGAAGATGAAGCTAGCGAAGATATTGCTGAAAAAGGCTTGGCTCAAAATCCTTGGCAAACTGGTGTGTATCAACAACAAAGTGAAGCAGACGAGCTAAGTGGAAGAAACACACCCCAGACTCTTAGAAGGTCATCAAGGATCAGAAAGCTTAATCCAAAGTATGTCAATGCTGCCATAGTAGAAGAAGAAGATGAAAAAGAACCAGAGAATTTTGAGGAAGCACTCCAAAATCCGAAGTGGATTAAAGCTATGAAGGAGGAGATTGATGCGCTAGAAATGAATCAAACTTGGGAGCTCGTGGTAAAGCCAAGTGATGTCAAACCTATTTCATGCAAATGGATTTACAAGATAAAGCGTCACACAAATGGGTAAATTGAAAGGCACAAAGCTCGTCTTGTAGCCCGAGGCTTTTTTCAGCAATATGGACTAGATTATGATAAAACATTTAGTCCAGTGGCTAAGCTTACTACATTCAGAATCATACTTGCACTTGCTGCCAGTAAAAATTGGAACATATGGCAGATAGACGTAAAGAATGCCTTTTTGCATGGAGAGTTGAATCGGGAGATCTACATGTGTCAACCAATGGGCTTTCAGAGTCAAGCTCATCCTGAGTATGTATGTAAACTTCAAAAAGTGCTATATGGGTTAAAGCAAGCACCAACGGCGTGGTATGGTATCTGAATTTCTTACTCATAGTTGCTATTCTGTAGCACCGGCAGATTCCAGTTTGTGTGTGAAAGTTGTTGGAAAGAAACTAGCTATTGTTCTAGTATATGTGATGATTTAATCCTAACAGGAGACTGTGAGGAAGAAATTCTTCTAACAAAGAAGAATTTGCCAGTTCGCTTCCAGATGAAGGAACTTGGACGACTGAACCATTTTCTTGGCTTGGAGGTTGATTGTAATGAAGAAGGAATTTTTTTGCATCAGAAAAGATATTCTAAAGATCTGTTGAAGAAGTTTGGAATGTTGAATTGCAAGCCAATATCAACGCCATTGGATCCAAATGCTAAGATGTGTGCACATGAAGGAAAAGACTTAGCAGATGTGATGATGTATCGACAATTGGTAGGTAGTCTGATTTATTTAACTCAGACTTGACCTGATATTTCCTTTGCAGTTGGTTTGATGAGTCGCTACATGCACAATCCAAAGAAGCACCATATGGAGGCTGTTCGGCGAATACTAAGATATGTGAAAAGTACAATTGATTATGGTCTTTTGTACAAGAAAGGAAGCTGGTCGGATATTGTGACTAATGCAAGATGGTCGGATATTGTGACTCTGACTATGCAGTGGATCATGATACCCGACGTTCAACAACTGGCTATGTTTTTAAGCTTGGAGCTGGAGCGATTTCTTGGTGCATCAAAAGGCAACCAACTGTATCGCTGTCAACAACAGAAGCAGAGTATAGGGCAGCAGCAGTTGCAGCTCAAGAAAGTACGTGGCTTATGCAATTGATGAAGGATTTACACCAACCAGTTGGCTACTCAGTTACCTTGTACTGTGACAATCAGTCAGCGATTTTCTTGGATGAAAATCCTAATTTTCATGCTAGGACGAAGCACGTGGAAATACATTACCACTTCATCAGGGAAAAAGTGTTGCAAGGAGAAATTGGCTTGGAGCATATAAAAACTGAGCAACAAATTGCAGACGTGTTCACGAAAGGCTTAAGTGTCCATAAGTTTGAAAGTTTATGTCTACAACTAGGCATGGTTAAGACCAGAGCTGATGTCGAGAGGGGGTGTTAAAAGTTGTATAACATCAGCCCCTATTGTTTAGTTTGACTAAGTCTGCAGTATAGCTATATTTTAACTTTCAGTTGGTAGTTGTTTTCTTTTAACGTGATAGTTTTCCTATTGTGTAGTATTTGCAGAATTGTGTTCCTAATGTTTAGGTGAGGTTGTTTAGTGGAATTACAGTAGTGGTTTAGTGGGAATATGATTCCATAATATGTAAATTTATAAGGCTACAGAGCCTATTGAATAAAATCATCCAGTAACAATCTCTGAAAACAGAATTTGGCTATTTTTTATTCTTCCTGTTATTTTCTTTTTCAACTATTGATTTCTCTATCAAAGTTGTCTTCGTCAAAACTACTCAAACTTACTCAACTCAGAAGTACTCAAAGATAAGATACTCAACTCAAAGATTAGATACTTAACTTCAAAGATATGATGTTCGACTCTGGATACTCAGCTCAATATATATATATATATATATATATATATATATATATATATATATAGCAAGAATACACAATCAATATATAGAAAGTTTTAAAAAACATTAAAAGAAACTTAGTTTGTTAATGAAAATGCAATAACAAACTCAACTTTACTTATATAATAAAGTAATATAATTTATGTGGGAGATTCTCTAACCGAAAACAATCACTTAAGAGTTATAATGATGATACAACACTTTACCTCACGCTACCAAGGACCATCCTATACTTTCCCATCAGTATAAGACCTAACTTAACTTAGTGGATCCACTAGTCTATTGTGAAAAGGATTCATCTAAAAAGTATGACCATTTTCTACCCATGGTGGCTGCATGGTTTTATGGAGACGTGAGTTATTTGAACTCATGATCGCCCCCAATTCGGTGCTCAATACTACTCCAAAAATATACTAGCTCTTATGTTTTAGAAAACATACTTCTGTGATTTGAGAGTAGTGCTCAAAAACTTAATTCAAAGACTATTTTAGAAATCTCAATTTCCCTTCTTGCTTCATATAGAAAGCCATTACTCTTTTTTTGAAAACTATCCCAAAGGATCTTTGCAAATCTCAGTTTTCGTTCTTATTTACATGTTAAAAAATTTTAAATCTCTTTGGGAATACTTATTCACCATATACTTTTGAAGTAATGACCTTCAACTTTACTCTTTCTCAACTCAGTGCTCAATTCTTTAAAACAAGATAAAAACAATTTGTAAAAGGTCTTCTTAAAACATGGTTCTTGTCGAATTATGAACATGAACGACTCAATTCAAGGTTTTCAATAACCATGCATAGAACTAAATACTTAGAACTCAACAATTCCAGAACTCAAGGAGTCAATGATATTACTCATCTCAAGAATACTCGACTCGGAGGGTTCATGCAGAATTATGGACATGAACTACTTAACTCAAGGACTCAAGCTCCAATCATAGGGTTCATAAAGGATTATGGACATGAACTACTTAACTCAAGGACTCAAGCTCGACACATAGGGTTCATGCGGAATATTGGGCATGAACTACTCAACTCAAGGACTTATTGGGTAATATGTAATAGTCACATTGTTAGGAGTTAATCTCAAAGAGGGTTAGGAACTCGACAGCTAAAGGCTTAGAACTTCAAGATACCACTTCTCCGAAAGAAGCTCAACTTATGAAGTTCATATTGAATTATGGGCATGAAACAACTCGACTCAAAGGTCTACATAACTACATGGAACTCATGTATACAAATCTTCTTATTCTTTGACTTACTTCCTCAAAACTTAGCTCAAATTGATTGTTGATCTCAAAGGATTCAGAATTGAACTCAAAGACTTTCTTCAACTCTACTCTTTAACTCTCTCTTGAATGTGAATTATAAATTCAAGAGTTATGGTTTATAATATGAAGGATCTCAATAACAATATAGTAAATTGATAATTGGGAATTAAAAGAAACATGAACTCAAAAATTCAAAATCAATAAATTATTCTTTTACTGAACTGAAAGTAGATGTAGGGCGTGAGGACGAACTAGTCCAACACTATGATAGACTTAAATGCCTAGAAGAACAAGTTTCTTTAAGAATCTTTAAGAATCTTGAAGAAGAACTTTATTAGAAGCCTTGAATCCCTAGCTTGAAGGTAAACAATCAAAAAAACCTTTCTTAAGATTCTTGAATTAGTTTCTTGAAATCTCTATGACAAGGATTATGATTTTCATTAGTGAACATGAAAATCTGATTGTTTTTAGACTTTTACTAGTAAAGAAATTTGTTTATGGTCTTCTTGAAGGTAAAATACAAAATCAACTATTTTTAATATTTTCTCGTCGGCTAATTAGTAATAGCACTGTATAGGTTACTAAACTAGTCATAACGTTTTACTGAGAAATTGGATTAACGCGAAATTGGTGGTGTTGGAAAGTAGATTCAATTACCTTTAATTGGATATGTTATGGAGCATGTAATTCTTAATATTCTAATATATATGGTCGTTTAAAGTTGACCCAAGTAGAATCTTACATCAAAATTCAATTAAACTTCAAGAACACTTATCGAGAACTCAACATTTTATATCCTTAAATTTTAAGAACGAAGTTACGCTAAATAAATCATGATTGGCATGTGGGTGAACGAACCCAACACTATGAAGCTTATATACCTCAAAGAACTTGGTTCTTGGCGAAATCTTGAATTTCTTAAACGAACGCTTTGATCCTTTCCTCCTTTCACCTCTTTTCTCTTCTTTTCTCTTCTTGAACTCTCAACTAAAACCCTAGGCATTTATTAGGATTATAAAACTGAACCTAAAAGGATTAGACCCTTAAAACCTTACTAAAACGAATTAAATTTGATTGGGTAAGGAAAAGACCAAAATACCCCTCACTATTTTCGGTTAACTTTCCTTAACTGGACAACCTAACTTCAAAAGTTCATATCTCACTCATCTGAACTCGAAACTTAGAAAACTTGTTGGCGTTGGAAATAAAAATCAAAGATCTTTCCTATGGTATCTTGTAGCACACCTAACTCATCATGTGCTAGGTGAAACGGTCATTTCAAGTTGACCAAAAACTCATACTTAGCATAACCCTCCAAAATTTTAGATTTCACTATTTCCAATTTAGTTCTTTTAGAAGTAAAGGTGCTACATCTAGTGACCTTAGAATTTAAGAAAGTTTTAATTCCTTGGTAAAATCTCACTCAATAAGAAGAACAGTAAGAGTCTTAGCTCAAAAAAATTCATGGGTGTTACATTATCTCCCCCTTAGGATCATTCGTCCTCGAATGATGGCTTGACCGGCTATGGAATGGGTTACTCTTACTAAGGTCTTCTTCTAATGGTATTCACTTTCTATATTTAAGCTTAACTCAAATCGTTAAGTTCGGATTTTATACTTATCTATATGGAATTTCATTTCAACTAATACTCTTTACCACCACATTCAAGCTTAGAACTCTAACAACTCGATGGACTCTTACTGACCAACACTTTAAAAAATTCTCAACACCTAACTTGATTTCTAGTCTTATCATCTCCTCCTTAGGTCTAAAGCTAGCACTTGAAAGCTATGGACCTATTCCACATCTCTTATTGGTGTATATTCTCTTGATGTTCCTTTTTACTCTTGCAACTTTGCCACACTTCACTGCCCTTACATAAAGGTTTGGTCTCCCACATGTACCACTCATCTTTCATTAAAGTTAAAATCTTAATTTTTCACCTACTCTATGTCAAGTCTACAAGGTCTAATCTCAAGACTAACATCATCACCCTCATGTTGTCATTATTTTGATCATGAAACTCATCTCAAATTCAAGCTAAATGTTTATTATTAAACCTGAATATCATTATGATTGCTTGCTTAATATACTATACCTCAATACTACAATGGCAATTTAGAAACACTTGTCCACTAGGACCTCATGACAATTAGTCAATCCTTACTTCTCAGTCTGCATATTCGAATTACCATCACATTCGACTTCACAACTTAAGTACTACTTACTCACTTACTACGCATTATCTCTCAAATAACTCTATCATCCTCGGAATACCATGAGATTCTCCTTTCAAAGCTCATAAGCCTAGATTAGATTTATCACTTCATGAATACTCTTGCCTCTTCTATATATTCACCACTTACACTTGGTCACTGCTAGCATAGTGACACATTATCATAACCCCTTTTAATTTAAGTTATACTCTAACTCATATTGACTTGCAACGCTTACTCTACCTCTTATCCCGAGCTTTTCATAACTCATCACTTCTTAGTCTACCAGTAAGGAAAAACTTCAAATTACTAACTTACTAGGTACATGACTATAATAACATAGCTCTTTAAAACACTGTCTCCCTTTCTTAAATCACTACACCTCTATATAGTTTCCTCTAACTTTGGGTTCTTTAATGTCGCTACTACAACTCATGATCTCGTAACTCATGCTACCTTTTTGGGTGAAATCAATATCGAAGCTCAAAACGTTCTTCCTCATGAGGATCTCAACTGAAATAGGGCTTAGAGAATACAGTACGATTCACTCTTTGCTTGAACGCATGATTCATATGAACATGAAGGAATTAATCTGAAAATCAACACTTAACTTACTATTGGGCTTCTCTCAAGCCCCTCTGAAGTATCATGACTTCCTCAAGACTCTTGCTAAGAACAACTAATCCATAAGGATCTTTACACTTTACTTTTAAATCACCTCTAGTCTGATGAGTAGTCGAATAAATATGAGAACACAGAAGTTAGGATAAAATCTATATGACATAGCTCTATTGCACGATTAAGTGTATGAAAGAATGGAAACTTAACTTAAATGTCTGTAGACCCTCATTTATAGAAGTGAGGCCCTCGCAACCATAAATAAGATCATAGTAACACGGCTTCATAGACACCCAATGAAACATGAAATTTGAGCTCTGATACCAAGTTTGTCATGACCGAGTCTACACCCTGGACGTGGCCGGCACTCAAAGACCATTGTTGGTCCCCAAGTGAACCCTCATCCTGGCTGACAAGGATGGAAGTCAGAACAAGACCCACGACATCCTGACGAAACTTAAAAGTAAATGATATCCTCTAGAAGCGAGGAGGCTCAGCATAGCTAACTCTAACTCTCGGATGTATCAAAGAAGCTATTATTGATTATCTTGAATACTTGTGTCTACATCATCAAGATACAGCCCAAATGGCTTAGTACGTGGAATGTACGAGCATGTAAGGGGAATTATAAAGCATAACATAAGCTTGAACTTGATTAAAATAGAAACATACTTACCTCTTTTCAAACTTACTCAAATCAAGGAATACTCAAGGATACTCAAAACTACTCAAACTTACTCAACTCAGAAGTACTCAAAGATAAGATACTCAACTCAGAGATTAGATACTCAACTCAGAGATTAGATACTTAACTTCAAATATATGATGTTCGACTCTAGGTACTCAACTCAATATAAAGCAAGAATACACATGCAATATATAGAAAGCTTTATAAGACATTAAAAGCAACTTACTTTGTTAATGAAATGCAATAACAAACTCAAATTTACTTATATAATAAAGTAATATAAATTTACTTAAGAGCTATAGTGATGATACAACACTTTACCTCACGCTGCTAAGGACCATCATATACCTTGCCATCAGTATAGGACCTAACTTAACTTAGTGGATCCACTAGTCTATTGTGAAATGGATTCATCTAAAAAGTATGACTTTTTTCTACCCATGGTGGCTACATGGTTTTATGGAGACATGAGTTATCTGAACAGCTCGCCCCCAATTCGGTGCTCAATACTACTCCAAAAATATACTAGCTCTTATGTTTTAAAAAACATACTTCTTCTGTAATTTGAGATTAGTGCTCAAAAACTTAGGCTATCTTGGAAAGCTCAGTTTCCCTTCTTGTTTCATTAAGAAAGCTATTACTCTTCGATGAAAAGAAGCTCGAAGTCTCTTTGGATTTCTCAGCTTCCGTTCTTATTTAAATGTTAAAACATTTTAAATATCTTTAGGAATACTTAGTCCCCCTATACTTTTGAAGATATGAACTTCAACTTTACTCTTTCTCAACTCAGTGCTCAAGTCTTTAAAACAAGTTTTGAAACAATTTATAAAAAGAATTCTTTAAACAGGATTCATGTGGAATTATGAACATGAATGACTCAATTTAGCGTTTTCAATAAACATGCATAGAACTCAATACTTAGAACTCATCATTTCCAGAACTCAAGGAGTCAATGATACTACTCATCTGAAGAATGCTCGACTCGGAGGTGTTAATGCAGAATTATGGGCATGAACTACTTAACTCAAGTACTCAAGCTACACTCATAGGGTTCATGCGGAATTATGGACATGAACTACTTAACTCAAGGACTCAAGCTCGAATCATAGGGTTCATGCAGAATAATGGTCATGAAATACTCAACTAAAAGACTTAATAGGTAATATGTAATAGTCACATGGTTAGGATTTAATCTCAAAGAGGGATTAGGAACTCAACACTTAAAGGCTTAGAACTTGAAGATACCACTTCTCTAAAAGATGCTCAACTTACGAAGTTCATGTTGAGTTATGAGCATGAAACAACTCGACTCAAAGGTTTACATAACTAAATGGAGCTCATGTATATGACTCTTCTTATTCTTTGACTTACATTCTCAAAACTTAGCTCAAATTGATAGTTGATCTCAAAGGATTCACAATTAAACTCAAAGACTTTCTTGAACTCTACTCTTTAACTCTCTCTTGAATGTGAATTATGAATTCTAGAGTTATGGATTATAATATTAAGAATCTCAATAACAATATAGCAATTTGATAATTCGGGATAGAACTTTTAAAATAAACATGAACTCAAGAACTCAAAATCAACTTATCTCAACAATACTCTAATTTAGGAATAGAATCCTAAATTATTCTTTTACTGGTCCAACACTATGATAGACTTAAATAACTAGAAGAAAACGATTCTTGAAGAATCCTTAAGAATCTTAAATAACAACTTGATTATAAGTCTTGAAACCCTAGCTTGAAGGTAAACAATCAAGAAAATCTTTTTTTAGATTCTTGAATTAGTTTCTTGAATTCTCTATGATCAAGGATTATGATTTTCATAAGTGAACAAGAAAATCTGATTGTTTTTAGACTTTTATTAGTCAAGAGATTCGTTTATGGTTTTCTTGAAGGTAAAAAGACAAAAACAACTATTTTCAATATTTTCCCGTCGGCTAATTTGTAACAGCACTGTATAGGTTACTAAACTAGTCATAACGTTTTACTCATAAATTGTATTGAAATAAAATTGTGGCGTTGCAAAGTAGATTCAATTACCTCTAATTGTATAGGTTATGGTTCACGTTATTCTTAATATTCTAAGAGATATGGTCGCTTAAAGTTGACTCAAGTGGAATCTTACATCAAAACTTAATAAAACTTTAAGAATACTTATCAACAACTTAAATCATTAAATTTCATGAACGAAATTAAGCTTAATAAATCATGATTGGTGTGTGGGTGAATGAACTCAACACTATGGAAGCTTACATACCTCAAAGAACTAGGTTCTTGGAGAAATCTTGAATTTCTTGAACGAACTCTTTGATCGTTTCTTCATTTCTCCTCTTTTCTCTTCTTTTCTCTTCTTGAACTCTCAACCAAAACTCTAGGCGTATATTAGGATTATAAAACTGAACCTAAAAGGATTAAACTCTTAAAACCTTACCAAAAAAGAATTAAATCTGATTGGGTAAAGAAATTACCAAAATACGCCTCACTATTTTCGGCTAACTTTCCTTAATTGGACAACCTAACTTGAAAAGGTCAGATCTCACTCATCTGAACTTGAAACTTCGAAAACTTGGTGGTGTTGGAAAGATAAATCAAAGATCTTTCTTATGGTATCTTTTAGCACACATAACTCATCATGTGCTAGGAGTTATGTTCATTTCAAGTTGACCTACAACTCATACTTAGCTTAACCCTCCAAAATTTCAGATTTCACTATTTGCAATTTAGTTCTTTTAGAACTCAAGGTGCTACATCTAGTGACCTTAACACTTATTAATTTTGAATTCCTTGATAAAACATCACTCATTACTAAGAGTGGTTCGATTTTAGCTCAAAAAAATTCCGAGGTTTTTCACCTTAGGCCAAAAAAGAATATCTATCAAAAAATTTCGGAGTGTTTTAACTTATTCACCGACCTTATATAGAGCACCTAGCTCAAAGATCATTGTAGAGCTAGCAATACATGTCTCTTTTGAAATATTTCCAAGAGACTACTCCTCTACCAAGAGTAAATACATATCCACTTATGGATTTTACTTCATTTGTCTGGTGATCTAATTTGCATCAATATATCCTTTCAATACTGTTGGATATTGTTCTAATGCAAGATATAGTTTTAAGTATTTTTTAAATACTCCAAAACTGAATTTATAGTCATCTAATGAGTGTGATTGGGATCATTCGTGAATTAACTCAGTTCATTAATAGCAAATGATATATCTGATCGCACACACTTCCTGATATATATCATTCTTTCCAATACGCTAGCACAATCCAATGGTGAGTCACTTTCGCCTTCAGTCTTTTGAAATGTAAAGCTCACATTTATTAGAGAATTGATAATATTGAAATCCAAATATTTGAACTAGTCAAGTACCTTTTCAATGCAATGAGACCGTGAAAACGCTAAACATTATGGAGTTCTAAGGATTCTTATACCTAAGATCACATTAGCAACTCCAAGATATTTCATTTCAAACTTGCTTTTTAGCATACGTTTAGTAACATTTATGTCATTAGTGTCTTTATTGATGATAAACATATTACAAATATACAAATAAACAATGATCTATGTGAACACATTTGACACTTCCGTCATTCTTAAATCCATTTGCGAACATGGTTTGGTCAACTTTCTTATGTCATTATTTGGGTGCTCGTTTTAGTCCATAATGTGACTTAAAAAGTTCGCACATTTTCTTGTATTTACCAGGAACCATAAAATCCTCGCATTGTTCCAAGTAAATTTCTTTCTCCAATTCTCTATTTAAGAGAGTTGTTTTCATATCCATTTGATGATTCGGAGGTCATATACCACAGCTAACACAATTAACATCCAAATGAATGTAATTCTAGTTACTGGTGAGTATGTGTCGAAAAGATCAAGACCTTGTTTTTGTCTAAAACCTTTGCCAAAGTCTTGTTTTATGTTTGTAAATAGTTTCATTGACTTTCATTTTCCTTTTGAGGATTCACTTTGAACCCAAAGGTTTATTTCATGGAGGAAGATCAACCAACTTCAAATAGGATTGCTCGAGATTGAACTAATCTTACTATTGATGATGTGAGGCTAAAACTATATATTTTTAATCATTATTTGTCACACATTTATTATTTATATTTGTCCTTTTTAGCATAAATTTTATAAATTCTTCAAAATTGTGTATTTTATTTGTAGGATTAAATTGACGAAAAATTGGAGAAGTTTGGAGCTAAAACGAATTAAAGATGGAAAGTTGAATAAGGAAATCAAGCAGGCAGCTTAATGGAAATAATTTCATATAATATTAATATAATTATGCAAATAAGGAAAGGAAAACTTACCTGCTGGTCCACGTGTCAGGCAGCAATATAGAGAGTTTCTCGCCCAAAATTAAAAGCTACACGCGCAAAAAAAAAAGGGAATCCAATTCCTTTTGATTTTGGATTCCTAATTTATTTGCACTCAATTATTTTATTTAGGGGTTTACTATATTTATAAATAGTGCATAGAAATAATTATTAGGGAGGAGACCAAGAATCAAGAAACAAGACACAAATATAATTTTTTCTTCTACGTTTGGAACTTTGAAGAGCCGTCGTGAAGATCGGAGAATTGTATTTTATTCTTTCTTTTCCTTTATTATATACTAGGCAAATTACCCGTGCTTCGCATGGGAATGAAATATTTTAATAGGCTTACATATTATCATTAGGTAATATTTGTATTTTCGAAACATAATTGGCAAAAATATTTTATCTTGAGGCAAAGTGTTTCTCCGAAATCTTATAGTGCTATATTTAAAAAAAAAAAATTGTCATACAAAAATTATGAGTCATAGATAAATTTAAGTATTAGTAAGAATTCTAAGAAAATCTCCCTCGAAATAGTTGGTAAGATGTAATGAAAAATAATAAATTCTAAGAAGTCATAAAGAACAACATTAGAAGTTAAAAAAGAGACCAGAAAACATTAAAAAACAACACTACCAAGTAAAGTGGAACATCACGTCCATACAAGATCATAATTAATTAAATTCAAATGGACGATCCTGGACGATCCTGGACTCCTTTTTTATGAACCTTGATCAATTTCTTTTTTATTTTTGTATGGCATATCAAGTACATGCTAAAAATGACCCTAAAATTGTTATTATCATAAATGTTTTTTGGCAATGTCTCAAAATAGTCATTACTATTTTTAAGGTTTCATATCACTGGCTCCAACTTATTTGGATTAAAACATAGTTATTGTTATAGTTATAGTATGCAGTTACAAAAAATTAATGCAATTATCAACCATGTAGTAGGTGACATCTGAATGTTCACAACGGGATATACTAAACAAAATTTTTGACACATAACATATTAAAATCTCATAACATGATTTTGTGAGCACTTGAACACATAAATATCCAAAAATAATAATCAAGTCGGCCTCACTTTCATAACAATCAAGAAGAAAAATGCATGTGCTTAATATATTTTTCAAAAAGATAGTCTTTCGGGTATTATCCAAGTTTATAGTTCACAAATTTAATTGAAAGAAGCCAGAAAGAGTTATTACTTCTTTTCAAAAAATAAAAAAAAATTCAAAAAAATGAGTTATAAATAAAAAAAATGATCTTTAATGATAATTAATAGCTTAATTATCATTAAATATGTATTTTCAGAGGCAATTTATATTTGTATAAATATCCCTAATGTCTGTAACAACATTGAATTCAATGACAATTAATTAATGTCGTTAAAGGTTGTAGAACTTTTTGCGAATGTGCATATTTATTGCCGATAAAAAATATTTTTGTTGTAGTGTATTTTGAAGATTAGTTAGTTTCACGAAAACTTGATCTCTTATTATGCTGAAAATACAAGAGAAGAAGAAGTTTTACAAATTAGTTAACTTGCAATAAAATATGTGGACAAGTAGTCTCTATACAAATATTCTAGCAATAGTGCAATGGCATACAAAATGTTTGTACCTAAGAAAAAACAATCAAAATAATATACTAACTGTGGCAAGCAAGAGAGCAATCATTTTGGTTCTTGTAACAAACTTCATCGTTGATTCCGTATTAGTTATCAAATATTTAT
Organism: Solanum sitiens; assembly: GCA_016801875.1. Taxonomy (NCBI): domain Eukaryota; kingdom Viridiplantae; phylum Streptophyta; class Magnoliopsida; order Solanales; family Solanaceae; genus Solanum; species Solanum sitiens. The sequence goes on from JABWTJ010000018.1 coordinate 4,311,285, forward strand.
TATTGTGTGCTATCAAATATATCACAACCCACAAACAATTTTTCCAAAAGTACATGAAGAAACCCCGTAAAAGGGGACAAAAGAGAAGTTAAATTTTCAATCTTCCACTTTGATATTATTAAGATAATTCAAAAAAAAATTACCAAAATAGCAAAAAAGAAGTTGCAACATATACATGAATCACTATGATTTATACTAAAAAGTTCAGCTTCATGAAACAGGAGGAAGAAAACATTGAGAAATGAAACACTTTATACGAAGCATAATTAATGTATTTGAATTAAAAAAAACTTACAAATAATAATGAAAGAAATAAGAGATTTGTTTAATTAAAAACCAAATGTAATAAATTCAACCATCAACCATTTCAATAGCGTTATGAGTTGTACACTAAGAGGTCCAAGAGTCGTAATGTCGCATTGCAATTGAAATCAATTTGCTTTGTTTATATGAAGAGGCCTGTAGAAAGGGACAAAAGAGAAGATTGATTTTCAATCATCCTTGCTGACACTTTAACATATTTTTAAAAAAGTCACCAAAATAGGATTTTTTTTTACCATAGTTAGATGAATCACTATGACTTATAATAAATATTAAGCTCCATGAAAACATTTAAGAATGAAACAAACTTATAAAAATTCAATTAATGTATTTGAATTTGACTACCCTATAGTGGGAAAAATAACCTACAAATTATAGAGGGAATAAATTCCTCTATTTAAAGACAACATAGGGTAGTATGAACAAATATTTGTTGTGTCTTATCAAAAATGTCACAACTCTTTGGAAAAGTTACAACCCTTCAGAAAGGTCACAACCTTTCATAAAAGTCATAATTTTTTATAAAAGTCACAACTCTTCAAAAAAGTCACAACTCTTCAAAAAAGTCAAAACTTTTCATAAAGTCACAACTTTTCATAAAAGTCACAACTTTTCATGAAAAGGGAAGGCTAGTTTTGGAAATAAATAAATTTAAAAGGGAATTCTTGTTTCTGGTGGCGCCACATAGGCGGGTCTAAGGTTCTGTTTTATATAAATATATGATTTGTATTCTTGATTAATAAAAGATAGTTTAGCTATTGTTCTTAACCTTTTATCATTAACACAAACATATTTATTTTAATAAATTTTGATTGTGCTTTTGAGATAATGAGTTGCTAAATTTCATAACTATGGTTGTGGGAACCATAAGAGATTAACAAAGTATGAATAGTAAATAAGAAATTCTCAAATAGGTTTTTACATGCGTTGATAATTCTTTCATTTAGAAGTCTTTTTAACGAGTGCACGCGTTAGATATTGCCTTGTTGCTACTTGTCGGACCAAAGAGGTAGTTAACAAGAAAAGAATTATCCACATAGATTTAGTGTAATACTATCTAATAGACTAGTGTCGATTGGTGCGAAGTAATAACTAAGACATACATCGATTATGATGTCTCATATGAGGTAATGGTAAGGGTTAGTAAATTATACACACGTAGCCGGACCAAGGTACGGGGTGAAATTCTCTAGTTGTCGGACCAAAGAATTAGAGATACCTAAGTTATCACTTTGCATATAATACACTAGGAATGAATTGTTATTACTAGGATTATGAGCTTATGGGGAACAATTCTTAGTTATTTTTATTAATTTGAATATAAAAAATACTTAGTTCAAAGTTATTTTTATTTCAATTTAAATCCCCCATCTTTATATGACGACTATCGAGTTAAATATTTGCTACTGATATTATTCTTCCATATTCTCTGTGGGATCGATCCCGATTCATAGTTGGGTAACTATATTGCATACGATCGATTATATTTCTTTTCAAGAAGTATATTTGAACATTATCAATTGACATCATATGTCCAAAAGGATTAGTCTACAGAAGACACAAGAAATGTTACAAAATCATATTCGAAGGAAATAGATATCCTTTGACATATAGTACGCCTCTGAATCTCTTTATTAAGTACATTATCTTCCTCTTCTTCCTAAAGTCATTTACACCTTTCAGTAGACTATTCAAACCTAAGTTTATTGTCCACAGTCTTAGATCATATTTTAATCATTTAAGAAATTGGAACTTGGACTTTGGATAGACACTCCAGACTTTGAAATATTTCAAGTTTGATTTCGTTCCTTTCCATTTCTCATATGGAATAGATTGTGTACTGAACGAACAAAATTGCTTTCTAAAAAGACAAAAAAATTTGTTGTTCCCTTTGGTAGTAAGGATTGTTCCTCCACACAAGTTTTGTGATAAATCCGAACTTATAAATAATGCATCCATCATTTCTTTCAACGTTTGATTTTTCATTAGATTGAGGTGAATAGAGCAGCAGTTTGATGGATAATTCCACTTTATTCTCTCCAAACATATTTTTGCACAAGGAGATTTATACTCTCCATTCTTATCACTTCTTATCTTTTTTTCAACTGATTTCCAACTTCGATATTATATTGTCTAGACATTTCTATTGATTCATCCTTACCATTCAGCAAATAAATATAGTCATTTCTAATGCGATTGTCAATGAAAGTTATGAGATACATATTTCCATCACGAGATGACGTTGACTTCATATCACAAATGTCAGTGTAAATCAACTATAAGGGATTAGAATTCCTTTCAACAGATTTATAAGAATGCTCAGCATAATTAGATTCCTCACAAACATGACATTTTTATTTATTGCAGTCAAAGTTAGACAAACTTCTAAGTTGATCAGTTTTCCTTACAAGGTTTTGTAATTGGCATGCCCCAAGTGTTCATGTCACAAACTTTGACTCAAGAAAGTAAGAACAAATAAAAATATTGAGTTTGAAAAGCTCTTCGAAAGGTAGCATTTTTCTCACTAATATTTTATTCCTATTTCTTACAATGTTTTGTGATACAAACATTGTTTAGTGTCATCACCTTGTCAAATATCCTTTTCAGAAGGACCTTTCCATAACTTTCAATTGATTGTTATAGAACACCAATGAATAAAGTTCCATTGGTTACAATAAAGGCAATATAGTCAAAATGTTTCTTTTATAAAACATAACAAATGATTATTCACCAATATTCATGTCTATGCAAATACTTTTATTATAATAGACATATCTTTTCACGAAAAATCATAACATTTTAAGTGACACTTTTTAATAAAAGAACACAATTATTTTGAACAAGTATATATATAATTTGATAGTTTCATACTAGTCACAACATATACTAGTAATAGAGAAACTCAACAACCACAATATTGAATATACTCCAAGAATTTTGTGGGTCTAACATAATACAAAAGTATCACTAAATTTTATATCTTTTGCTCCAAAATTAAATTAGACACCAAGTCTAATTTTATCTTTATTATAAGCAAAGAACCCCCACATTTTAAATGTAATCTCAAAAACATTTTTCAAGTATATGAAAATAGTTTTTCCACATATTTTCCAGACTATCAAAATGTCATTGGCTTTATGAAATCAGATCTGGAAATATTATTCTACAAAAGAATTATATTGCTTCAATTCCCTTTGACAATCTTTACATAGTGTCAAAGTGCATTCCATAGAGGCACAAAATCACAAACTCTAAGTCACTGGTATTTTTTTCTTTATCAAAAATAGACATATCACTTAGTATTTAGAATACTAACAATAAAGACAAAAACAATTGTACAATTTGTTTCTATATAACAGTGAAGTTTATAGAAGTCAGAAGTACAACATTGACTTATTATGTGAAGTTTTCATATTTTTCAAACCAATTGCATAGTATGATTTATTTAGAGTAGAAATTACAACAGTTTAAAGTCTACAAAAATCAGACACAATTAAATTTCACATGGAGTACAAAACTACAAAAGTTTTCTAGTCTCCAAACAAGATTAAACATATTCTTTATCACATAGAAATGTTTTTATTTTCAATAGTCTTCCAACTATAACATTTTGACATACTATTTTATCAAACAAAAATACGCATCTCTCATTTTGCAAACTAAAGAATTTTAAAGGCAAAACTATTTGCCAAGCAAAATTCATTCCACAACATATGGTTTGCAAAAAAAATTTCCAAAGATTAACATGATAAAAATCAAAGTTGTTAACTTTTATAAACTATTTCCTTCCTTAGACAAAATAATAAGAAGGTTATCTGATGTAATTTTTAACCAGAATACAACCAAAATATGTTTTCTCTACATTCTCACTTTGACCTTGCTAAACAAATCACCGAATTATGGAGAGGCAATGCATTAATCTTTTACTTTCATGATCCATTTCTCTCAATCAGTAGAATACAAAAAATACCAACAGTATAATAATTTTCTTAAGATTGTTGTTCATCTTGTATTCCTAAGATACTTAGAACAAAACTTTGAAGAACTTGGTAAGACACAACAAAATTTAAGAACATTTTCACAACAAAAAATATACGAAATACTTTTCTTAAAGAAGAATTGTTGTCAATATGTGTCTAAAGAATCTTACTGATTCCAAATAACTTTGCAAAAAACATGAAGTTACGAAATTTTAATGAACAAGTGAATAACACAAGAACAGAAGAACAAAAATTAATTCACAAATCTAAAATTTGTAACACATACCAGAATCTGGAGAGAAAAAAAGATCAAGTCCACTGAATGCACAGTATCCCCTTAAGTAAATTATTCCCTCATCTATTCGAGGTTTGATTTGGAATATGTCCTTTCAGGATAAAATGATCTCAATTACCAGTGTGTTGATATTCAAAACGCTAGTGTCAGCGAGCCACTCAACGGCAGTAAAGTACACTTAGAATACTAGATTTAGTAGTAGCAGTAGTAGAAGTCCAGAAATTGGTTCTTAAAATGAGAGGAAATCCCTCAATTTATAGAAAACAAAGGATAGTGTGAAAAGGTTCTTATTGTGCCTTACCGGAAAGGTCACAAACCTTTGAAAAAGTAACAATCTTAAGGAAAGATCACAAGCTTTCATAAAAGTCGCAACTCTTCATTTTCCATTTACACCTTTTAAAATCCAACACATTGTCTCTTGCTTGAAACTTGAAACAGAACATAAGCTTCTAGACTCTAGTTTTGGTTATCTTGTCTTTAAAATCAGAAACACCTCCATATATTTTATGCGTTGGTTTCCTCTCTGCTGCACGAAATATAGTGACATCTAAAAAGGATTGAGTGCCCTTAATCAGTTCAAATACACAGACATCACCAGTTTTTAAACTTATTGTCCAACACAAATGACCTCCAAGTAAAGAGAAGTGTCCCTTATAATATCCCCAGGTCATATTTGATAGACCAAGATCCCCTACCAAGAACATGAAGCACTAAATCGCCAAATTTCTCTCGAAAATATTTCCAAGCAAATAGGAAACATATCTGCTGCCAAAAGAGATGGAGATGGTAAATTGAGCATAAGCAGATGCATCCATATGAATTGAAAGAAAAAAAAAGTATTGGCAAGTCTCTAAAGTAGCTTACCAGATTGTATGGTTTCGAGACATATGATGGTTGCATTAAAAGTTAAAACAAATGGATTCTAAGATTTAAAAGTTTTTGCTCTTTGATATGTGATTGTCCTCTCTTTGTCCAGTATTGTCATTCTCTTAGCATAAGTCATTTCAGTTTGTTGTGTGTGCATCCTGCAACTTTCTCCGCTTTCTTCAAATAGAAACTCAAAATCAATATATTGCTACTAAAATGTTATGGAAGCAGATGATCTATTCTGTTAGTAAGCCAGAGTAAACATACTTTTGAGTTTTCTTGAGAAAGACGGTGAAGCTACATCCTCTTGTGACTTTTCCACCTTGATACTTTTGGCGTGAACGTCAATCGTAACATCATCCACTGCCTCCTTTTGAGGTTTCTTTCTTTTGCTGCCATGTCCCAACCTACAATGGCCCAAAATCTTAACAGAATTCTCAATCTCAGTGCCTTCACCATGTTCTTCTTAAAAAATTGAAAGCCAATATAACTTTAAATAAAATGATCAAGAAAATTAATAGCTCAATGAAAGTTGTATACTCGAGACTATCTTATAAAGAGAGTTCAATGATATAGTGCTCTATTTGTCCATTACTATGTTGTTCTTATTATAAACAATCTTGGATTGTTGCTTGTGCATTTCACAACTTCCTCCGCTTTCTTCAAAATAAAAAATCAATATCAATGTATTACTACTAAGTTGTCATGTAAGTATGTTATATTCTAGGTGTTTTGATGATCCTCACAAATGCAGGGACTTGGTCCTTGGCAGAGTGCTCTCATCCAAATTCAAATGGGTACAACTGTAAAGCTGTCATGTCAGGTGGTAGGTGAAATATGCAGTGTACTGCACCAATAGAAAGAGACGAGGGGACTGTTTATTTTAGTGTCTGAGTTCTCTCGCCCAGATCTATAATAGGGTACAATTGTAAAGTTGTCGTGTTAGAGGTTGGTGAGGCATCAGCATACTACACCAATCAGAATGGACGAAGTTGTTTGTCCAACGGTCAATAACTCTTTACGGTTGACTTAGTCAACATGACAAACAACAAATTAATTCATTCATTCAAAAGGAGAGAGAGCTAGCACGTCTTCTCAAGAACTTACTAAGAAATGTTTGCAAGGGACCTGGTCCCGCAAGACTGCGTATGTGAAAAGACGACAAGACAGCTGTCAGAAAAGGTGCACAACTTTTCTGAACATCAGGCTCTCAGCCAATGGGCGGTCCCAAGGAGTTGTGTTGATTTTATATAGTCTCTCTCTAAAAGCACAACTCAAGATTTCGCAAACTAAATTCACAAGCGTAAAAAGACAATTTATATTTAAGGAAGAACTCAAGCACAAGAAGACATATATCAAGGACCTGATCAACTAAAGGAGTGCTTTATGTACATGTTGTTGTTCTTGATTGCTTGTATTTGTTCTTAACTTGTAGGATTCATTTCACTTGTGTTAGAAATGTTTCAAACCTGGTGTGGATCTTTATAAGAACATAGTTAGGAGTAACTTTGTGTCTTACTGTAAAAGTCTATATTAATCAGTTGGGTTAGTATAGTGGGCAGTGTTGTATCTGCTTAGGCTAGGTTAAGTAATCGTTGTATTACTTAGTTTGGAGATTAGGAGCTTAATCTCTTTGTGTGATTTGTAAACTGGTTTTTACTTTTGCTTCTAGAAGATTAGTGAAAACAGTTTGGAAAGTCATGTGTGACAGGTCGTGATTTTACTTCCTTGAGCAAGGAGGTTTCCACGTAAAACTCTTGTGCTGATCTTACTACCAACTTTTTACTTTCTGCACATATTTTAGGAACTGTTCTTGTTGAGTCGAGGGACCTGTCCCAAGATCACTGGTTGGCGTATACATTCTAACAAAGTAAAATATCAATGTATTCCTCCGCTTTCTTACTTTTGGTATTTCTTGTGAAAGAGGGCAAAGCTACATCTTCTTATGAGTTTCCACAGCATCATCCTCTGCATCCACTTTTGATCTTCTTCTTTTGCTTCCACGTCCTAACGGACTAACGGACAATGACCCAAAATCTCAGCAGAATGCTTAATCTCAGTGCCTTCACCATGTTCTTCTGAAAATATTCAAGCCAATATAACCTTAATGAAATTATCAGAATATTACTAGTACAACGAAAGTTGCATACTCCAGACTATCTTATAGAGAAAATTCAACTTTATTTATCACCTTTACTTTTTGAGTTGAGATCATATGAACCTCATGTATGGTGCTTTAGTTCCTTGGTGTGGACTACTTTGGGTTGAGAACATGGAACAGAATTATCTTTTGACAACCTTGCTTTTACTATCAAATTCTCCTGGAACTTCTTCAACTATATTGTGCATTGGTGTGATCCTAGTTGCATGAAATATATGACATCTACAAAGACCTGATCGTCCTTAAGCACTTCAAATACACAAACATCACCAACTTTTAACTTATTGTCCAGAACGAATGCCTTCCTACCAGACGTAACTTTAGAATTTCATAGTCCGATAGTGCATTTGACAGACTAAGATCCACTTCCTGGAACACGAAGCAAAAGATTGTCATTGTTCTCAAGGAAATACTTCCTAGCAAATTTCAACGATATGGACTGCCAAAGGAGAGGGCTAAGTAAATAGATTTTGACATAGTGAAAAATGGAATAAAGAAATATTAGAGCACTGCAAAGTCCATAAAGACTGTAGCTTGTAGATTACCATACTGATTGAAGTAGAGACATATGATGGTTGCATAAAATATATAATGAACGGGTTATTAGATTTAAAAGTTTTTGCTTCTGATATGCTATAGTGCTCTCTTTGTCCATTACTGTCTTGTTTTGATCGTGAACACTCTTAGATTGTTGTTGGTGAATCCTGCAATCTTCATTGCTTTCTTCAAATAGAAAATTAAGATCATTGGTGTAAATACAAAATGAAATTTAAGTTATATACAACAACAATGTAAAGTTTATTTTTACCATTTCGACAAAACTACTTATTACTAGTAATAAGTACCATAAAGACTTATGAGCTAATAAGTGACTGATTGTGTAATTAGGTTTGCAATGTCAGTGCATAGAACTTAAACTCATAGTATTAATTATTATGTAACAAGATTGATATTGAATTTAGGTCATAGCCAATAAGATCCTCACTTTGGCCCTTTCTTGTGAAAGAAGGTGAAGCTACATCCTCTTCATCTCTTTTCCTTTTGCTGGACTTTCAATCGCCTAGATTTTAAACAGAATGATCAGTCATATCAGGAACAGTTTCATTCAATATCTGGCTTCTTGGAATATCCACTAGGATTTCTACAGAATAATCCGACTCGGAAAAGTCACTTTTTAGTACATGGTGTGTTTCATGACAATGGAAGGTGCGTAAACTATATGGATATTCGATTTCTGCTTCACTCAAATCAAATAGTGGCATCAAAATGGGAACGAGCATTGTATACAAACATCAAAAAGTGTCCACAGCTTATTGAATAATAGTTACAGAAATACTCCCATCCTTTGGCTAGTCAAATTTGACCTTCTAATTTTGCACTTCAACCTCCCATACTCAGGGGCGGCTCTTGCCTTTATAAAATAAGGATTATGCCTTAGACCCCCAAATTTTGGGAGCCCCGAATAATCATTAAGAATAAATTATGTGTTAAATTTTTATAGAAAAAATTGATTAATTATAATAAAAAATACATACTATTTCATCCACTTTAACATTTTTTATACTTTGTTAAAAATAAAAATTAATAGTGAAAAGTGTTGAATAAAGTAAATTACTAATTCATTTTTATTTCTTTTTAAATTTTAGTTTCAAACATTACAACAAGCATATTAAAATTATTTATACCAAGTTATCAACTTCTTAAATCAGATTCTATGGTTCTAACTCTTATCTTTATTTAATATTTGTCAATTCATTACTCATAAAATTATGTTAACAATTCATATAATAATTGCTTCATTGAAAGGAAGTTTTCCAATGTTGAGTTGATAAAATCTTACCTAAAATCAGTAACTGAAAAAACAATATTAGATACTAATATTTTTCTTCTAAATAGTGTAAGAAAAAATATTTTTGAATAAATATGTATATAAAGTTTGTTTATATTTTAAGCCTCAAATTAAAATTTCGTATAGGCCTCCAAAATGTTGAGCCGCCCCTGCCCATACTTGTCCACTGGGAACCTCAAGATACGCAGGATTTAACATGTTTTTGCAACATCTGCGGGCAAAGTCTTCTGTAATCCTCTGCATACGTGCAAAGTAAATCTGGACTCGGTTACATGCATCACAAAATTGAAGACACTAAAATATAGTACCAATTAATCCTAAGAAAATCCTGCAAAATACTCATATAATGTATTCTCTGTTTTTTCATAACTACTAAACAAAATGCCCACAGTAATCTAATTAGGCCAACTAAAATCTATGTTGCTCAAACTCTCCAAAATTGTAGTCCCAAGCATGTCGGATTTTTCAAAATGCACTACTTTTGGAGTATCCGACACACACTCATCAACATTTCTAAAGAGTCCGAAAAAGACTATAATTATAACACAGATACAAATTCATTGTCCTATTTCAGAAGATCTAGGCTATATATATTCAAAAATGAAATAATGGGATTATAATAAATGAAACATTTATCAACAATAAATAAGCATAAACTTTATCATTCATACTATTACTGAAGCATTGCCCCTTAATCTAATTATAATTGGCTGTGATTTCCTATGATTCATACAAAACTATAAGCTTAAATTTGTCACTAATCTTATTATGTTTTTAACTATATATCTAATTTCAGAATTTGGTTCAACAGACACACTTGGTTGATTTAAAAACAGAAATCAAAAGGGAAAAAAAAAAGAGATAAAATTGTACATACCAGACGGGTGCAATCATGGTGAGATAGTATAATTTTATAGAACTTTAGTTGCACAAAATTGTTATTTTTAGAAGAAGAAGAAGAAGAAGAAGAATTCCCAAGGGAAAATCCTCGGTCAATTTGTTGGCAGACCTTGCTAGCCATCTCTGTTTTTTGTCAAGCGAGCTAAAGAATGATTTTGTAGCAGCAACTGTAATTTCAATACACTGCTTCTTTATTTTGTTTTCTATGTGGACTTCATACTCTGGATTTTGATAACTTTAAATTCACACCGTATAGGATCTTCTTTGACAAAAAGCACGTTCTATGGAAAAAAAATTCATACTTAATATTCAAATTCAAAACCTCTCCTTAAAGAAAATATAATCTCATCTATTATACCACATTCTTTCCGATCAGTACAGTGTCATCTCACGGTGAAATATGCAGAGTTGGAAAATGAATAAAGCTGTCACTTATGACAGTGTCATGTCAGGTGCAATATGCACAGTCTCCATTTATGCTGACTTTTCTTTTAGTTATTCATGAAATTAAAAGATAATTTACTTTGACATCACTATGAACAAACACGCTTCAATATAAAAGTTTATAATAATTTTTTTATTAATTAAAATTTAAGATCTCGAAAAATATGTAATTAATATTAAATAGATTACATTAAAAAAATTATATTTTCTTAATATGTTAAAAATAACCATCAAAATTAAAAATCTATTTTTGAAATAGTGGAGAACTAAAAGTGAATGAAGCGAGTATTTCTTTATAGATTTGGTAAATATTTTATTTTTTTGACCATCTTAATTATCATGCTTGTTAACAATAATTGATTATAAAAAATTATTTCATTTCAATTTATGTTGTTATTTCCAAGAAACTGGAAACATATGACTTAGCAGGTTGAACAAAACTCTCTGAAGACATGGCGCACTCACAATTAAAGCACGTTTACCCTCATTGGCTCTTGATACCACTATTAGGAAACTGGAAAGAAAATCAAAATAAACGCAGAAGAGTTTGGGAGGTGGTAAACTTCTTACTGAGCTGAAACAATGAACAGCCTTTATAAAGGCAATACACATCCTACATTATCTCAACCACTAAGCCATAAAAGAAATTAAAACTGACCTACTAAGTCACACGTTTCCAGTAACTTGGAAATAGCAACCATATACCCTTAAAACTAGGAAAGAAGAAACTTACTTAATTAATTAAAATATCTAACACCTTTTGAATAGTTATTATCATAATATTCTAAGGACATCAATTATTTAAAAAATAATCAATTAAGGACATCAATTGTTTAAAAACATGTATTTATTTCGCGCAAATAAGTACACTAGTTCACAAATGTTTGAGAAAGAAATTTAGACTTCATGAACTAAAAATTAGAAAAAGTTATGCGTAAGTCGTAACTATTAAATAAAAAAGAAAGCTTGCAGAGTGGAGGATCTTGTTAGCAATACCCATTATATGTCATTTTCTTTATTTCAATTTATGTGTCACGAATAAAATTTTGAAATTCCATTATATTCTTATATGTCTTTTTAAATATATTAAGTTGTTAATTATCTCAAATTTATATAGCATTGATAGAATTGTAAGAGTCAATTAATTTTTTTTAATTTCAATTAATAACTATTATAACTTATAGTTCTTTTATATATTTTTTTAAATTCAAGGAGGGCTACTAAAAACAAAATGGAAGGTCAGCTGAAAAGAAACAAATTGCAGCAGTGAATTCCATCTCAAAACGTCAATCAGCCATTGACTTCGCCACACCTACCAGGTAATTCTTCTATGCTATCATCTCCTTCACTTTGCCGCATCATATCAGGAGATGTGCTGCTCAATCAGCAACTTCAAATGAAACCACAGTAACCATCAAGATATTCCTCTCATTTTTAGAACACATTAAGTTTTTAATTATCGCCTTTTATGTGTAATACCACCATCTTAAGAAGAAAATTATAACCTTACTTATTCTAAAATTGACATGTTAACCTTCACTTTCCTTCTCGAAAGGTGTGTTGTACATGCGCTGATAAGGATCTTCTCAAGTAGTTTATGGAATTGACCTCCAAAGTCACACTCCAAGGGACATTCCACCCTCCTTCCAAAATTTGTACCATGGTCATAGAATATGTTTCAACAATGACATGTGATAACAGATGCTCCTTACAAAAAAAAAATCCTTCTCTAATAGCCCTTGCTTCAGCTACCAAATTAGAGGTATTATGTATTTTGAAACCCTCAGTCACAACTGATCAACCAGAGTATTCTCTAATACAAAAGGCTACAGAATTAGGTCCTGGATTACCCCTAGATGCTCCATGAGTATTACATGTCACCCAATTAATAGGTGGAGGAGTCCATCTCACAATATTAATGTTATAGGTATTATTGTGCCTTTGTAATTCAGTAATTATATCCGGACAATTTTTTCTTCCAAAATATCTTTTGAATCTGATTTTAATCACCTACATAATAATGTCATTAATCTCCCAAATAACCTTACTTTCTGAGAATGCCCCACCATGTAAAATAGTGTTTCTTCTCTTCCACAAGCACCACAAAATGACAATGGGCACAAATAGAAAAATCACTTTCTCTTTTTAGTTTGTGAGAAGATAAGAGTAGAAATTAAAGAGGAAATATAGAGAACTCCAAAGTAATTTAGATCCCTACGCCTAGGGATGATAAACGGTTGATTTGGATCGAAATCGATAGAATTGAATCTAAATGGATTACGATTATAATTCATTCATATAAAATATGACTAATATGAATTTGATCAATGTAATTGAGTAAAATGATTCTAATCCTCTTTAATCTCTTAAACTTACAGTCAAAAAAACATTAAAGCAATGTGAAATTGTTAATGCTCGATCCCTAAATTATTATTTTTAAAGAATTTTGATTAAGGTATTGCAAAATCTGGTTAAGATGATATGTTATTGTCTTACTAGCCTCACCGTTTTTTTTCACCACTATCTTGGGGCCCAGCGTCTGTTGATATTTTTTTTCAAACTAGTGTCACATAGGTCGAAAAGGGGCAGAAAATTATTTATAAAATAAGTTCAGGGGGCAATAGGACTTTAGTATAGTATAAGTGAGTCTCTGAGATTTCAGGCATAGGTTGAAGGGGTATTTATTCATTTTCCGTTTTCATAATGAACCAAGTTTGTTCTGCCAATATCCAACTACAATGAACATATTTTCATAAGTTATAGAGAAAATTGATATCTGTTTAAGTTGATTATAAAAGTGAAAAAATGAATTTACTCTCTTCATTAATTAATTTGTTTGATAACTAAAAAAAATAAAATATTTATTACACATAATTACATCGCATAAATTTAAAAAAAAAAAAACTTTGTTTATTCACTTTTTCTACTTAAATGACATATCTCCTAAACGCCTTTCTACGATTCTCTTCATTACCTCTACATTTAGTTTTTCCAAAATATAATGGAATTTAGATTTTAGTCTATCATTTGCACATCAACTATTCAAGATTTATACGTAAAACATTTTCAAGGAAGCATATGTTTTTTCCTTTATTTGTGGTTGTAAGCTTTTGGTAACAAGATATACACTAATTTTGTTTTAAATTAATAGGGAAATACTACTATATTGCGTTGATCTTTTTATTAGCGGGTTGATCCATCTCATGACTTATAAATCTTTTTATCTATTTATATTTTTTGCTAAAATAACATGTCTCCTCAATTCCTTTTTACTTAGTATTTTCTCTCTCTTTTTAAGTCTTCTTTCCATTTTTCTTTTATTTACATCATATATTAAAATTACTCAAAATTAAGTCATTTATTTATTTCATAAATGAGCTATCTAAATAACTTTAAAAATTGGTGATTTATTTTCGAGATGACGTTATGTACATATTATGTATTCAAAAAGTCATTTCTTTATAATTATTTAATATTGTAAATGAGGGCAAAAATAGAAGAATTTTTCAACATCTCTCTTAAATTTGGAACAATTCACTTATTTTGAACTATGAAAAGGGGATCAACAATTCACTTATTTTAAAATAGAGAAAGTATGTATTATTTATTAAAACTCGAGATTTTTAAAGTTTGTACTAAAATAATAAAATATATTCTTATATTTTCTAACTTTTTAGTAATTAAATAAAATGACCACAATAAAACATTCAAATACACAATAAAATAAATTGAAGTATTATTTTAGTGAAATATATTGAGTAAATAAAAATAAACTTTTTTTATTTGTGTGAAGGAGGAAAAATATTATAAATAAATTCGATAAGATATAAAAACAAACAACAGCAGAAACTCTTATATACTAAAAGTCCTATTTATTCTTTTTTTCGTTCTTTGCTTTTTTGTCATTATTTAAATTGTGATTTTTTTCTAAATAATTATATATTTAGTGAGTTTTGTAACTCCTCAAGAGTTAAAATATTCACTATTTATTATTTAAGTAATTATTATGATAATTAAAACAAATAAAAATGACTATATGATTTTGTTTCGAGTTGTTTGTTGAAATATTAATATTGATTGTTTTTCAATTTTATTATTATGATTTTTTATATTTATATTTTATTTGATTAGAAAATAGTTATCTGTTCTTTCCATTCTATTACAATTGACATGCTTTTTGTTAATTTTCATATTTTAACTTGCACAATTTATTTTTTAAAAATAAAGAATTTTATAAAAGATTACGTACCTAACAAGTATTATTTATTTGTTAAACAAATCATATTAAAGAATTATATTTTAAAAGGTCTAAATTCAGTTGTTCCTCATATAAAACAGACATCCATACTTTTAAAAAACGAGAAAAATAGATTATTTATGTCTCATTTGATGATTCACGACAAATAGAAAATTAAGTAGAAAATTAAGTTAGCATTTTTTTTCAAAATACAAAACATGTTCATTTCACCCTAAAAAAATAATACAAAAATAGTATCTTATAAATTTAAACAATTATTATAAACATTTTAAAGATTTTACTAAGTGTTGATCATATTTCTTCTTTTTTAGTATGTGCTAATTTATAAAAGAAATTGTCTTAAAAATAGTTGTTATAATCGGGCGAAGCGCGAACACGCTGACTAGTTTTATTATAATTAAGGAAAGAGAAAGATTAGAATAAACGTTTAATTATAAAATATATATATATATATATATATATATATATATATATATATATATATATATATATATATATATATATATATATATATATATATAACTGAAACATAAAAATGGTGATGTGACACTCTCTAAGGCCTGGATTTCTACTTTTTTGTGTGATTTTTTCTTCACTTTAAAAGACATAAAATATTTTTAAATTTTTTTACAGAATATTAAAGCATAATATTTAATTCTCTTCACATTAAAGCATAAACATTAAAGCTTTAGTTATCAATACTTTACAACAAAATTCATTTTTATTGTAAATAAATCCTTTCAGTTATATTTTGTATATGCACCACTTGATTATGAAATTTAAGAGGTCTTTTTTTCCTTATCCCTTAATTATAGAATTTGAAAGGTTTTTTTACCATTAAGTTTTGAATACTATATAACTGACAAACAACATAATATACATCTATCTTTTTGCATAGATGTTATAGTTACCCGGTAATTTCATATTCATATAGCTCTAGCGTTTTGTGTCTTAAATGGTGAATGAGTGTTCTAAAGAGGTTGATCGATTAGTTTTTATTTTGTGATGACGGTCGAAGTGGTGGATTGAGGCAAAGCATGATTAAGTGATAAATGAGATTAAACTCCGATAATTTCAAATTCATATAGCTCTGACGTTTTGTGTCTTGAATGGTAAATGAGTGTTGTGAAGAGGTTGATTGATGAGTTTTTGTTTTGTGATGACCGTCGAAGTGATAGATTGCGTCAGAGCATGATTAAGTGATAAATGGAATCAAACGAGAAACAAAACTCTTGTAAAAATTATATCATGAAGTCACAAGTAATATGATATATTTTGTAAGCATGGACTAGCTCTTATATGAATGTCTTTTTTTCCTTCCATCTTCTGTATCTTTTTTTATTGTAAAAGAAAATAATGAAGTATTTTAGAGAGAAAATTGAGCAGGAAAGATATTTCATAGAATTAGGAGATAAAAAAAATCAATGATAGAAGAAATGAAAAATGAACAAGAAAAAAGTGGAGATGAATAAGTAAAAGGAAAGAAAAATTTTCATATAATATGCTTGAAATTTAAATTTAATTTTCTATTAATGATTCTTCATTTACTTTGTTTCATATATAGTACTCTTAATTAGTTTCAAATTGAATTTCCTAAAATTGATAGAAAGATGAAAAATGAAAAAATTGGTCAAAGAGAAAGCAAAGTTGAGAGAAAAAAAGGAAGCAATTATCTTCTATTAACGTGAAAGGAATTAAGGAAAATAGAATAAAAAGTAAAAGAAATATATGGAAAAAAAGTAAAGAAAGATAATATAATGCCTAAACTTTGGATTTTTCAATTTGGATGTATTATTTTATTTTTTATTCAAGCTTTCTATTTTTAGTTCATTTTAATTGTTCCATATATATATTTAATTTGTTTCATGATTTCCCGAAATTGATATGGAATAATGAAAAATTAATCAAATGGTAAGTAATAGAAAGAATGAACTTGTATTTAGGGGAAATTTGTGTTAAGAAAGTTGTCATTTGTCAATTATATTATTTATAGTTTATGTAAAGATTATTTATGTGAAAAATAAATATTGCACTTATATATATAAGGAAAATGGAACGAAAATACAAAAAAAAAATGAAAATTATTAGTAAAGCAAAATAATATAATGCCCAAGTTTTGAATATATTTTCAGTTCATTTTAAATGTTGTTTGGAGAAAAAGGAAAGAATGATTTTCTAATAAAGAAAAATGTGAATAAAAAGAGTTGTCATTTGCTTATCATTATATATGAATTATATGTATTACTAGATTGGTCAGCACGGGCCCAACATGCTTGATTTCAATGTTGATTTATACGGTAACAATACAACTTAAATAGTTTAACTACGTTTCGTAGAATCACTTTTCACTAATATGGATAACAAAGTAACATTCTCATGTTCATGTAAGAAAGAAATAAGCTCTCTCCTATATATATATATATATATATATATATATATATATATATATATATATATATATATACAATTTTAATATGTGCCTAATCAATAATTAATAGTCTATGTACAAATTATAATATGTTCCTAATTAGGATTCTTTAAATTGAATTATAATAAGTGCATAAGATCATCCCATCAATAAAACATTACAGTTACAGATAGCCTTTTTTAATACTCATCTCTAAATAAATGTTATTGCTCCCTGTTTTTGCGTGGTTACAAAAGGCAATTTGGGATGGTGTTCTCTGTCCTCAACTCCTATCTTCATCAGTTACCGTGTGCTTTGCCTGCAAAAACAAATCACAACTTCTTAATTTGCATAAACCATCATACAAAATCTGCATAAATTAAATTTTCATCCTAATCTAGAAAGAGTTTTGTTTGCTTTATGCAGCTTGGTGATTTATAGAGTATATCTCCATGGGGGGGAATGCACCTCCTATATATCATGAAAGCACCACGTGAATACTAATGGCTAGTTGCTAAAGCAGTAACCAAGAGACCAAGTATAAGACATGGTTATGCACTAACCTGAAATGAGATAGAATTGGTATTAGTTTGAGAAAACCAAATTAAGAGCTCCATTGAAAGATTTGACTTATGGTTTACATTTCTGACGTTTAAAGTTTTAGTACAAAGGAAGACTAAGGTACCTAATATTTAACGGCGTATTTTACTTGAACTGTAGAGCCAAAATGAAGTACATTTCAGATCACATTTCCCTGCAGAAAACCAAGTCATATGCCGATTTTATTACTACTTTTATCAAGCAACTGATCCACACTTTTCGAATCCAATTACCATTATTTCTTTCTACATCAGTGTATAAAAAGTTATGCATTACCTGGAAGAAGACTTATGAAGAAATTAAACCTAGAAGTGCAAAAACATAATAGGATTTGCCAACACCTAAAAGATACCCTGCAACAAACAAGACATAATGCAGTTATAAGATTGTTTAAGGTATAAATTTATTCACATTCAGAAAAGTCTATTCCTAAATGATAGCCCTTATCTTTAGCATAATGAAAGCTTACTTTGGCCTCAAGCTAGAAAAGTTAAGATGATCTTAGGTGCTTTAGTTTGCGGCTGAATTTTTGCAGAACTTGAGCAACCTCTGTTCCAGTTCTGTTGCACTTTGACTGACTATATCCGCCCAGTTCTATTTTCCCGCTTCTACAATTTCTTGTATTTTCTATAGTAGTCAAGAGATATAGAGAGATAAATACATATGTACATATTTGTAACTGAATGGTCCTACATTATGACATGACACCTACAACCAAGCAACTTTGCTATTAGCACTCTTTGATTGGTTTCTTAAAATGTTGCTTATAGACATACCAGTAGGCAAGTGGAATAACTCATCTAGGTCCATAAAACCAACGGAAAAGGGCCTAAAATACCCTTAAAGTATTGGAAATGGTACAAAATTACCCTCCATCCACCTATTGGCTCCAAAATACCCTTCTCACCCACCTATTGGGTCCAAAATACCCTTGTCATCCACCTTTTGGTTCAAAATTGACCACTTATTTAACGGTTTTATATTTAAACTATTTAAATATTTTTTTAAATACGTGGCACGCAACTATATGTTATAATTTAACTTATTAGTATAATTTATAAATCAATCCACTACCCACCCATTACTAATTAAACCCCTCCAAATTAATACACCCGTCACATTATTAATGCAACAAGAAAAAAGCTACTGCCAATTGAGTGTTTTTAAAAATTTGAGGCGAAAATATCTATAGAAGTAAATTATCATATGTTAAGTGTCTAAATAAAAATTACCGATAAACTTAAAAGTCTGACTTACGTCTCAATTATGTGATGTTACTTCATAGTTAACTTTTTTTCAAAATAATATATTAAAGGTTTTAAAACAAATCATAAATATTTATAAAATTATATTTTAAAAAAGTGCATGAATTAATTCGAAATGTATTACTTCTTTACCTTTAATCATAAATTTTTAATTGAATCTTGAAAGAGAATCATATTGAAAGTGTCCTCCTAAATAAGCGGCTCAACCTATATTTCATTGGGGCTTCGATTCGGACTCAAATAATTTTGAATGTCATTTTCAGGAATCTATAATTTCATCGTGTTTTAGTAGTGTTTATGACAATTTTGATATTATAATTGGATTATTAATTGGGTGGGGTTTAGTTAGTAATGAGTGGGTAGTGGGTTGATTTATAAATTATATTAATAAATTAAATTATAACCAATAGTTGAACGCCAAGTATTTTAAAAAATATTTAAAGAGTTTAATTTTAAAATAATTAAAAAAGTGGTCAATTTTGAACCCAAAGGTGGATGACAAGGGTATTTTGGAGCCAATAGGTGGATGAAAAGGGCATTTTGGAGCCAATAGGTGGATGGAGGGTAATTTTGTACCATTTTTAATACTTCAAGGGTATTTTAGGCCCTTTTCCGTAAAACCAATTCATTTATACACAGCTGTAGCTTGTAACGCACGATGAGCGAAACCCGCCTCTTTGAATCTTGATTCAAGGCCAAACATGTCGTGTAACAGTTATGTTTTCTTCCATTGATAATACCTCAAAATCCTAATCAATACCTTATGTACCAGACATTTTCTACAAAAATTCATGAACTATTGAAGTAATTCTAAAGATATTGAAATGATAGTATAGTTCTATTAACATTCAAAACAGATCTTAGTAATAACAAAACTGATATTATCATCTTATCAACATCTTCTATTAGTACAATTAAATAATATATCCCTTATTTAGAAGGGACAGGACTAACATAGCATAAGAAAGTTGTACCACAAGATTATTACTCTTATTTATAAGTGAACAACCAAAAGGACGAACACAACATCAGATAATTGTACCAAAAGTAACATCAATTGTAATATGGAAGCAGATGACTTTTTGCCATTTACATCTTCAGCTTCATATTTATGTCTTTTTCCACACCCTAATTTTCGTGATTTCTTAATTTGACTTTTATTGTTTTACATGTGTTTGATCAACAGTCATTTTACTTGCGTAGAGTTCCCAAGTTGATTGACATTGTTTTTTTGGTCCAGAGTTGTTGATAGTCCAGTAAGAAGTCTTATCAACCTATTGCCAGGGAACCCTATCAATTCACTGTCAACAAAAGATAAAAATCATCTATAGTATCTCAAAAATGTGTCTATCTTTGCACATTGTTGTTTGACAGATGCATAGGTTTACCTTGCTACTCAAACGATGGACAAAAGCTCATGTGAAACACAATATACTATTTGTTTTGGGTAGATTAAGAACGTGAAAGAAAGTAACAGAACAGCAAGATGCTATGTCATTATAACCAAAATATACACTTATTTAAAGTGATAAAGAACACAAACATCTTTAGCGTACAAACTTTAGATTCAAGGAGATATATAAAAAATAGAGAGAGCATAAGACCTGTTGATATATTCTAGTAACCTTCAAATCCATAGTCGAAAGAACATTTTTTTCCCCGTACTGACATCAAGGAATAAACACGCCACAACTAACAACTGAAGTTTTTCAGTAGTTTTACTTCCCTGCAAATCCCAAGATAGCATAGTAGAATGAAGGAAATCAACAATTTTTATGTTTGAAATCCAGTAGAAAAAAATGCTAAATGGAAGACGAATTGCATGTCACATCTATATTGGACTTGTAGAAATTCATAGAAATATTGAATAGAGTCGACAATTTGTTCACATACAAAAATAAAGATACTCAAACCCCAAATGGGTATAAGCCTAAAAGGCACACACAAAATCGATTCTAAATTTAATTAAACGACGTATTACTTACTAATATTGTCTAGTAGTGCTAAATAATATAGCTCTTGGATTGGTGAATGCTATGCGAGAACCAAGGTGTAGAACTTCTGTGTTTAAAAAAAAAGGAAAAAGAAATATGAACTTTTTTAGTTAACTTAGGCATATCTAACATGAAGTTGATTCATAAGAAGTGATTGAACAAACAATCAATCTCCTATCAGGAATTAACAAAGAAGCATGATGAAAATAAACTAAGAAATAGATATATTATCCATTTAAAATTAGTAACTGATAGACTTGATTGAAAGAAAATAAGAAGAAAGGCTCAAATCAAGATACATAAAGAAGTCTATAAGAAAATTAAATCAAAGGTTCCATCTCTAGAGAAATTCAGAATTATACCTTCACCAGAAAACATATTCAACCTTTTTAACAACACCAAAAAACAAAGATATGAACAGATATAGCATGAGTTATTTTAGAAACTTTAGAACAAAATATAAGCAAGAATTTGCGAGATACTCACTTGCAGTAACTTTGAATAGTCAATTCATAATCCTGATAAATATCAAATTCAAGAAACTTTAAAGAGTAAGAATCATATAAACAGATGACAATGAGAACGGTACTAAATTATTAGGGACATTACCCTTATTTGGAGCGAATTCCGTACTCTCATTGTAGCATCCATCAACTTCAACCACGGAGCGTAGGAATGAATCAACCATGGAGAGAAAAGATATGGCTTAGTAGTGAGAGAAAGGAAGAAACTAAAGAAAAATGGAGGAGTATTTGGGGGAGTGCAAGTGAAAATGAATGTGGAGGGAGGCCAGTTGTCTTCCACAAAGACAGAAAAAAATACGTGTCTATCAAAAAGGGACTCACGTGATTTAGTAAGAAAGAAATAAAATGAATTCAAATTTATGGTACAATTGATGTTACTTTTGGTACAATTATATGATATTGTGTTAGTCCTCTCCAACTCTCCCTTCTAAATAAGGGATATTTTATTTTATTTTATTTTAGTTCATTATGATTATTCTATATATAATTTTAATGTATTTCATAATCTTCAAAATTCATATAGAATAATAAAATATTAATCAAATAGTAAGAAGTAGTATAACTTAAGAAATTCTTTAAATGTGCAGAAAAGGGAAAACATGATCTTCCATTAAATAGGACATTTAATTCCTTGTAATTAATTTACTTTATTTAATCTTCTTTTTTAAAACCTATTGAGTTTCTTATATCATTAAAGAAATTCTCAGGTATCATTAAAAAATTCTCAAATTTTAGAATTTTTTATATCTTGTTTGAATAAATTACATATATACACATCTTTTCTTTTCTTATTTTTTATTATTTCCTACCTTTTTAAAATATTACATAAATCCCCTATTTCTCTTTATTTCTTTAATTTTTCAGATAAATAAATATTTTCACCCAAAATCAAATTTATCCACTCCTTTTTGAACTCCTTTAATCTCTCCCTAATTTCACTTCACATGTTTATCAGTTACAATTTTCATATTAATTTGATTTCGAAAAAGATTCTCTCTCATGTCAATTAAATTCAAAAAAAATTCTTTTGTGCCGCATCAAACGCTCAATAACAAAGTTTTGTTTTTCAACTTGTTATCTTTTACTAATGAATAGTTTCCATGATTCTTACTGAAAAATGGATCATGAGATCTACTATTAAGCAATATGCAAACAATGCATATATTATTTATGGGTGACGCCATTGTTGAAAGTGAAAATAAATGTGGGAGTTGATACAGAGCAAAGGAGAAAGTGTAGAATGATTTCTTTATCATTTTTTTTCTTTCACCAGATCAAATTGTTGATTTTTTTTTCATTTTTTTTATGCATATGGATTCAGATTTTTAAGTATCTAGTTGTTTTTGTTTCTTAAATTAATGTATAATGTCTTTATTTTAACATTATGATACATTGCAATTTCAGTATGAACATGTTTAAATATTAGTCTTGATACATAACCTTAATTCATTGAAATGCAAAATAGCTATATCTTGTTCATAATTTTGTACTTGATATATAATTATTACAATTTTTATTATCTTTTACTATCAGATACATACACTCAAACTTATTCAACTAGAAGGACATGTATATGTAGACATTATCAAATATTATAGTAGATACATAAACACTAATATTTCTACAATATTCGTTTGTATCAACTCACATTATGTTATGTATCAGACGAAAAATGTTATTGTATCTTTTATAGAACATAATATTCTCAAACAAAATAAGATAATAGTAATGTATCATGCACTAACTTTTTAGGCATGATACATAAATTTTAATTTATACTAGATTATATTACGATCTTGGAGAGATTTGAAAGAAGAAAATTAAAAATTTTAATTGTTTGAATTTGTTACTATTTAAAGAGATTGACATTAAATTGATTTGCGTGATTTGAGAAACTAACATTTAATTTTACGTTTAATTTTATTTTTAATCTAAAATTTCAAGTTATCTAATGTATCAACTGTTATGTATCTTGATGAATGTGATCTATTTGGATGACATAAATTTTAAAGACTTTTTGTAAATTGAAAAAAGGTAAAGACAAGCTGTAATTTGCTTCGAAATTCCTTAAAATATGTATCAAATTCATAACATAATGAATCAGATACATAACATTACTTTATTTTTACTTTGATGTTACATTTTATTATAGTAAACACAACTTTTCACAATCATGTTGTTCTAGATACATTATTATCAAAAATAAAATCATGCGTTATATAAATAGTGTATCTAAAACATCATATATTATATCAGATTCACAAAATTTTATATTTTAACAATGTAAATAAATTATTATCAATCAGAAATGTACACAAAATTGAAGAAATATTTCATTTTATTATATCAAAAATTCATAAGCTAGTACAATATGTTGTAGTGTAGATTATTGTATCCATGAAAAAACTATAAATTGAAATTATCAAACTGAAACATCAATGCATTCTTAAAAAGTCTGTTTCAACCATCTTTGGAAAAGAAAGTATAAGTTCGTCTATTGTGATCTTCTTGTCCACAACGTCCACGGCACTTTGTGTGTATTGTTAGCTTTTTATCTGGATTTTTCCCCTTTGATTCCTTAATCATTTGTAATGACCCGGAAGGTTATTTTTGAAATTTTCGTAAAATTTATTATTTTTAACCTTCTCAATAGTTGCCCAGAGTAATTACTGATTGGTCAGTAAAGTTGATTTGAGAATGTTGAAACTCTTCGATTAGGTTATTTAATTGACAAATATTTATTAAATAATTAATTTATTTAGTTGATAATAAATGAGTCAAGACCATTATTAATGTGAGACATTTTAAATCTTATGGCCCATATATAAAATTAAATTAAAGCTACTAGGTTACACTTTCAGAAAAGAAAAAAAATAATTAAATTATTTACGGAAAGCTCGAACTATGGCGGCATGACATTAGAGGTAAGAACTTAAATTCTTTAAATTTTGTAACTCTTTGTCTGAAAAGATTTCATGATACATACGATTTAAATAATTAGATAGGCATGCATATCTCCTATTAGTATTATTATATTAGTAATAATTGAATTAAATAAGGAATTGAAAGACAATGTCGCTGGATAATTGAAAAAAATAAAATAAAATAAAGAAACGGACAAAAATCTTTCAATGTTGGGTTGAACAGGGTTAAATTGAATCGAGAATTGTAGTTGTTTAACGTGGGGCACTGGAAAATAATAAAATCGTGGAATTTATTTTACTGAATAATTAGTATGTGATAATTGCTATGTATGTGTGATTAATGATTAGGAATTAAGCTTGGTATACGTGAGGGTGTGCTGATTTTTAGGTTCGGAGATCACATTCATTGAGTGGATGAATTGTAATCCGACTTAATTTCTTATTATTTATCATATTATGATTCAAGTGTTAATTTATTGATTATCAAATTAAATAGTAGGTATATTCTCTAAATGTATTATGATTTAAATTTTGATGTATTAGAATAAGATATTAACTATTATTGTACTATATCATATGCGAACTATTAGAATTGGTATTAGAAAAATTGGGACTTAACCTTAGACTTGAAATTTGAGGAAATTGAAAGATTTGACCTATTGGTAGGAATCAAGATTTAGAAACTTTATTATAAATTTGGGTGAATTTTTGGGTCAAGGTTAAACACATAGTAATATGGGTGTTGTTAGTTTTGAAATCTTATCGTGGTCATTTATTTTTATATATTACTATGAGTTAGACGTTCAACTAAAAAGGAAGGCTCAAGTCTCGAAGTATATTCTTAATTGATTGAGACAAGTGTATTTCTAAACTCTTTTTAAGTGTATGAAATGCGTGTGTTTTCTTGTGGTATATTTGAGGGAGTAATGTGGGAGTAATGGGACTTGGTGATAGGTTGACTCGTCCACATTGATTAATTCTAATGATGAAAACAAAGAATAATAAAAGGCAATGTGAATAATTGCTTGTGTGTGATGTGTTGATAATGGAGAATGGTTTGAAAGGCTTGTTGAATCATTGTTGATATTGTTGTGAATTGTGCAATGTTATGAAAATGGTCATATCCTCTTTATTTGTGTGAACATGTCATTTTGCATTATTTTAAGACATGGTTGCGACAAGTGTTATGTGCATTGAGAAAGAATGAGAACTTAAAGAGGATGTACCATTTTGAGGGACGTATCGCGCGCCGCGATGGATATTATATTTGGAGGAAAGTATCGCACGCCGCGATGGTTACTATTATCGAGGGTCGTGTCATGCGCCACGACAGATGCATGGACAGATATGTCCCCCATGGGTCCTGGACTGAGAGACAGTGGGCGTGTATCACTAGGTCAGACATGCATCATTATACTTGACATTGAATTCCATTGCATTGTACATACTTATCATTAGTGAACTATATTGTGTTTTGCTGATCTTGTGATTGTCTTTATGCGGAACTTGTGATTGATGAATACTGAGCTTATTATTGAGGATATGTAATTTGTTGAAGTGTTGTTGTTCAGGATAGGTAAGTTATTGAAGTGTTATTGTTGAGGATATGTAATTTGTTGAAGTGTTGTTGTTGAGGATATGTAATTTGTCAAAGTGTTGTTGTGGAAGATATGTAAATTGTCTAAGTGTTATTGTTGAACTACGTGCTATGTAAATTGTGAGCTGTTAGGTTGGGCTGATTTTTATGCAGGTTGTAGTTGTGGAGGTTTGGTTGGGGTGGTAGGAGTACCCATATTTTATCCCCTTAGCTTGTGTTTAGAGGTTTACTTGTTGAGTACCGTATGGTTTTGTACTCACCCCTTGCTTCTACAATTTTTTGTAGGTTACTAGCCCGGACCTTTATGATGTATTCTCTTCTTTTTCGAGGCTTCCTGGAGATTTGTGAGGTAGTTATTGGTCATCTCAGCATATCTTCTTACTCCTGTTTATGATTTTGTTCTACTATAGAAACAATATCATATGAGACTTATACTTTCTTTTGATTCAATTGTAATACTTTAGAGGCTTGTACACGTGACAATCAGGTTTTGGGGTATAATATAAGTTGATAATAAATTTTCCGCATTTTATTGTAATAGTTGAGTTTTAGGCTGACTTGTCTTGGTGGGATAAGACGAGTGTCATCACGTCCAATTTTGGATCGTGAGAAAATGGTATCAGAACCCCTGGTTCATAGGTTCATGTGTGTACAAGTCGATTCTAAGTAAAGTTTCAAAGATCGGTATGGAGACGTCTGTACTTATCTTCGAGAGGCTATGATGACTATTAGGAAAATATTTCACTTCTTGGATCTCTATCGTGTGTACATGGTCAAGTTTTGATTCTTATTGCTTCACTCCATTCACTGTTACTTATAGTGATGACTCGTGTCTGGTTCCTCATATGAGTAGTTGGACTGTTGTGTATAGCTTGAATGTTAGATTTGATATTAAGGTGAAAGCAATATACTTATGGAAATGATGTGTGGTTAGATTTAGAATGTTCAAACAATTTGAAGGGGTTGTGTAAAGTTAGTTACCCTTGTAAAGTGAATAATACTTGTGTGGTATAGATATCTCTAATGATTCGATAATTGGAAGTGGAATAATTAAAAGAATGGCTAGATGATGAATATTGAAATTTGAAAACTATAATTAGTAAAGTTATCATAACATGAATGGGTTGCTTAGGAAATGATGAGAATAATGATGCACCAGTTAAGGTTAGAATTTTACTACAATAGTATTATTGCTTACTTGGTTAGAGTTATGGAGTGTGTTACTTTTGATATGAACCTGACCTACGAAACAATACATATAGCTTGGGCTAGATACGGAACTAATTTTGTAATATTTTACAGCTATTTGATGGGTAGAATGGTGTGACCTATTTGGATATGATCTTCTCGGTAGGTATGTTGTGTTCTAGTGGTGGATGTAACAGACTTTCACGATATGACACTAGTGGTTTATGAAAACGGATATGTTGATTGTTAAGCGTGAATACCAACTACTTAAAGCGTTATAAAATGTATCAAATGTTCATATAATAAGATTTGGTGTTGAATTGATATTTGACAAACTAACTAGCTTGTTAGTATGGATGGATGGTGTATTATTTATAAGGAAGATTTTAGTGATGGATCTTTTGGTATGATATTGATGTGTTCATAATGTGAAATATATATTAAGGATTTTAAATGAGTGTTGATTTCACCGTAAGCTCCATGGAAGTGGATCGACATTAGGATGATAAGCTTATGAGTAAAGAAAGCCTAAGCGAATATACTTATGTGAATGTAATTAAGAATTTTACTAAAAAAAAGTGCATATAAATGAAAATTGAGTGTGTCCTTTGGATGGTTGACATAGTTGGGTTTGAGGTGTCATGTTGATGACAAGATTGACTTCATGGTGATGAAAAGAGCTAACTAAACGTGCCAGCAATAAGGATTTGTGATAGATTGTGATTGAGACGCAACTAAATGATACGGATTGTTAGTTAAATGAGTTTTTCAATTATAATGACGATTTGAGAGTATTTAAGGTTGTGGTATGATACTATTTGGTAAGTAGCTTGATTGCATGAAAAGTTATAGAGGGTGCTGAGACACTACTTGAATAAAACTAAAAAGATCTAATGTCATAAATGAAAAGAATCAGTATAAAGTAGCTTAGTCTTTGAAAAGAGGTGATCAAGAACAAAGATATTTACTTTGAGTGAAAGAACAAAATATGTACCTTCAAATAATAGATAATTATGTTACAGATGTGTGGTGTCTCCCATTTTGCTCTACTTATGATAACAGTGTCACGGGTTCATCATATTGGTTTTTGAGAAATGAGTGTACAATCGTTTAACTTGAGTGTGATGATAAATTGTTTTATGATTTTGAGTTTGATAATGATTATGGTTTGACTTTTAGCAAAGGGTCGATGGAAAGTCGATAAATGACAAGATAAGGTACATGTATTCATAAAAATCTTCAAGGAATGAGGTAACGTTGATAGATAAAGGAATTGGGTTGCACAATTGGATTCAAAATTCAAATTTTTCATGGTGAGTTTAGGTTTCTGATAGTGTGCTTTGTCAAGATATGAATTGATAAGGTAAAAGAAAAAATTGATCGCATTGAATATTGAGCATTTTGAAAGGACTTAACATGGTTTGAGTAAAAAAAAAGTGTTATTTTAATTATTAAAGTACTTAAGGAATTATTTCACTTAAAGTTTTTATTTAGAGGATAAGCAAAAATGTCAAGGGTTGTTAGTCAAAGGATAAGAATGGTAAGCAAGTGAATGAAAAATAAAATCTGGTGTATTAAAGAGTTCAAGGTATTTAAAATTTGCATCATGAGAAGAATTTAATAGATGTTAAGGAACAAGACATCTCACATAGACTCTTGGTTCGAAGTTGAAGGATGTATGTATTTTTATATATAAGTTCTACTACGACTATGGAGGTGAATTGGTTCGGTATAGACTTTCTATGAATTTATCATCGACTTTTATAAAAATTGAGTTTTGATTTGGATTATAAGTAATGATATGTGGAAGATTCTATGTGGTTATGTCGAGGTAGATTGTTCAAAATATGATAGATGACTTATGGGGAACCTACGGTATGGACCTGTAATTCGACTTGGTTATTGAGGATTTCAAAGCGATTGAAACTATTGATTGATGAGACTATATAGATTATTATGATACATTATATATACATTAGATTGTGAATAGAGGTTATAAAGCTTATGATATATAGAATTATTGAAATTACTAAGTATCTTTATGAGTTTTAGAATGAGTTGTGTGACGGTTTGAATGGTAATTGAAACTTGGCATGTGAAAGATTGTGTGAAGATGAATTTGAGTGTGATTTAATAGTTTTATCTCGATGGAAAGGCACTATCAATTTGAAATTAGTGTTATCAACCTTGGGTGTGATCCGTATTTGTCATAAAATGCTTACTTGGAAAGTAAGAGCGCCATAGTTTGAAAATTTTGGAGGCGATACTATGTTTGTTAAAAAGACTTTGATACTAGTAACGGTGTTTGAGAGTAAGGTAAATTTCTGGTATTATTATGATGTTTGTTAGTATTAAGAGTGTTGACTTTAGTGAAGTACTGTGAAGAGCATATGTGGTTCGACAAACCAAGTATGTGTGCAATTATTATTGAGACTAGATGGTAATTGTGGGTGGCTAAAAATCAAAGAGATAAGGTCATATGAATGGAAATATTTGATATGAGCACTATGGATGAATTATTAAGTGTTATTCAACCTTAGCTCTGTATATTCTGATGTGACCACCTACTTCATTTTGGATAGGATTTGGAGTGTGATTAGTTGTCTATGCCCATACATATTTTCACACCTTTAGGTGAATTCCTAGTGGTGGATTGGGTGTACCGATCATGTGATTGTCCTCTTGGTAGGGTGAAATTCTTTGGTAGATTTGATCATTTCAGTGATGAAGAATTTGGTGTTGTTTGAAATAGTTGAAGTATACCAATAAATATACATGCATAACCTTGCTTATGAGAACTTATATAAGAGTTATAAAGAGTTACTATTGTCTAAGAGTGTTATTAAAGGATTTGTACTTTGAACTGTCTCGCTTTTTGGGTGTTACTTAATCATGTTCTTCTTTGGGTTAGATAAGTTTGATTCTCCCCTAATGAGTTCCCAATATCTAAAGATCAGATTTTTATAACTTCAGCTCGTGAAAAGATTGTGATGTGAAAAGGAAATTATGATAAGATTTGTGATGGTTTGTGTATTATGAGTATGTGGTAGTTTTGTTCAGGTTCACTTCTGATTGTAGCTGGTATAAATTCAGAAGGTTATCATGGTTATTTGAGAAAAAATCGTCCTCATGGTTGTGTGATGATCCATGGAGTATCGATTTAGATTGAGTTCATGGGTTAGTCTGTGACTTGGTAATCACTAATGATTTATAATGGCATGGTCTTAAGGAGGAACTCACTTGAAAGGATGAACACCGACTGGTAGGTTATAACTCAAGCTTTTGGTAACGTCTGTTATTCTTCCTCCTTCTTTCTTATGTTCGAGGACGAACATGATTTTTAGTGGTGAAACTCTTCGATTAGATTATTTAATTGACAAATATTTATTAAATAATTAATTTATTTAGTTGATAATAAATGGGTCAAGACCATTACTAATGTGAGACATTTAAATCTTGTGGGCCATACATAAAACTAAATTAAAGCTACTAGGTTACACTTTCAGAAAAAAAAAATTAAATTGTTTACGGAAAGCTCAAACTATGGCGGCATGACATTAGAGGTAAGAACTTAAACTCTTTAAATTTTGTAACTCTTTGGCTGAAAAAATTTCATGATACATATGATTTAAATAATTAGATAGGCATGCATATCTCCTATTAGTATTATTATATTAGTAATAATTGAATTAAATAAGGAATTGGAAGATGATGTCGCTGGATAATTGAAATAAAATAAAATAAAATAAAGAAAAGGACAAAAATCTTTCAATGTTGGGTTGAACAAGATTAAATTGAATGGAGAATTGTAGTTGTTTAACGTGGGGAACGGGAAAATAATAAAATCGTGGAATTTATTTTAATGAATAATTAGTATGTGATAATTGCTAGGTTATGTGTGATTAATGATTAGGAATTAAGCTTGGTATACGTGAGGGTGTGCTGATTTTTAGGTTCGGAGATCACATTCATTGAGTGGATCAATTGTAATCTGGCTTAATTTCTTATTATTTATCATATTATGATTCAAGTATTGATTTATTGACTATCAAATTAAATAGTAGGTGTATTCTCTAAATGTATTATGATTTAAATTTTGATATATTAGAATAAGAAATTAATTATTGTTGTACTATATCATATGCGAACTATTAGAATTGGTAGTAGAAAAATTGGGACTTAACCTTAGACTTGAAATTTGAGGAAATTGAAAGATTTGACCTATTGGTTGGAATCAAGATTTAGAAACTTTATTATAAATTTGGGTGAATTTTTGGGTCAAGGTTAAACACATAGTAATATGGGTGTTTATAGTTTCGAAATCTTATCGTGGTCATTTATCTTTATAGATTACTTTGAGTTAGACGTTCAACTAAAATGTAAGGCTCAAGTCCCGAAGAATATTCTTGATAGATTGAGGCAAGTGGATTTCTAAACTCTTGTTAAGTGTATGAAATGCGTGTATTTTCTTGTGGTATATGTGTGGGAGTAATGGGACCTTGTGATGGGTTGACCTGTCCACATTGATTAATTTTAATGATGAAAACAAAGGATAATAAAAGGCAATGTAAATAATTGCTTGTGTGTGATGTGTTGATAATGGAGAATGGTTTGAAAGGCTTGTTGAATCATTGTTGATGTTGTGAATTGTGCAATGTTATGAAAATGGTCATATCCTCTTTATTTGTGTGAACATGTCATTTTGCATTATTTTAAGACATGGTTGTGACAAGTGTTATGTGCATTGAGAAAGAATGAGAACTTAAAGAGGATATACCATTTTGAGGGACGTATCGCGCGCCGCGATGGATACTATATTTCGAGGGAAGTATCGCGCACCACGATGGTTACTATTATCGAGGGTCGTGTCATGCGCCGCAACAGATGCATGGACAGATATGTCCCCCATTGGTCCTGGACTGAGAGACAGTGGGTGTGTATCACTAGGTCAGACATGCATCATTATACTTGACATTGAATTTCATTGCATTGTACATACTTATCATTAGTGAACTATATTGTGTTTTGCTGATCTTGTGATTGTCTTTATGCGAAACTTGTGATTGATAAATACTGAGCTTATTATTAAGGATATGTAATTTGTTGAAGTGTTGTTGTTCAGGATAGGTAAGTTATTGAAGTGTTATTGTTGAGGATATGTAATTTGTTGAAGTGTTGTTGTTGAGGATATGTAATTTGTCTAAGTGTTGTTGTGGAAGATATGTAAATTGTCTAAGTGTTATTTTTGAACTACGTGCTATGTAAATTGTGAGCTGTTAGGTTGAGCTGATTTTTATGCAGGTTGTAGTTGTGGAGGTTTGGTTGGGGTGGTAGGAGTACCCATATTTTATCCCCTTAGCTAGTGTTTAGAGGTTTACTTGCTGAGTACCGTGTGGTTTGGTACTCACCCCTTGCTTCTACAATTTTTTGTAGGTTACTAGCCCGGACCTTTATGATGTATTCTCTTCTTTTTACCGAGGCTTCCTGGAGATTTGTGAGGTAGTTATTGGTCATCTCAGTATATCTTCTTACTCATGTTTATGATTTTGTTCTATTATAGAAACAATATCAAATGAGACTTATATTTTCTTTTGATTCAATTGTAATACTTTAGAGGCTTGTACACGTGACAATCAGGTTTTGGGGTATAATGTAAGTTGATAGTAAATTTTTCGCATTTTACAGTAATAGTTGAGTTTTATGCTGACTTGTCTTGGTGGGCTAAGATGAGTGTTATCAAGTCCATTTTTGGATCGTGACATCATCCAAGCATCCTTTTGTATCAAGTTAGCAACACAATTTCTTCCAAAACAAATTCACTGAAAAATTAAATTCAGAAGATGTAAGAACCTCCAAACATTTAAAATTTAGTGATACATTATATGATAATTCACTACAAAACAACTAATGTCTCATGTATCATTCAAAAAAAAATTGTATAGTGAGCCGCAAAAAAGAACAAGATACATTAATCACTAATTTTAATATAGAATTAATACAATAAGAAACTGATACATCTTTTTGTACACACTTTACTACATCTATCATATACACGTCAATAACTAACAACCTGATACAATAAATTTGACAATGGATAGTAAGAAGCTCCTTAAGAGAAGAATCAATTCATACATGTTGAGATCTAAATATAATAGTCTCTAACCTGTTATTTACTTATTTCTTAAAAATAAAATTATTACACATTCTTCATTGAAAAGATGCATTTAAAATTGAAAAGTCGCAATCGTAAATTTCTCAATGGGATATGAAGGAATCACAAATAGATACAACTCTCACAATGATTAGCATTTAATATCCACTCAATCAAAAACTTTTGAATTAACTGATGTATTTAGTTGCTCTAAAATATTAATTTCACAAGGAGAGATTTCTTGGGTGGAATCGGAAAGACCCTTACTGCCACCTTTTGCACGCTCAAGCAAAGGTCGATCAGAATCATTATTCGACTCTCTGTCAATTTCTTTGACATGAGAGTTGCTTCATAATTTTGAAGGTTCTTCAATGAAAAGGGAGAAGAAATTTGAATTTTTGGTTCCTTTACGTTATATGACTGAATTGTTGACAATAATCTAGAATGGAATAACACAATTTAAGGGATCTTAATTTGATTTTGAGTTTTTTTTTTCCTTAATTAGTGAAACAGATGGATATTATGAAATCTTAATTTAATTTTCAATTTTATTTTTCCTTAATAAGTGTCACGGATGGATACAGGATGTATCAATCAACAACAGTGTATCCGGATCCTTAATTATGTATCCAGAATGTATAAAAAATATGGAATTTATGTAATTAGAAAAAAGTAGGGATAGAAGGTAATTTCACTCTTAAGCTATGGGATTCTTAAAAATTTATCATATATAATCTTAATTTATTTCATAATTTTGAAATTAATATCGCATAATGATAAATTACTCAAATATTTAGAAAGGGTATTTTTCAAGAAATTGTTTAATGAGGAGAAAAAAGGAAGAATGATCTACCAATTAAAGGAGGACATTTAATTCACTTTAATCAATGTTATTAATTTTCATTCATTAATCTTCTTTTTATATAGACTTTTTGAATTTCTTAAATCATTAAAAAGGTATCTTAGATTTTAGAATTTTTCTTTATAATAGAATTAAAATATAAATATTTGCATAAAATATATCTTCTCGTAATTATTTTTATTTTATTTTATTTTATCACGTTTTAGTTAGAAAAATGTAGAGATGAATGCAATATTTATTGGTAGTGAAAAATAAGTAATAAATAATAATTACTGATATTTAAAAAATAATTTACATCGAATTTTAATACATTAAAATATGAAAATTATACTTTCAGAGCCTATTTGGCATTTCTACTAAAAATTGCTTAATTTCTTAAAAATATTAAAAAATTCCTTTTAGAAAATGCTTCCGACAAAAAAATAATTTATATTTGAATAATTCATGTTAGACAAAAAAATAATTTATATTTGAATAATTCATGTCAAAAGTGTTGTTGATAAGCAAGTTGTATTTGGTTAATGTTTCTTTTTAGAAGTGTTTTTAAAAGTCAAATTCTGAATAAGGACAATTATGAGTGTACTTTTAATATTAAAATTATTTTATAGAGAAAACATATTTTAAATATATATTACAAAAATATTAAATAATTTTATTTTTACTGAATTAAAATGTACACATATATATAAATAAATAAATATTAATATAATATTGACATTATGATTTAAATATAATTAAAATGTGAAGCAAAATGATTTTTAAAACTATTTCACAAATTAAATCATTACTCAAAATAATATTATTTTCTTAAAAAAATTGATTTCTTTTAAAAATATGTTTTCTCAACATCGATGTCGATATTTATCATATAAGTTGGTATGCATAATAGTAGTAACATACATACATGAACATATAAATAATATAAGAATCATTTCTAAGTGAAAATATGTGCGATAAAATCATAACAACACTCGATGATAATGATATACACCGACTTTTTTCAATGTTCATAATAAAAATATATATTTTTTATATATATCTTTCGAAAAGAAATCTATTTGGAAAAATACAATGTGTTATCGCTTATGAAACATGAATGAAGAACGATACATAATTTTATATTTAATTCTTTTAAGAGCATTCCATCAACATAATAAATGTTACACTTTTTTTTTGGACATTTTACTTCACTACAACAAATATGATATATAGTTACGAAATTATTAGCTACGACATCAGATTCGTCACTAATTATTTGCTTTTAGTGACAAAATTTACTTTTCGTACTTAAATATATGAGACACATACTTTTAGCAAAGTTTTGTCCACTAAAATTGCCTACCAAAAAATTAATTGGCGCCATTTTTTTAAGTAGTGTTAGTCACGAATTTAAGGTTATCGGTGACACATTATTTCGTCACTAATAGTTTATGCAATTCATGACAAACTACGACAAATTCGTCGCTAATTATTCGCTTTTAGTGATAATATTTACTTTTCGTGCTTAAATATATGAGAAACATACTTTTAGTGACGAAACATAAAATATGTAGCAAAGTTTTGTCCACTAAAGTTTCGCACCAAAAAATTAATTGGCGTCATTTGTTAAGTAGTGTTAGTCACCAATTTAAAGTTATCGGTGACATTATTTCGTCACTAATAATGTATCTAATTCATGATAAAAAAAATTAGCTATGAAATTTTTGATTTAATTATGACATTTATTTCGTCACTAATAATATAAGTAATTGGTGACAAATATTTTATTGTCTCTAATCAATCTGTGATTTAGTGACAACAAAAAAAATTGTCACAAAATATGTAAGGTATTAAATAGCGACGACTTAAAATTTGTAGTGAATAATTTAACTATTTGCTACGAAAAAAATTCAAAGCTAATACAATTTTTTTTTGTTACAATTGTTCATAATTACAAGTGAACTTAGAAAAAGAATAATGCAAGTGCTGCATAAGAAATAGACAGAGTTCATTCGTTAATTGGCAAGTGAAAATATCAAAACCAACAAATTCAGTCGATTTTGTTAAAACGAAAATGTTCAATACATCAATTTTCTTAAATTATGCAATTATAAAATGCATCACTTGAAAAATACAATCCATGTTATACGTATTGTGAGTGGGCATGGTTCTACCACTAGATCACTAATATTTGTTGGTTTAGCACTTTTATTTTTTTATTTGATACACTTTCATTGACAAGCACGATAAAAAAAAAAATCTCAAGTTTTTGTGCTACTTTTTGTGTGTTTATTGATTTGTGATTGGTAAACTACATAGACTAAGTCGATATATTTACTTTTGTATATAAATATGTACATATTTAATAGTAATTCCGCATACGTACGTAGAGTAACTATACATAGATAACATCAACTTACAAACTTAAGCTTTGCGAAGGTGCGATATATTTCATGAATTTCTATTAACTTTTCCCATCAGTGTGAAAATTGAAATAAACTAAAAAATTAAAGCACAAATAAAAGAAATGAACTAGCTAGGATTTAAATATATTATGATGAAGTACTATGGTTATGGGTATCGATGTTCAACTTAAACCGATTATTCATTTTTTTAAATAAAATTGAAAGTTTAGTTTTAAATAAATTTATAATTGTATTAAATAATTTTTAAAATTTATAAAAATAAATAAATAAAATGACAAATCGTACTGAATATATTTAAAGATATTTATAAAATACACATTTTAATTAAAATATAATTTAGATTTGAGCGAATTGTGAACGGTAAATTTCATGCATTTGTGTATGAGTATAGATAATCATATAATATATTGTTTCTACAAAAGTTAAATTTGAAAGAAGTGAATGAAGTACAAAATAGAACAAAAATGAAAGACAAGAGAGAGTTGATCTGATGATCTGATGGTAAACACTCTTCACTTCTAATCTTAAGGTTGTGAGTTTGATTCCCAAGACATCATATATTATAATATATATAATATATCATAGGAAAATAAATTATTTTTACAATGATAAATTTTATCCCTAATACATTTAAGAACAAAATAATTTTTTATATATAAAATATAGTCGTTAGTGATGAAATTAGACTTGTTCAACTACGAAATACATATAACTTCAGAGATAATTGATTACGTCACTGATTGAAGTAAAATAATTAGCGACGATATAATTTTATCGATAATAATAACCTTTTTAGTGAAAAATCATAATATTAACTACAAAAAATATACTTTTTACAACAAATAAATTTGTCACAAATGTTTAAACATTTGGGAATGATTTTTCTTTTTGTAGTTAATATAATACTTTTAGCGGCGAAGCACTAAATCGTCTTTGTTTACTTTTAGAAACACACATTTAATGACGATTGAGTGACGAATTATTTTTTGTCACACAAGATTTTAATTAACGAAATATGATTTTTAAATGACGAAATTATTTGTCACTGATAATCGAATTTGTTGTAGTGAATGTAAGGTCAATGTCATATGAGTTTGTTATGTGTGCATACAATTTTTGGTTATAATCTCCAGATTTTAGGTCTTTATTGTGGTGTGAAAATAGCTATTTCTTTTTTAAAATAGTGATTAATTTTACTTAGTAGGGTCAGATACTAAGTGCTCAAGCCTCTGTTAGTGTTCTCTCTTCATCATGTATTATGAGGGCATTTATATTATTAACAAGTCCCATATCGATAGATGGAGGAAGAGAATTAGTCATATCTTTCAAGAGAACTCCCAAATATTTTTTATTCGAACAAACAATTAAGTCTAATGTCGAAAGCTAAATGTGAAATTTCATCACCGAATCATTGCACCAACTCAAAACTCAAATCACCCTTCTGTAATTATCAATCAATTTGCTTTCCTCCAATCTCTGATTCTTTTCAAATTGAGTACGGAGAGATGACAACATCAATAATACATAGGAGGGGAGAGGGGAAGAGGAAAAATGCACAGAAACCTGTTTAAACATTCTTCCCTTTTGTCATCTGGCATATATGGCTAAACCGTAATAATAATATATTTCATAACACTACCAACTCCCTCTCCATCCACGCGGTTATATCTTGTACCTTGGAATATGTCTTCACGGGCCCATCTATCTCGTTGCGTCCTCCGGACAAGATTTCAGTTCATATTCGATGGAATCCTCCTCCACTCGGCCACTACAAACTCAACATCAATGGGTCCTTCTCTTCTCAATCTCTACCGGACGGAATAGGAGGAGTCTTCCGCGATGAACATGGCAATTGGAAGCTGGGTTTCCATCAACAACTCCAAGGCTTCAATGCCACTCATCTGGAAATATTGGCACTTCTAAAAGGCATTGAGTTAGATTTCCGCTACAATCTTACTCCATTGGCAATTGAAACAGATTCGACAGAGGTAATTACTCTCCTCACCGAAAATTCATATCCACTATATAACTCTCTCCTCTCTTCCTGCAGGTATTGAATGAGGAAACTGTTGAATCCCCCTATCAACCATAATTTTAGGGAAGCAAACAAGGTGACCCATCACTTAGCAACTGAAGCTCGATCATCTAGTACTAACATGAATCTTGTAATATTTTGTAATCCCCCATTAGGAGTAACTTCTAGTCTGGTAGCAGATATAGCAGGACACATTTAGTACTAAACAAGTGTCCTTAGCATCTTGTATTAACCTAACTAGACTCGGGAATTGTAATATCCCAAATGTATCTGCCTTCTATGTTTTTAATATAATATATATATCTTTCTTACCAAAAAAAATCAAAACAATAATCTTAAGCAAATATTATAAAAAAAATTAACTAGAAAATAATGAATTTATTAAATTTTTTGAATTTTATGAAAATTAGTAGTGTTATTCTCAATGTGGAATATAATTATTGAAATTATTAAATATTATTATTTTGTAGATGTATTAATTATATATATATATATATATATTAAATTACTTTTTTTTTCATTAAATTAACATAATTATAACTTTTAAAATCAAAATGATTTGTTGTTAATTTATTTTGAAATATAATCTAAACATAAATTTTTACTTTTAATTCATAAACATTTTGTAAAACTTCTAAATTTTAAAAGTGAAATCCAAATGAATAAAGAATTGCAAAAGAGGAATTAAATGATGTGCAACAATTCTCCAAGGTGGGTTCCGTTCAAGTTGTTTTCAAAATTTTGGGTTAAAATGTTGTTGCTAGCTTAAATATCAACAAATTTATCCCTAAGGTAACATATATCGTGTTTGAAAATTGATAATCATGTCAGCGATGTGAATGATTTTGGCATTGATTACCCGAGCTAACAATTATATGTGTGCACTTATCGAGATGTAAAGTAGATGATGCTGACATCTAAAATCTTCTTGTGGTAATCTATAATCCAGTTGTGAATTTTTCTAAGAGTAAAAATTTGAATTACGTTTGATAGTTATGAATTCTTCTAGGAGTAAAAAATTTAAATTACGTTTGATTAATAGAAATTAGAGGGGAACAAAGCTGTTTAATTTTGAATGATATGAGGCTCTTGAGTACTTAAAATTGAAAGTAGTACATGCTTGATATTGATAGTTTATATACGTTTATAAAGTAGGGTAGTGATATCAGTTTTCATAGACAGTTATCGTATATTCTCTATTATGGAAAATATAAGCTAATGTAATTTTAGCATTATGTTCTTATATAGATATTATTTCGTCAAAACTCTAAGTATTCTTTACTTTTATACTTCAAAAATAACTATACAAAAATATCGAACACCGAATAGTTATTTTATGCAGTACTATTAAAAGTAGCTGAACTCTCTTACCTGCGGTTAAATTTTTGAGGGTTGAGTCGATATTTTAGGTGTTGATGGTGTTATATTGTTTTAGTTAATATAATTTGTATTACCCATGAAGGCGCTCTTCCATGTAATCTTAACTGCTTACAGGGGCGGCTCTATGCTTTAACGTTTAAGGCCTTTGCCTTAGCTCCCCAAATTTTTATTAAGATTAAATTGTGTTAAATTTTTTATAGAAAAATTAATTATTTATGGTCAAAAGTATAACCTTTTTTAAAATAAATTATTTTATCCACTTTAACATCATTTGTACTTTGTTAAAAATAAGAATTAATAGTGAAAAGTGTTGGAAAAAGTGAATTACAAATTCTTTTTTATTTCTTTTTAAATTTTATTTTCAAACATTACTAGAGTATAAGCATGTTAAAATGAGGTATACTAAGCCATCAACTTCTTGAGTCAAATTCTATGGTTCTTACTCTTATATTTATTTAATATTTATCAACTTATTACTTATAGCACTATGTTAACAATACATATAATAATTACATCACTTAAAGAAAGTTTTTCATGTTGAGTTGATAAAATCTTACCTAAAACTAGTAACTGGAAAAACAATATTACGTACTAATAATTTCCATCCAAATAGTGTAAAAAATAATTTTTGAATAAATACGTATATAAAGTGTATTATATATTAGGCCGCGAATTAAAATTTCGCTTTAGGCCTCCAATTACTTTGAGACGCTCCTGACTGCTTATTATAGCCAGTGTCTTATCTTCGAGTATTTACCACTTCAAAAATTAAAATATTGGCAAGGGTCATATCCCTCTAGTTTATAGAGAGAGACAAGATGGTGTGACACCTTTTTAAGGCCACCATTTATATTTATCTTTTTTTACTTTTTTATTTTTGAGATTTTCTTTATTTTCCTCTATTTTTGTTATTAAAGTAGAATAATTGAATGTAATTAAGAAAAGGAGGATGCATAATTGGAATTTGGAGTGACTTTTCAATTCTTCATTACTAAATATAACAATTAATATAACAACTTACAACAATAAATTAGTATGATTGTTGAAAAAGATTCATTTTCAGTAATTTTTTTATTCAATTTTTTTTATATTTTTCTTAATTTTTCTATTTGTATAATTTATTAGAAAATCTAAAACTATTTCTTGATATTCATTTGGACACCAAAGGTTGATATTCATTTGAACACCAAAGGTTGATATTCATTTTCATGAAATAGTTCTCACGTAACTATAGATATTAAACACTATTCCCTCTCTTCTTTATTTGTTCTTATTCCTCCTTTATTTGTTTTATTATATGTCTTACATTCACAACTTATATATTCCATTTTCACTCTTAATAATATACATACTTATTCTTTTCGTGAGTAAATGACCAAAAATATTTCTCAATTATATCTCAAATTTAAACTACATTCTCTTTCTGTTCTTTGCTTCTTTTCAAATAACATCACTCTCATCCCAACAAAACTTCATCGTCAAGGAAAATTGTTGAGCATAGAGAGCTCATATGTTAGCCAACTAAAATTGTCTTTATATTTAATAGAGAGCTCACATGTTATTCGAAAAGCAAGTATGGATGATATCGGTAATTTGATGTTTAAATTTTGAGAAAATAATATTTTTTCAATGATGCCCGCAAGGGTGTCGAGTTGGTTGAGCAAGATGATTTTGAATTCATAGGTACAAAATTCCCTACATGTTTGCTTGGTTAAGCTCGTTGTGTGAGACTTGCTTAGTATTCGCGGGCTATCACATTTAAGTGAGAGCTGTCCTGTACACACCTGAGCCGTGAAGGATAGTGACTGCGAACTTGTCAACGACAAAAGCCATATTTATTTCAACGACATTACAATTAGATCGTTCAATTCCCTCTTATATAACAACTAGGTAATTTACCCGCGCTTTGCGCGGTCATAAATAATAATTGCATTGAACTTGCAAATAATTCTTTTCTAATATCCATACATTAAAAATAATGAGAAAATATGTTCTTAAAAATATTAGCAATGTTCTAGTATGAATTTAATTATTTGTCATTAATCACATAACCCAAGAACTTCTACTGAATGAATTAATCACTAAATAATAAATCATTGGTTCTTTAATCAACATTAAAAGGAAAATAAGAATATATATATACAAAGACATTTTCTAATAAAAAGAATATTTAAGTTGCATAAATTATACAATTGTGATATATTTCTTAGGAGAAAATTCAAAAAATGTTAACATATTTAAAAAAGAAATCACGCTTCAACATTAAGACAATTAAAACTTATGAACTTGCATAATGAATTTTTTCAATTGATAAGTGAGAAATTTCATATCGATGTAAAAATACACAGTATGTAAAGTTATATATAGTACTTTTAAGTTATAGAATTAAATATAGAATATCAATCCATGAATTCTTGAAACTGAGTATAATAATTATTTTCTGCACAATGAATATATGTACGATATGTGTATATGTTAAATCTAACTGGAGACAATAACTTTGCAGAAACGATAACAATAGAGTTTAAAATATGTACTCCAAAATAACAATTAATATCATAAGTATAAAATAATAAGTGTAAAAAATATAACAGAATATGTAAAAATAGAATGAAATAGAAATAAAAAAATTGAGTCCACTTAATGCACAATGTCCCTTTAGGAAAACTATTCCCCTCCAATACAAAGGTCTAAAGAATTACATCCTCTTTGGATGGAACAATTTTATTCACCAACTCATTGATGCAAAACAGTGGTGTTATTAAGTTACTCAACAAGAGCAAAGTACACAAATATTTAATTTTACGCATGTAGAAGAAGAAAATCAGAATTTTTGTTGTTTAAAATGAGAGGAAATCCCACTATTTATAGACAACAAAAGGTAGTTGTCACGACCCAAAATTACAAGTCGTGATGGCACCTATGTTCCCAACCGATAGGTAAGCCAACCCAATACTTTTACCGATTCAATTTAATATTTTAAGTAGAAAAATAAGCGAAAACATAATATCCAATCACTAAGTCATTTACAAGTATGAAATGCGGAAACCTAAATTACTATCCCAAGATTTAGTGTCATAAGTACAAGAGCCTCTAAACTATGATAAAAGTCTGAAACTAAATGACCAACCTAAACGCAAGAAATACTCTAAATACTAAAATAAAATGATAACTAGAGACGTAGAAGGAGGTGCGGACCACATAATAGCCAAGGAGTTCACCACAAATCTCAGCTATGAAAGCTCCACGAAATGCACTTGAAGTTGAATCCAATCTGCACCACAAAAGAGTGCAACAAGTGTAGTATGAGTACGAAACCACGTGTACCCAGTATATCTCATTGACCGACAACGAAGAAGTAGTGACGGGAGTTTATATAAGAAAAATCAATTCTTTAATTATAGAAGTCTATATTACACTTACCGGTCAAATTTCAACAAATAGAGGTAATCAAACATCAAGTAACTTTCAACCACCAAATAATTCACATAATCACCAAGAATGAGGGATGTCATGAGATGCAATGCAGGATGTCATGAGATGCAATGCAATATGACACAATGAAATGATATGCCTCAGAATATCCAGTACTCTCTCAATCGTATATACATGATACTCCTCGGAAATACATCGAGAGTTCATGACCCATGGGGGACTCGCGAGGTCCATATACCGACACGGACGATCTCCACGTGTCTGTGCGGACGATCTCAACGCACTATCATAAAATCAAACAATTTCCGCACGGACGATCTCCACGTGCCCAAATTATAATCTTTACATCTCACCATCCCCAGCACGGACGATCTCCACGTGCCCAACTTATACTCAATCTCATGTCAATGCATGTACATAATATCACTTCAAATAAGGGGATGATGATGCACCTCAATCAGTCAAATATCAACATAATACACAACCACCTCAATTATCACAACTATACGGGTGTAATAAAGAAAACA
This sequence comes from Solanum sitiens, assembly GCA_016801875.1. Classification (NCBI taxonomy): domain Eukaryota; kingdom Viridiplantae; phylum Streptophyta; class Magnoliopsida; order Solanales; family Solanaceae; genus Solanum; species Solanum sitiens. Next base: position 4,355,654 of record JABWTJ010000018.1, read on the forward strand.
CAATCATACAAGGATTCCAAATCAATAAAATATCAGCTAATGCCCATATGCTTTATCTCAATTTACAATCCACAATCTATAGTAGTAACTTTCCCTTTTATAACACCGGTACTCGTACCAATGCCCGTCACACCATTGATACGAGACCTCCATCTTTTGCCCTTACCCATTGTTTATTCAGGTTTAAATCTTTAGTTAGGAAAATGTCCTTCAACAAGTCTGAAAGTCTTAACATACCTTGAATGTCGAAAAACGTGTCACAAATTCTCAAAATTTTGCCTTTCCCTTTCGTAAAGCTTCCGAACATTCCCAATCTATAAATTATGCATAATTCGTAAGCAATTGAATCCATAGACACTCAAACTCACTCATAATTCAATTCAAGCTCCTAATCTTGATATCATTTATATATCAAGAATCATATTTGCTAAATTTTCAAGCCTAGAATTAAGCCACAATCTCTCTAAATTTTCTAATTTACTAATATTGATATAATATAGGACACCTAACGTCTACTGATTGCAAGAAAATTCAACATAACCCAAAACAATAAATTTCCACAGAAAAACAAGGGACATTACATTTACATTTTTTTTTTACTGCATAACATTTTAATTTCCTTCCAATATAATCATTAATAAGGATCCTAATAAATCCTAAAGATTCCCCCTCCACCCTAATAACTCCAGCAAAGGCACAACGTTGCAGCCATTTCAATTTTCCAATTTTGAAATCATCTTTTATCTTCTAATACTAATCTAATTGCTAAAATATAATACTAATAATTAGTCACAAACGTTGACCCATTACTTCTTATCAAGCCATTCTCATTTATTTCTAACTACTATAAATCAGTAATAATGTTATTATATTATAATATGTCATATCATTGTAAAGGTAGTCATCATTCAATAAGAAATTGGGTACAAAGTTTATAATCTGTACAAATGTGTACCTGACGTTTTCATCTTGTCATGCGGCGTCGCCCTTTCCCTCTCTCTCTGTTCTCTATCTGAAGGTCAAGGTATTAAACCTACTACATAGTTTAATGCATGGGCCAAATGCTGGAGGGTATTAAAAGAATTATGGACTTAGCCCACTAACTGTTAAATATATTAATTAATTTAATAAAAAAATTCATCAACTATATACTCGTAGTTATCTAATATATTCAAAATCTATTTAAATTTTACAGGAAGAGTCAAAACTGTCCTAGTTCTCAAAATGACCTAGCGGGTCGTTACAGTAGTGTAAACAAATATTTATTGTGCCTTATCAGAAAGGTTACAACTATTTGGAAAAGTACAACCTTTCGGAAAGTTCACAATCTTTCATAAAAGTCGCAAGTTTTCATTAAGTCAAAATTCTTCATTAAAGTCGCAACTTTTCATAAAAGTCACAACTTTTGATAAAAGTCGCAACTTTTCATTAAAGCCATAACTTTTCATAAAAGTCACAATTTTTATAAAGATCGCAATTCTTATTTAAAGTCACAACTTTTCATAAAAGACACACATTTTCATAAAAGTCACATCTTTTCATGAAAGAGAAATGTTAGTTTGAAAATAAATAAATTTAAAAGGAAATTCTTGCTTTTGGTGGTGCCACGTAGGCGGCTCTATAGTTCTCTTTTATATAAATATATGATTTGATTCATCCTACATCTTTTCCGATCATAGAATTATCGGTCAAACAACTTAATTTGTAAGACTCAACTAATTTAACGCATGCATTGATCCATGATTTACAAACGTAATTTGTAAGACCCATCTTTTCGTCTGTTTTTTATTTTTATTCTTTATATTTTGAATTTTAAATTTTTTTATTTTAAAATTGGACACCACAAAATTTCCATTTATATTTTGAAATGTAATTTAACTATATATAGATTTACGTTGACATTTGTCATTATTCATTAAAAATAGAAATTGAATTATTTCATTTTTTGATGTTTTTGATGTAATTTATTTTTGTTTTTTACTAAATGTGCAATTATATATAGATTTTTTTTTCCACTAACCACATTACTGTTTTAAAATCCAAAACGCCAAAAAATGAGAATAATTCAAAAGCAATACTTTTTAATAATATAAAATTATATTTGTAGTTCAAAAATGTTATAATTTATTATTTTCTAAAATTGATTATGTTATTACGCATATTTAATTTTTATAATTTTTGAATATTTATTAATTAATTAAAAAAAATCTAAATCTGATATATATATATATATATATATATATATATATATATATATATATATATATATATATATATATATATATATATATATATATAATTTACAGTTACATAACGTTAAGTTTTTTAAAAATATTAAAATTTTATTTCATTAAATTGAAGGCTCGATTTAAAATCATTTTAAAAAAATAGTAGATTACTTTTCAAACTAATTACACATCATTAATTTTAATTAATTTTAAAAAACTATTTTTATGGTATCGACACGTGTCACTTTTTCTTCTCCGATTATAGATAGAAAGAAGATAAATTTGAAAATATTCATTTAAACTTACTCTTTTTTTAAAAGAAAGTAAAGTGCATCTTCATTTAACCGTTTCTTGTTAATTAGTGGATGGTTTTGCATTTATTTATTTAAAAATGGCTCATGGACAATGTTTTAAATTTATTTATTATTTTTCTTCATTTAACAGTTTTTGTTAATTAGTGGACGGTTTTGGTATATATAATTTTTTAAATTTAAAATGGCGGATGGACAATGTTCTTTTTATTTTATTTAGGCAGAATGACATGGGAGACTCGTGTACTTGGATTCGTTTGTCAGTTAAAACCTTCTACTCATCATTTTGCCAAATGAACCCTTAAACTTATTCAAACACAATATTTTAAACCGCTTTCTCATCTGATATATGTGCGTGTAATACTCTCATTTTACCCCTAAAATGCCATGTGAATATTTTATGACACGTTATTATTACCATTATTTATCCAATACATAAATTACATTTTAAAAATAAATAATATTAAAAAATAAAAAGTGCAATTTTCTCTCTTTTTCCTACTTCATCTTCTTCATTCTTACCCACCCTCTACACCTCACCCACAAAAGAAAAACATCATTTTCATCTTTCTTCAATGTTCACACTTTAAAGTTTTCTCAATTATCAAAATATAATAAATTGTAATTAGCTCTTGAACATACATGTTTTAGGTTCCATTTATTTTTTATTTGATTGAAAAAAATCAAGAAAACTTCAAGTTGAAAAAAATTTATTTATGAGTAAATCCAATCAATAGATCTTAAAAATATAAATATGGTGAATGATATGTTTTCTTGCATGAACTTTCTTTAATTTTATATTTGATGATTATGGTAATGAAATGTACGTTACAGAAGAATAAAAGAAAAAAGATAGGGGCGGGGATGAGTGTATGGGGCTGAAGAAGAAGAGAAAAAAGGGTGGGGTTGGGACTTGGGGCTGAGGAAGAAGAGAAAAAGGATGGGGAAGAAGAACAGAGAAGGGGGCGGGAGGGGGGGGGTTGGGGATATGAAGGAGATGATTAGGGCGTCATGCAGAAGCTACTAATTTGCAAATCATATTGTTGACAGATGAGATAAGAAAAACTAATACTAAAAATCAAAATATTATTATATCAAAACTAATATAAAGAAAAACATTAAAACTGTGGAGAGAATAAATCTCTCCATAAACAAAAGTCTCTAAGCGATTACATTGTGGATTCTATTGTTGTTATTGTGTTGGAATTTACAAGTCTATATTTATAGAGTACTAAAACATTTCCTACTAGAAAAGAATTAGTTACTCTAAAACTTTTTCCTACTCCAAAACCTTTTTTCTAAAAGAAAAGAATAAATCAAATAGGAAAGATAAATATATTTTCCTTTCAAAAAAAGTAAAAACATTTATGGTAATATTTTGTCTTTTCTTTAAGGAAAAATAAATCTTAAATTATGGTAAGAAAATCAGGGCAAATCCCTAACAGGGGGTATGAGGTGGGGTGGGCTGAAGAAGAAAGGGTTTGAGATTTTTTTTCTTTTTTTCTTTTTACAAAAAATTATCATTATTATTTTGTCTTATAATTTTAATAATTTTATATAAAAAAATCGCATTCACTTGCTTTAAAACGTGTGTGGTCACACATTTATCCAACTCAGCTATTTTTATGTCATATAAACTCGGTCAATGGTCAGAGAGTTTTAGAAAATAAAGTTTCCATCGAATTTAAGGATTCATTTGGTAAAGTGATGAGTAGAAGGGTTCAACTGACAAACATAACCAAGTACAGAGGTCTCCCAGGTCATTCCGTCTTTTTTATTTAGTCTTTTCTACTTTTTATAAAAATATAAAGCAATACTATTTAAATAATAAAAGAAAAAATACATCAATACTATTTTCTTAATCAATATAATTAGAAAAATTTAGAGTTTACATATATAATTAAAGTGACCATAGTTTTTTCCCTTTTTAAATTAATGTTAATGTTAATTTATGTAAGTTTCTTTTTCCTTTTTAAAATTGTTATCCTTTTAATAAAAGATAATTAGAAAAATTTAGCGCTATTTTTAGGGCATATGGAACTGTAGGTTTTTTATTAGATGTATTTTCAAAAAAAGTATTAAATTAAACTAAAAAAATCAAATTGTTACTAATCCATAAAATGTATCTAAATAAAAGTTAAATTTATTTTGAAAAGTTGACATCTGTCAGTATTTGTGTAAGTTGATGATATGTGTCTATCTTTATTTATAGATAGATAAAAGTTATATAATAATTAATTATTAATTATTTAAAATTCTAAAAATTCGTGATGCAGACATGTAACGTTTTTTCTTCTCCTATTATATAAAGATATACAGATAGATAAAAAGTTTTCATCTTAACAATTTACTTTTAAAAAAAATATAATTTATAAATACTTAAAGATTTCTATCATTGTTAAATAACTTAAACAATGTTGTATTCAAATTTATAAATTAAAAAAAATGAGTTGTGGAATTTTAAAAATGAAAAATAAATTTTTTATATTACCTATATTTTAGAAACCATTACTCCCTACAACTCAAAATTTAAAAAGATAAATGCAATTACAAAAATTTAAACTAATTTAAAAATAATTAATTGCAATTACATGTGTCTTCTCTTTTTTTTAATCATTTTTTAAAAGATAATTTTATAATATTTAATTTATCAAAATATTGATTTTTCTCATAATAATTGTGAAATACTTATACAGTTATACTTATCTTTATAATAAATTTCTTATTCAAATAGTCAATTAATTTAATTGTGTACAACAATATATCACAATTCTTTGTTCATTTCAAATTGATCAAATTTCTAAAACTCTTCTATAATTATACATGTCAAATTGTTATATAAGTAAGTGAAGCTAAACATAAAAAATATAGTTTGTTTTATATTTTTATGATAGGGCCTTCTTCAACTTTGTTTTGTTTGTGGAACTTATATTTTTACGACATAAAAAAATTAATTTATTTCTCACGTTAGATATTTATTATATAAATTTAATTGAGTGATGTTATAAGAAAAAAATACTAAATTGAGTGATTTTTTTGTTACATAATTTCTCATAATTGAATAACTTTTGAGTTAATTACTCTTATTTGAGATTCTTATTTGAGATGTAGAAAAGGAAACAACTCAATTCACATAAAAAACACAAAACATTCAACCAAAAGAGATCTTAATTAATTGGTACTAATAAAAACAACAAAAAGTAACTTGATTATCCATAATATGTTGGTATTCCAATTTAAATTTCACATAAAAAATGCAAAACGTTCAACTAATTGTGGTCCTAATAAAAATAATAAAAAGTAACTTTATCTATTAATCTTACATGGTGTTCATAATGATGTCATTTTAAAGAATCAATTCGAAAAAAAGTAATATATAAGACCATACACATGCAAAAATTGAAGACAATGTACTATACATTGGATATCAATTGAGATCATCACAATTTCTCTTATTGTCTTCTGCTATGATATTTTAGAATGAAAAAAGATCGTGATTTTAGAATGAAAATAAATAGTGAAAATAGAAAACTAACATGAGAGGACATTTAAATTATTTTGAAATAACAATTTTATAGTCTAATATGATAGATTCAGTTTTTTTTTAAAAAAAGTATTTAAAAAATAAGAAATTTTAAAATGAAAAAATGAAAAAATATTAAGGAAGTTACAATTCTTTTGATTTTTTTTTTTTGAAAAATGTACTAAAGCGTTCCCTACTTACAAACAAACCAATGATTAATATATTTTAAATTTGAATTCAAATTTACAATTTTTTGAGTTGGCCGTCTTTTTCTTTATAAAAAAAATGCATTAAAATGTACTTCCTACTCATATACAAACACACGGTTAAGGTATTTTAAAATTTGAATTCAAATTTTTAAATTTTAAAAAAATGCATTAAAAATAATATTTGTTGTAAATTTTTTTTTTTGAATACTAAAATTTCAAGATTAATTATGGCGCTGACATGTATGCTTTTTTTCTTCTCTTATTATATATAGATAGATAAGGATGTAGCTTAATTTTAAGGTATACATGACAAATTATTTTAGCCATTTAATCTTCTTTTCATATTCATAACTCCTAAAATATTTAATTTAACATTTGAAACACCTTATGGTATTACATCATTTTAACTTATAAATATGATCATTCTATTATTTCATAATTGAAATAGTATATATATATATTTATTGGGATTTAATCTTCTTTTCATATTCATAATTCCTAATTATTTCATATTTGAAATAGTATATATTGGGATCTGTACTATTCCCGTGAGCAGCATCTTGATCAGTCCAATCTTCCAGAAAGCAATGACCTTCGAACCTGGTACACTACATTATTCACAATATATGTTCACCACTATTAGTTTAATCCAACTGTGTAAACTAATGTTTAAGTTGTTGGGTTTTAAAGGTATGAACAGGAAATGAAGGGTTGTGACTCTCCTGAAGGGTTGTCACTTTGTCGGTGGGTTGTGACCTTTATGAAAGGTTGTGTCCTTTCTAAAGGGTTGTAACCGTTTGAAAGGTTGTGCCTTTTCCAAAGTGTTCTGACCTTTCTGAAAGGTTGTCTTCTTTCCTAAGAGTTGTGACTTTTACCCTTTGTTGTCTATAAATAGAGAGATTGTCTCTCATTTTTCAGCATTGAATTTTTTTTTTTTTTTTGCATACATTTCTTACAAAATAAAATCGATCGATCGTGTCTGTATGTGTGATTCGTTGCTTTCATTTTGAGTTCGTTGAAATTATTGAAGTTTGAGGTACCACTACTTCTTTAATGGTTAATCCACTTTATCTTGGGAGGAATTAATCTGTAACCTCGGGTACTTGAGGGGATTAAATTTCTTAAGGACACACAGTTGATTCTGTGAACTCGGATAGTTCTTTGTGTTTTTCTTTTCATCTTTTATTTCTACTAGTTTGCTAATTTGAATACAGGAGACAATAAGCTTAAGAAGTTTAATTGATGGTGTTTTCTGTGGTAAGAAAATTACTTCTATTTATTGTGTTCTTTTTATTGGAAAGAAGAAGATTTTTTTTTTATCGTATGATAAAAGAGATTTGAGATGAATTAGTACTACTTTAATATGTTCGAGAATATAATCTGTAGTAAGTTTTTCTTTGATGGGTAAGATTAAACTTATATTCTTCCCAAGTGCATTCAAACATTGCAACCATTTAGTTTTCTTTTCAATAAGAAAAGTTATTTTGTGCATAAAGGTTAAGATATGCATTTTAAAAAAATAAATTATATATTCTTGGTTTTACATAACTATGAGAAGAAGTAAATGTTCAAACATTTGAACCTGATTTTAGTTTCTTGTTGAAATTAAGTGTCTTCTTGAGAAAAATAAGAATATGATGGAAACTGAGAAAAAGAAAAAACATAGCAAGGTAAGTGACTTGCGTGGAATCATTGTTGACAAATAGAATATAATTCAATGAGAGTAAAACGAAGTTTTATTTTTATTTCACTTGATTTTTTTTCTCGCTATCCTTTATAAGTTATGATATTTATCTCATAAATTTTAGGATAGATGGTCATTATGTGATGATTATTACTAATATGAATTATGTTAAGATGGGGGGAAAAACTTTTGTAGTTTTATACTCCATGAAAAATTTGATTGTGTTTGAATTTTGGAGACTAAAATCTTCAGATTTTTTTTTCTCCTTTGGTTTGAAGAATATAAGAACTTCATGAACAAATCAGATTGTGCCGTGGTTTGAAGAATATAGAAACTTCAGCAATTGTTTGACACTCTGTTTCAATGAATACTCTGACTTGAAGAGTACAAAATCTTCGTCACAAATATTAAGGCTAAATGATTTGGAAAAACATAAAATCTTCATATTTAGCTAGAAACATTGTTGTATTGGAGATTTCTGGAGATTAAAATCTTTTTGGTTTACTACTGTGTCTGAATGTGAAACTGATTCGAAGAATATAAAAACTTAATCAGAATTCAAGGTTCATTCGGTTAACGATTAGAAGAATATAAAAACTTCATCGTTAAACTGGAAACAAGTTGTATAAAGATTGAATCGTTATTCTTAGTATTGTAAATACTAAGTGGTCTGTCTAGTTGTGACAGATGAAAAAAATAATACTAGTAACATAAAATTAGTAATTTTGTGCCCTGCAATGGGTGTTCTATGAATTAAATCTCCAAAAGAAGGTTTCGTGTTGTCAATGTTTATTTAATGGTATACAATTTGAAAGCATGAAAAAAAAATGTGGAAAATAATTTCAAATATTTGAAAATATTTTTGAGAACATATTTAAAATGTGGGGGTTCTTTACTTGTGATAAAGATAAAATTAGACTTACTATCTAATTTAAATTTGAAAGTACAAGATATAAAATTTGATGACATTCTTGTATTATGTTAGACCCACAAAATTCTTGGAGTATATTTGATATTGTGGTCGTTGAGTCTCTCTTTACTAGTATATGATATGACTAGTATAAAACAACAAAATTATATTACTCGTTCAAAAGAATTGTATTCTCCGATGAAAAAGTTTCACTTAAAATATTGTGATTTTTCATGAAAAAATATGTCTATTAAAATATTTTTTATAGACATGAACATTGGTGAAAAGTGACATGTTATGTTTGTGTTGTAAAATAAACTTTTGGGTCATATTGCTCTTATTGGACCAATGAGACTATGGTCATGGGTAATTCTATAACAAATTGAATGTTGTGGAAAATTCCTTCTGAAAAGGACATATGACAAGGTGTTAGACTGTAAAACAATGTCTGTATTTGATAAAATTATAAAAAATAAAAGAAAAGTAAAGAACAAAATATTTGTGGGAAAATTTTATCTCACAGAAGGTCTTTTCAAACTTAGTATTTTTGTTTGTTCTTACTTACTTGACTCAAATTGTTTGTGATATAAATTATTGAGACATGTCAATTACAAAATCTTGCAAAAACTGATCAACTTAGAAGTTTTGTCTAACTTCTAGCGCAATAAATCAATGTCAAGTATGTGTTGTTGAAATGAATTAGAATACCTTAGAATTGGTTAACACTGACATTTGTGATATGAAGTTAACACCATATTGTGGTTGAAAAAAATACTTCATAGATTTTATTGACAAATGCATTATATATTGTTATGTCTATTTGCTGAATGATACAGATAAAGCAATAGAAACATATAGGTAATATAAAACTAAAGTTGAAAATCAGTTGGATAAAAATATTGTCATGATTAGAAGTGATAGATGTGGAGAATATGAATATTCTTTTGCAGAAACAAATTTGAAAAATGGAATCATCCATTAAATTACTGCACATACTCACCTCAATGAAATTGTTGACAAGAAAAAAAAAATTGAACTTTAAAGGAAATGTTGAATCTCCTACTTATAAGTTCAGGTTTAACACAAAACTTTTGGGGGAATGCTATCATTATAGCAAAAGAGAACAACAATTTTTTTTTTATGTTCAGAAAGAGAGAAACAGAAAGTTTTATCTGTTAATAAAGGGGGCAACAAATAGAAAACTTTTGTTTGTTAAGAAAGGGAGCAACAAAAAGTTTTATCAGACTTTGTTGTATCCTGATAGAAAATTATTTGTCGTCCCTTAGAGTATATACAAGCAATAACTCTTGAAAGGTATTGATCTACCAATTTTTAATACAGTTTATTCCATATAAGAAATGGAAATGAGGAAACTATTTCCAAACAGGTCAAAATATGACCTAAGACTATGAATTGTATGTTCTTTGAATATGCTATAAATAGTAAAGCATGTTGATTTATGGTTCATAAGTCTGAACCACCGGATAGTCATGTAAAGGGTCTAAACAACCTTGGAAATAACCAAAGGAGAATGTACTTAAAAAGGAGACTTAGAGGCGTAGTAAATGTCAATGGACAAATTACTTCCTCCAGGTTTTATTTTGTAATATTTCTTCTTGAAAATGAGTCCATATAGTCGAAAAAGATATGTCTTTTATGGACTCATCCCTTTTGGAAAAAGCCTGTTAATAGTAAGATAAATTCAATCTTGAGTAACCATACTTGAGAGTTGGTTGATCTTCCTTCAGGAAATAAACTTTTGGGTTCAAAGTGGATCTACAAAAGAATTTTTTTTTGATGAAACTATTGACAAATACAAAGCAAGATTTGTTGTCATAGGCTTTAGACAATGACAAATCCTTGATTATTTTGACACATAATAGCCTCTAACTAGGATTACATCAATTCAGATGTTAATTGTGCTAGTTGCAAATTTGTCAAAATGGATGTAAAAATATTTTTTTTGAGGAAGAAATTTACATGGAACAACCTGAGGACTTAGTGATTCTTGGTTAAAAAAAATGTGTAAACTAGGTAAGTCACTTTATGGACTAAAAACAAGTGTCCAAATAATGACATGCGAAGTTTGATCAAACTACATTGGCAAATGAATTCTAGATTAATGAATGTGATAAATGTTTTACATTAAAGACATTCCAAATCACAAGATCATTATTTATTTTTATGTTGATGACTTGTTGATCATCAAAAGAGACACATATGACATAAATTCTACTAAGCATATGCTAGAAAGTAATTTTGATATGAAAGAAATTAAAGTTACTGATATGATTGAAAAGGTACTTAAAAAGTTCAAGTAATTGAATTTTAATATTAACTAGACTTCAATAAGCGAGCTTTGTACTTCAAAAGAATGAAGGAAAATGTGACTCACAATTGAATTATGCTAGATTATTGTTAAGTATGATATATGTCATGAAATGTACACGATCAGATATAGCATGTGCTATTAGTAAACTTAGGCGGTTCACAAGTAATCTTAATCAAACTCATTGGATGACAATGAAAAGAGTTTTGAGTATTTGTTTTTTTAAAAAATAAATAATACTTAACAAACTACTGCTTTGCATTATAACTAGTGTTCAACAATATCGGAAGAATATAGTGATGCAAATTGATTCACAAGGTCAAATGAAATAAAATTCACGAGTGGATATGTATTTACTCTTGGTGGAGGAGCAGTCTCTTGGAAATCTTCCAAACAGAAATGTATCGCTCGCTCTTCTATGAAATCTGAGTTTATCTCTCTAAATAAGACCGGTGAAGAAGTTGAATGACTCCGAAATTTCTTGAAAGATTTTTGGCCCAAGCACTTTAGCTTATGTATGCATACACTAGGTTGGGCATGGAGCATGATGTATAACGGAAGGTCTTGTCATATATGACGTAGACATAATATCGTTAGAGAACTACTCTCTAGTGGAATTATCATTATTGACTATGTAAAGTCAAAGGATAATGTGTCGGATTCACTTATAAAAGGCCTAACTAGAGATGAAGTTGATAGATTATCAAAGGGAATGAGACTATGACCGAGAACAAGTCATTGTGGCGGTAACTCTACCTAGAAGACTGGAGATTCCAAGATCCAGGTTCAAGGAGATCAAACAAAGTCATTAATGACGGTTCAACATTGTCAAAATATTATTTTTTATGGTCCATTCTCATGATAAGACAATGTTCAGTAACAAGGATAAAGACATTAAGACTTTTTAATGGTTTCTAAGTTTGATATAGGGTATATCAAATGGTATATCTACGAGATAACACATTTAGAAATCACCTATCAAAGTGTGAAGTGTAAGCCGCTTCAAGGAGAATCCGGTAAGGCCAGTTCTCTAAGGACTTATTAACCGAGATGTGTTCATGGCTGAAATGAACAAAACAATGAGAATCAAAAACAGTTCAAGGGTTGATTGTGTGACTTATGTTGTCTAGGTATACACCAAAGCTCGACGGTTCAAAGATATCAAATCTACCAATTGACCAAGTATATCCAATATATGTTCACTACGGAAAGTTTAAAGGGAAACCTACTTATCCAGATGAGATTAGCCCTTACTTATGAATCACACAGTTTTTTCATGCATAAGTTTTTTAAAAAATAGTCATTCCCTATTCATGTGGGGGATTGTTGGGTTTTAAAGGTATGAACAGGAAATGAAGGGTTGTGATTCTCCTGAAGGGTTGTCACTTTGTCGAAGGGCTGTGACCTTTATGAAAGGTTGTGTCCTTTCTAAAGGGTTGTAACAGTTTGAAAGGTTGTGCCTTTTCCAAAGTGTTGTGACCTTTCTGGAAGGTTGTCTTCTTTCCTAAGAGTTATGACTTTTACCCTTTGTTGGCTATAAATAGAGAGATTGTCTCTCATTTTTCAGCATTGAATTCTTCCTTTTTTTGCATACATTTCTAACAAAATAAAATCGATCGATCGTGTCTATATGTGTGATTCGTTGCTGTCATTTTGAGTTCGTTGAGATTATTGAAGTTTGAGGTACCGCTACTTCTTTTATGGTTAATCCATTTTATCTTGGGAGGAATTAATCTGTAACCTCGAATACTTGAGGGGATTAAATTTCTTAAGGACACACAGTTGATTCTGTGGACTCGGATAGTTTTTTGTGTTTTTCTTTTTATCTTTTATTTCTTCTAGTTTGCTAATTTGAATACAGGAGACAACATAAGCTATACTTTTGCATTGTATCCAGGCTAAACTACTATGCACTGAACACACCTCCCTCTAAATAAATGATAAAATTAACTAACCTCATCGTTAATGTAGGCGTGAACTCATAAAGGCCGAGAACAAAGATATTACAACATCACAAAGTAGGATAATGAGGAGAACCATAGAAGTACCCTTGCCCCATATTCTCGATGGTTTGTTGCCTGATTCACAGGTACATACTAATCGATAGTTCAACTCTCCAAAACTATTATTTGTTTCTATGTTCTAAACGTCATCATACATCTGTTATATTGGCAATTTGCAGGATTCTATGTACAAATTCAAAGCAAAAATTTTAGACCTCCTGAATAAAGATGAACCATGGTATTCGTCTTGCACAAAGTACCACAAGAAAGTGAAATTTATAGACGAGGCAACAGCATGTAACAATTGCAACATTGAAAACGTAGAATATGAAATGAGGTTATACTTGGTTATAACTCAATTCAACATTTACAAATCACAGAACACATGAACTTTACAGAAAACAGTGAACATCTTTTTGTAGTTACTGCTTACGTCTATAAGTGTGTGGATGAGAACAACGTGCTCGAGTTATACTTTTTGAAGCAACTAAATCTTTGCTAGGCTGCACCGTGCAAGAGTACATACAATCAACCTCCATAAAGGTATGGCACTAAAAACTATACCAGACTGAAAGTATACAATATTTACATAGTTTAATGTGTCCCTTACTGGGAACATTTCCAATTAACATACCCTATTGTTTACCTCTTTTGTAGAAGGAAGAATGTAAGAATTACCGTAAATTGGTGTTGACTAAAGATAAGGAATTCTACTTTCTTGTCCGAATTGATATGAATGAACCAAACCCCCCAAGGAGTTTAATTGCTCAAGAAATATATCCATTGGAAGATGAAACACCAACTATCGTGGAGGATGACGATAAAATAGCACCACTGCGCAGGAAGCGGTTAAAAAAAATCAAAGATGAAACCCCCCAAGTCCAATTGAAGAAACCAAAAGCCGGGAAAAAGTAGATGTATTTCCATATGATGTATCTAAACAATGTTTTTATCTTTTTACCTAATTATGTATGCTTTCATATTTGAAATGTAAATAGCATTTCACAACTATCTTTTACATACAACAACGACAGCTACTTACAAACTATTGTTGAGGGAATGATATACTGAATGTGCACATCATACATGCTACATCTACAATGCAAACGTTAAGAATACTACGCATAGCAAATATGCTCAAACGTATTGATCACAAAAAAATGAAAAGCATCGTAATGCATAGTTATATTTGAAACATAAATTGGGTGAAACTGTAAAACAAAATCACTTATGACCATATATTTAAATTTCTGGTGAAAATTTAATTATCAGCATATAAAAAAAATAAATATTACAAATGTTTTTTGATATTTCGGATGTAACCCACTAGATAAGTATTAAAATAGTCATTCTCAACTTCAACTTGGTCGACTATAAGGTACATCCCATCATCAACAAAATAAAAACTGCAAAATCAAAAGGTATTTCACTTGAACATTTGTAAAATAGTCTACGTCACAATTATTTATGCGTATTAAAATCATTACTAACAGATTATAAAAATATAAAATTTATCCTAAATTAAATTGTCTTATATTATATTACTCATATAAAACACACAATCTGGTTTTTAATTGATAAAAAGATGATTTTGTAAGATAAATATCTCAAGTTGAGTGACCTTACGAGATAATAATTATCATCTAACTTACTAAGAAGCAAATTGCAGATTGGATATATTATAAATACAAAAAGTATATCACATTATATGCTTACAGAAAAGGCCCACAACATGTAAGTTTAAACTCCCGCCTAACCTCACCAATACACGTACTAAACCACTAAAAAAATATAATGTAACAAATTAATAAAAAACATCACTGACAAATAACGCTTCAACCAAAAGTCACACCCTCTCTCAACCATTGCCATTGCCAGATTAACTTCTGTCCTTTCAGGAAACCTATATTATCAACCATTCCAACCACTTGGCCAAAGGAACTTCAACAACGAATGCACCACCACCCTTTTTTTAATATAAAAAAAACAATACACCTTAATCAACTTCTTGCAGATTGTCCATAATATTGTAGACGACACACACCGTAGTTCCATCACTATAAAGTATCAAAAGATTGTAAAGCAGTCACACAATCGTTTAGTCACATCAGTCGCAGGATTAATTTGAACGCTCCTCTGTTTTGGTTTCATATTACATGCAAACTACTATACTTTCAATTGATCCAGTACATTGGCAAATTATTACTTGTAAGTTCGCCATAAATATCGTAACATATTCACAGAGGTAAAATAAATGATCTATCTGAGATTTGTGCGTGTAGCGTATGATGGGGTTAAATATAGATTTGCCTATCAAAGATCATATTTTTGTAGGAAAACTCATGTTGTAGACCTTTCAAATCCTTGGGGGCTGGCAACACGTCAAATAAATGTGTTTTCTACTGTTTCAAACAGCAGTTTGTCACTTCGCTATTCTAATGAATTAACCATATCATCTACCAATCATTCTATCACGAACCGTACGTATTAGGACAAGTAAACACCAAAATGAACTACCACAATATGTCGAATGAAGGTAATAGTGATTTAACACATAACGATCAACTTGCAGGTACAGTATGAAAATAACCACTACTGAGTTTACAAATACAAATAATTGCAAACAACGGAACATTACCGCAAATGCAGTTCCATTCAATATGACAGTTCAACCAAATCAACAACAGAAAACTAGAGGTATATTTACCAAACTCTTAGTTCAACGGAGAAAACACATTACCAAGACAAAATTATAACATGACCACATCACTTTTGTAACAGGGAAGAAGCGCAAAATACTTTCGGATGTTGAAAGGGCGTTGCGAAGTGTGCAAAAATATGTGGCAGCAACAAATCAAATAGAAGATGGCAACATAAATGAACCGCAGGGGAAGAAACGAAAAAAAAATAAGAAGCTTATAGCTATATCTGAGGCAACTGTTGACGGAGGTATATTCAATACAATAGTCTATACGTAACAATAGTGAAACTTAAAGGGTGTCATCATTTATTAATGTTTTTCTAATAAATATTAATGTGATCTGTTGTATAAGTGTAGTTAATGGGAACTTCTCAACAATAACAACTCACAAACTGAAAAAAAGGAGATTGTACCTATTGTCATGCTCGAAGGTTTGAATATGAGCCGCCAACATTCTGCTGCGCAGGTGGCTATATCAAATTAGCACCTAATGAAGTAGCCGAAGAATTTTATGAACTATTTGTGGCAGACTCGGAAGAAGCCAAGTTATTTAGGAAAAATATAAGAGCATATAATAGCATATTTGCTTTTACATCATTTGGAGTAAAGCTAGATAAAGACTTGGCATCTTCCAGGAGAGGAGTATACAGTTTCAAGGCACAAAGACAGGTATACCATGATCTACTGTCATTAATCCCAAATAATGAAAGACCCTGTTATTTTAAACTCAACTTCTACGATACAGACAATGAATTAGCGAATAGCATGTCGGTACTATAAGATGCCAATTTATCAGAGGGAGTCATGAGGAAATTAAGAAAAATCATGAAGAAAAATCCATACGCAGAATTCTTCTCGCAACTTAAAGAACATACAACCTATCAGAATCTAGAAATAAGCATAGCTGCAAATGCTTCATTAGACCAACGGGTGTATAACAGACCGTCAGTAGATCAGGTGACAACAATCTGGGTAGACGGAAATAATCCAAATATACGTTTGAAAGAGATATTGCAGTACACGAACACCGTGGGAATAAACATAGAGTAAAACATTATTATGGTTGTTATGATCCGCTTCAATATCCTATAATTCTACCTAAAGGAGAATGAGGTTGGCATCAAGGAATACAGAAATGTAGCAATCAAATTAAGAATAATCAAATAGCTCCAATAACAACACTCCAAACAGGAAGATCAACATACAGAACTGCACAGATATTTTGGCCAATGAAGCGCAAGGTACACATATTTAACTATAGCCAAAAAATACATAACTAGATTTTCATACATATTACAATTACAAACATACAATATGCAGTTCATGCTAAACTGATTAGTGAACACTTGTACAAGGAGAAAAGAACAAAAAGTAACAGTGATGTATGTTTTCCTTATTCTCAAATCATTTCAAAACAGACGGTCAAAGGAACTTAAAATCTGTAATTTGATTAACATAAGTAGTATTAACCAAACATTAAACTAATTAAAGTAATTCATTATGCTATTACTAATAACCTATAACATACAATAATCATTAAAATTAACGACATAACTCTCTTGTCATACATTATAGTCAGGAAATGCAATTACAAACTCATGCACCTCTCAAGTACAGATCTCTACATAAATACTATACAAAATAACAACAAATACCTCAAAATTATTGTAGGTGTACAACGCAAAACAAAAGGTTGTGTTTCCTGCAGAGAGTATTACAGTTATAAACTCCAAGTCCGAACGGGTGAAAATCAATATTACTACTATGTGGAAGATTGTTGTAGTAGTTTGTCGTGGACATCTACATTAAAATAGAAACAACAAGACTTGAATATTATAGATTTGAGCAATCAAACTATAGAAGGGAGATACTCCAAGGTATTTTTGATAGTGTCACGTCTGGTGAGTGTAGATGAGAGAGGTAGGACAAAGGGTATTACTTCCAGGATCATTCATTGGAGGCCATAGAGATATGCGACGATGCTATATGGATGCTATGGTTTTGGTTCAACACTTTGGAAGACCAGATCTATTCATCACCATGACATGTAATCCGGAATGGACTGAGATTCAAGAAGAACTTGGTGCAGGACAACTCGATCAGGACCGACCTGATTTGGTTACCAGAGTGTTCAGAGAAAAATTGCAAGACTTGAAAGACCAAATTTTCAAAAAAGAAATATTTGGACCAATTGCTGAACATGTTTTTGTGGTAAAATTCCAGAAGAGAGGCTTGCCGCATATACATCTACTTCTAATATTTAATGAGGGTAATAAGATACGATCAACAGATGAGTATGACAGATACATTAGTGCAGAAATCCCAGATAGTGCCACACATTCACAATTGTATACATTAGTTACCAAACATATGATGCATGGACCTTGCGGGAAAAAATGAAAGACAAGCCCGTGCATGAAAGACGACCAATGTAAGTTTCACTACCCTCGAACATTCAACAGCAAAACAATACAAGGAAAGGATGGATATCCAATTTACAGAAGAAGAAATGATGGGAGAACAAGTGAGGTCCGTGGAATGAAGATGAATAACTAATGGGTCGTACCTTATAATCCCTATTTGTTGATGAGATATAATTGTCACATTAATGTTGAGGTATGCTCAGGCATTAAAACAATAAAATATCTTTACATATGTATATATATATATATATATATATATATATATATATATATATATATATATATATATATATATATATATATATATATATATAAAGGAGAAACCGACGATGGAGAAAAAGTCGTAGATGAAATCAAAACCTTTCAAGATGCACGCTGGGTGTCTCCACCAGAAGCATTATGGAGAATTTATGAGTTCAACCTTACTGAAATGCAACCTGCCGTTATCAACCTACAGTTACATCTTCCGGGAAAACAAGCAGGTACTTTACAATTATAACGCAAAATATTATACATATTAAAAATTTATTTATAACAATCAACATGAGTATTCATATTATACCAATAAACAATGTGCAGTTTGCTATTGGAAGAAGCAAAACCTAAAAAGTATAGTGGGATCAGACTTTGTACACCAAACTATGATTACCGAGTTTTTCAGGATGTGCTCTACAGACATTGAAGCTCGTAATTACCTCTACCGAGATTTTCCAAAGCATTACGTTTGGAACTCCCAATCCAAAATATGGACAAAAAGAAAATCTCGCACAGTGATTGGACGCATAAATATTGGTAAAATAATTATGCTTTTTTCCAGATATATAACCTAGACAAATCAAGATTCTAAAAAAATCAACTGAAAATTGCAGCTAATCCTAGAGAAGGAGAAATATATTACGAAAGACTATTATTAAATCATGTCCGAGGGCCGACTTCAATTGATAACTTACTCACTGTTAATGGAAAATATTGCCACACATTAAAAGAGGCAGCCAAAGAAAGTGGGTAATTAAAATCTGATAATAGCATTTTAGAATGTTTACGAGAGGCTGTCACCTTCAAGATGCCCACAGCCCTACGAAGTTTATTTGCTACAATCTTAGTTCATTGCAACCCAACTGATGTGAGAAATCTATGGGATACATATTATGATGATTTCTCAGAAGATTTTCATAGGAGCCATTCCGACACACCAGAGGCACAACTTCAATGTAACTTGAAAAACATTAATTATTACTTGAAAAGTATGGGACAAAGTGTGGATAAATATGATATCCCACAAATCAAACAACAATCACATCAAACAAACCCAATTGAATGTAGAGAAATAATCGATGAAAGGTCTATAATCGTTCCAGCCGAAGATGTTGATGCTCAATCACAATTGAATCAACAACAAGCAGAAGCATTCAATACCATTCTTCAAAGGGTCAATAAAGAAACACCAGGGAGATTCTTTGTTGATGGACCTGGGGGAACCGGAAAAACATTCCTATATCGGGCACTATTGGCTAAGGTAAGATCGAAAGGTATGATAGCATTGGCAACTGCTACCAGTGGTGTAGTAAAAATAATATTACCTGGAGGTCGTACATCACACTCAAGATTTGGCATACTACTGCAAGCAAATGAGACAACGATGATAAATATGTCAAAACAAGGTGGAGGTGCACAACTAATTCGACAAGCTAAATTAATAATATGGGATGAAGCACCAATGGCTAAGCGACACACAATTAAAATTGTAGACTGAAGCTTCCGTGATATAATGGATAAGGACGTCCCTTTTGGTGGAAAAATCCTGGTATTTGGAGGTGACTTCCGACAAGTTTTGTCAGTGGTTCCAAAATCTACAAGAGCCGAGATGGTAAATGCAAGTTTGGTGAGGTCGTATTTGTGGCCTTTAATGGAAAAGATACAACTTTCAACTAATATGCGAGCAATAATAGATCAAACTTTTAGTGACTTCTTGCTTCGTATTGGTAACGGACAAGAAAGCACGATAAAGGACAAATTAAGAGCACTTCTAAAACAAATGACTATCCAACAAAGTGGGAATATTAATCTGAAGAATCATTGGTTCAGGAAATATTCCCACAACTCGAACTAAATTACAAGTCTGCTCATTATATAACTGAGCGCACAATCTTAGCAAGTACAAATGAATTTGTAGATAAACTAAATGCAATAATGATTGAGAAATTCCCTGGAGAAACAAAAACATACATCAATTTTGACTCAACCGAAGATGATACCAACAACTACTATCAAGAAGAATATCTCAACACATTGACACCAAATGGACTACCGACGTTATCAAATTCATCTCAACTGTAACAAATCTCTTATTATGATACTTGATAGAACAAAAGAGAAGTAATCAACTACACAATTACAAATACAAAACAACTGATTATTTATTTTATTCTATACATTAGGTTAGTTTTGAAAGAAAATGCACCGATCATGCTTCTCAGAAATTTAGACCCCTCAAATGGTTTATGCAATGGGACACACTTGATTTGTAGAGGTTTTGAAAAAAATATCATACATTCCAAAATAACAACCGGTCAATATGCTACAAAACAAGTCTTTATTCCTAGAATACAACTATCACCACCTCAGAATGAGGGATATCCGTTCAAATTCATTCGGAAACAATTTTCAATACATCTATGTTTTGCAATGACAATAAATAAAGCACAAGGTCAAACAATACAAAATGTTGGATTATACCTACCGCAACATGTTTTTTCACAGGGACAACTATACGTGGCACTATCCAGTGGAATATCTATGGCAACATCAAAAGTATTGGTCATGAATGAAGAACAAGATGGAGACACAAAGATATATACAAGAAATATTGTTTACAAGGAAGTATTGGGTGAGATTTGATTACTACAAACATATGAAGCTAATGAAAATTTAATGGGACGTATGCCAAGGACAACAGACAATGGCCGAATAAGACATTACTGTCATGTATATTAAAGAATTTATAGACACAATACACTACAATGCTTACAGACTATTTAAATCAAATTTTCAGTAATTACACACTTCAAGATAAAGAGAACATACTATTTATGTTTATATTATCAGTATACAGAGGTGACAAGGAAGAAATACAAATTAAAAAATAAATACAGGAGTGGTTTCAACAAGTAAAATGACAGCTTTTCAAAACTTTCAAAAGGATAGTCCCGCAAGAAACTAAAAACAACACATCGACAAATGCACTACGATCAACCGCAAAGCTAATTGACCACAAAATAGTACCAAGACATTGGCATATCAGCATCAAACTCAACATAATGAAACCACGTGCAACACACGTGCGGTTAATCTAGTATATATATATATATATATATATGTGTGTGTGTGTGTGTGTGTGTGTGTGTTTCATAATGTTTACAAAATGAAGTCCTTCCTAATATAATTTCTTAGACAAATAATAATAGTCAAATACAAGTCAAAGAATTGTAGCTAAAAATATTGCAAATAATGAGGTGTTGGGATCTTCTGAACTTGAAAAACACAGGCAATAGCATGACCTTGAATCAATTTGAAGCGGTAAATCTCACCATTAGTTATCTTGTTATGAGTTCGAAATTCAGCCCATCCATCTTTTATGATAACCCTTGGCCCAGTATACACTATTTCCGCTTCCCACTCTTTTTTCCCTTTTTCATTAATCAGACTTATTTTGTTCATATTAATTATGCCCGTCTTTCTGGCGAATCCCAATGGAATAGTCTAATAACATATTCATCAAGCAAGCTGTAACACCCTAGGATTTTTTTTCAAATTAAGACTCGAACAGTTCATCATAGTGAGTGAGATTTTACCAAGAAATTACAAATTTCTCAAGTATTAATGTCAGTTCACTAGATTTAGCACCTTGAGTTCCAAAGAGAATTAAATTGGAAATTGCAAAATCTGAAATTTTGCAAGTTAAGCTAAGTATGAGTTTTGAGTCAACTTCAAACGACCACAATACCAAGTACAGGATGAGTTAGGTGTGCTAAAAGATACCATAGGAAAGATCCTTGAATTATCTTTCCAACGCCGTCGAGTTTGTTTATTTTTTAGTTCGGATGAGTGAGATATGATCTTTTGAGTTAGGTTGTCCAGTTAAGAAAAGTTAGCAAAAAATAGTGAGGGGTACTTTGGTCCTTTCCTTAATGAATATGATTTAATTCGTTTTTAGTAATATTTTAGGAGTATAATCCTTTTAGGTTCAGTTTTATAATCCTAATATACGCCTAGGGTTTTAGTCGAGAGTTAAAGAAGAGACAACAAGAGCCTTTCAGTATCGACCACTTGCATCACCTCACACACCTTCTTAAGCTCTTTCACAAAGTTCTCTGTATCCTCAGTAGTTACTGAACTAGAAAATCTTGGGGATTCATCCTCAAGAATTCGCTAATCCTTGAAGTGTCCGCCCCTTCTTGTCGAGCTCCTCTTTGTTGCCTAACTTTGTTAGTCACCGCATGTCTCAAAATCCGAATAGCCTCGTGCAAAACAACATTGGTAGCTTCCCCTTAAGGTTGCACTTCGGGTGCATTAGGTACCTCCACTTCTTATACATTTCTTATGGCTAGACGACATGTAGATGCTCTTCGTGGAGGCATGATGGTCTGAAACATGCGCAAGCACGAATTAGAGGGAATTTTTTAGAGATAAACTGTAATGCACGAAAAAGGAAGATGAAAGAAGTGATGAAATTCCTTAATGTTGCAGCCTCCTACTCAAAGATGTGGCGCGCTTAACGCAGATGACCAGGACTCTACAAACACAACTTTATAGACTCATTAAGACTTTTGAACACTGTGCTCTGATACCAGGTTTGTCACACCTCGATCCTACACCGTGGATGTGGCCTTGAACGAATGACCATTGCTGGCCTTGAGCAAACCCTTTTCCTAGCTTACTTAACTCAACAGAACACTAACTCAATGATAAAGCAACAACATTCTCATAAATAACTTAAATTATTTTTCTTGGCCAAAATGAAATTTAGTCTCAAAATAAGTTATCTAGAAATAAAGAGACCTAACTTAATTAAATGACTCACTATCCGTCTATAAAGCCCCTAAACATACTATGACGAATGTCGTAACAAACCCCATAACATTCTATGATGAAGTATCTGGAAATCAATAACAAGGATCCTCCGGAATGCAAGGAGGATCACCACTGACTTTAAGTGCTCAAACTGGATTAACGAGGCACTGAGTGATGATCCTAGTTACCTTCGTCTTCATCATAACACGATGCAGGCCAACAGACATCAGTACATTGAATGTACGAGTATGCGAGTTGGATTGCTAACAACCACTTAAGCTTGATAAGAATAAAATGATTTCACCGTGGCTCTGCTCAACTCATAAATACTCAACTCACTGCATTATAATGAAATTTTAACATATGTGATACACATAAATCTTTGCAAAACAGTAAAACAACTAAGTTCATTAAAGGAAATGCAATAACAAACTCAACTTTATTTGTATATGAAAATAATATAGTTTCATGGTAAATTCTCTAACCGACAACCACCACTATGATCCTAAGTATTGATACAACGTCTTACTCACGCTGCCAGAACTGTCTTTTACTTTTCCGTCCCATAGAACTCCTTAACTTAGTGGATCCACTAGCTTAACTTACGTGATCATCTAAAAAGTATGACGCGTTAACACCCATGATATCTACATGATTTACATTGTGACTTGAGTTAATATGAACTCTTATCCCTATGTCGTTTCTCAATAATACTCCCAAAATATACTTTGGCTCATGCTTTAAAATAATTTCCTTTCTTTGGGATGAGATAATTTCTCAACACTTAGCTTTAAAAGCTCTCTTGGAATCAATGGTCCCTTTTCTTGTTCAAAACTTTTTTGGGAAATCTTAGCTTCCTCTTAACTTAAATGTAAAAACATTTATAAAGTTTCTAGGGACTACTTAGTTCCTTTATATCCTTTGAGAAATGAACTCAACTCTTTAGTTTTTGCTGGACTTGAAACTTTTGATCATAATCAACTCTTTAGGAAATACTTAGTTCTCTTATACTTCTTTGAAGGAAATACTTCAACTTTTACTCTTTCTTTAACTCAAAACTTGAGGCTTAAAACGAAGTTAAAACATTTAAATAAGACCCTTGGAAACTTTAAGAACTTTGCTTTGAGTTACTTCATAACCTTAAGACTTAACTCTTAGCTTCTTAGACTTTGATCTTAACTTTCCTTTGATTATGGATTCAAGGTTCATGATTTCATGATGTTTAGATGTACCTTACAGTTTTCGAATTGACTAGGAGTTTTAGGTTCATCACTTCAGAACTAGTAAGAAAAGATGAGGAAAGAACGAGGTCTCCATGCATCATTGGCGCTCTGAGAGGCATGGATAGCGAGATCCTGATAGACACTATCTCTCCTGAGCGGCTCTCCTAGCGCGGCTTGCAAGATCCTGACGGAAAGAGACTGTCCTGAGGGGCTCTGGTTGGCGCGGCGCCCCAGGACCTGACAAACGAGTTTTTTCATGTTTTCTTTTCCATTTTTCTACTCTAAACCTTTTAAAATTCCATGGATCTTTCCCCCGATAGATTAGGATCACTAATAACCTCAATACTCAATAGATTAGACTCTAAAAACAACCCAAAAACACGAATCAAATCAACTAAAGACATATCACAACTCAACCAATATGAATTCAACCAGTGTTCTCCAAGAACTTCAATGTTCATCATTCAAGCTACTCAAAATTTGTCGAATTGAACAAGTTGGTGTGTGGGTGAACTAACCACACAAAAAAAGATCGCACATACCTCAATAGGGATCACCCCTCACGAATTCCACTCGAAGATCTTGGTGTTCTAGATGAATTCTTTGTCTTTCCCCCTTCTCTTTCTTCTCTTCTCTTTTCTCCCACGCCCTAGGCGTGAATAAGTTTTCTAAGACTGACTTAAGGCTTAAATTAACACCTAATAAACCTTTAAAACAAATTGGGAAATAGTTGGATGAAAAGATCACTTTACCCTTACTAAAATTCGGATTGGGACCTTCCCCAATACAAAGGCCAAACTTCCGATAGGCATATCTCCTTCATACAATATCAAAAAGGCATAAACTTGACGACATTGGAAATATATCTTCAAGGGATTTTCAACCATATAAAGAACTGACTCTAACTCCTCCGGATCTAGAAGTTATGGCCGTATGAAAATGACCAAAGCCTCATTTTCTTAACTTAGGAAATTTTCCATATTTTTCCTATTTTTTCCAAAAATGATAAATTTTTGTTTCTTAGCAATTTATTGGCTATTACAAGTTATGAGATGTTACAAATTGTCTATGACAATTTTCCCTCATACTACACAACATGTAAACATCAGGGTCACAAGGAGAAAGAATGTAGACTGACTATGGAGATCAAAGGTGGATTGATCGACCAAACAAAAATTAACGAAGAAAAGTTTAAAGGAGATTTGCGATCCATTTTGGATGAGAAAAATAAAGTTCCTTCTCTTCAACAGACTGGAAAAAAGGTAACATTACCAAATTCGTCTAACAACAATTCTGGAAAAAATAGTGTGGACAACCTTAACAAGGAGAAACACTCTACAACAACTAGTCAAGAAAGAGTTAACACACTAGGTATCCTTCTTCTTACAGCAACATCTGGGCTTAAAGAGGATATTGGAAAGCTGACTAGTAAGATAAACGAGCAACATGGTGCGGCTGCAATGGATTCTTCCACTCCAATACATATTGATGTTGAGGCACAAAATAATGCAGATAGTAACTCTAGGGAGTTGATAGTTAGATCACAAGTCGCTACACGATAGTTACCATCTAGATTTGTGAACGATGGAGAGTTGGGTTCGCCTAATGCAGTTATGGTTACTAAATCAAAGAAAGATGAAGCCAAACAAGGCACCTCCACCGCAGAAAAGCCAAGTAAAAATGTACTTTGGTCTCACAATAAAAAATTGTTGACTTTAAATCCTCAAATAATCACATGTTGCATATAAAAATAAATTCTACACAAGTTGAGCTTGATAGAAGTAATATTGTTGTTGAATGTACTCAGTTTGATGTGTTGCGATATGAAAAGTTTAGACAATATGAAGGGATACGTGGTACGACTAAATTATCTGCTGAATTTGGGAATACTTTAGACTTTGAAAACTCGATTGAGCAAACACGAAACTTGAAAGAATGCTGCCATGATGATCATACTGATCAACAAGCTCTTATGACACATGAAAAGGAGTCCTTTGTAACAGAGGAGATAGATGGCAAAGAAATCAATCCAGATACACCTACCATATTTATTTTTAATTAAGAGATGGCTACAAATGATTTAAATGAAGCTACGGAAAAACAAGGGGAAACGAGTGCTTCAAGATGGGAAGATTTAGTTGCGGTGGAGAATCATACTCCTGCACCTAGTAGGATTAAGTTAAGCCCTCAAGCACTCGAATTTATTCCTTCAAGTAAGACAAATGCATCGATGGCAGTCTTAGAGACTTCATCAAAATTGAGTGCTAAAAAAGTAAACTTTGATAATAGTGATTTCTTTCCTTACTTGGGCAGTGACATGTCTGATGGGGATGATGAAGATGATATGTTGGATATATGCTTTGATAAGGTGACTAAGAATGGGTATCTTTCACCTACACAACAAAGAAGTGGAAGTACCAAATGCAAAAATAAGACATATGGAAGACAACATAGTTAGGATGGTACGGTGAGTGAGGAATTTGTTCCAAAGCACCTACCGATGCGATTGGCAAAGCAAAATCATATGACAGTGTCAAAATATTTATCAAAATCCAACAAATCCAACAATAAATGATGAACTAGCAATCATTTTTAGACAAATTTGAAGAAGAAGATAAGAAAAAAATACTTCGGATTAATTTAGACGGAAAAACTATTTTTTTATTTCATATGTATATCAAATGAAATTTGAGTTGGATAACTCATCTTTATTCCTGGAATTTATATTCTTGTATTATTTAAGCATCCTAATTTTTAATATCATCATAGTGAGGATTATAAACTCGGTGATGATCATAGAATACCTATTTTTCTCTAGTTCTTATTTTCTCCATGCCTCTTAATTAGTAGAGACTTGTTATCTCATTAGAAATAGTAATGTAAGACCTAGCCCCCCTTGCTTGTACTTATCACTATTGATATCCAACACAATAGAAGGAAATGTGGTGACATTGAACAGAAGTTTGGGTATACTAGCCCATTCATAGACAAAAACATCACCAACTTTTAGGTTGTTGTCCAACACAAAATCTTTCCAACTAGTAGTGAGCTTCGTTTTTGCTATTCCAAGAGTGCATTTTGCAGTCCATTGTGTTGTTAATCTTGTATTCCTAAGATACTTAGAACAAAACTTTGAAGAACTTGTTAAGACACAACAAAGTTTAAGAAAAGTTTCACTACTAGAAAATTAAAACTACTATAGAAACTAGAATCAGAAATAGATTAGAAAAAATATACGAAATATTTTTCTTATAGAAGAATGTTTGTCAATTTTTGTTTAAAGAATCTTACTGATTTCATAAAACTGTGCAGAAACACGAAGTTACCAAAGTTTAATGAACCAGGGAAGAACAGAAGAACAAAAATTAATTCAGAAATAAAATTTGTAACATATACCAGAATCTGGAAAAACAAAAAAGAAGATCAAGCCCACTAAATACACTGTGTCTCCTTAAGCAAATTGTTTTCCTCTAGTATCTGAGGTTTGATTCAGAATATGTCCTCCCAAGATAGAATGATATCAATCACCAGTGTAGTGATACCAAAATTGCTAGTGTCAACGAGCCACTCAAAGGTAGTAAACTACACTTAGAATACTAGATTTAGAAGTAGTAGTAGAAGTCTAGAAATTGGTTTTTAAAATGAGAAGAAATCCCTCAATTTATAGAAAACAAAGGGTAGTGTGAAAAGGTTATTACTGTGCCTTACCGGAAAGGTCACTAACCTTTGAAAAAGTCACAATCTTAAGAAAAGATCATAACCTTTCATCAAAGTCACAAGTATTCGTAAAAGTCGCTACTCATCATTTTCCATTCACACATTTTAAAACCTAACAATCCTCAGAATGAATGGGGAATGACTCCAAGACAAAAAATGGGCAAGTATGTGTACCTCACAAGCAAGAATTAACTGCATCTGGCTAAATAGGTTTCCCCTTTGACTTTCTGTAGTGAACATATGTCATATATAGTCGGTCAATCAGTAGATGTGATATCTTTGAATTTTTGAGCATTACTGTATACCTAGACAACCATATGTCACAATGTTCAAACTTTCTCTCTTGTTAGCCTTTTTTATGTAAGTGGATTCGACACATTACCCTTTGAATTTACATAGTTAATTATGATAATTCCAATAGAGAGTAGTTTTCTAAAGGTATCATGTATCTGTCCTATATGACGATACTTTTCGTTATACATCATATTCTATGCCCTACCTATTTCATCTTGACTATCAAATTGTATGCATACTAATGTCAATGGTTTGTGTCACGACTCGAGTCTACACCTTGGACGTGGCCGGCACTCGAAGACCATTGTTAGTCCCCAAGCGTCATCCTGGCTGACTACAAGCAGAACACTGACTTAAGCATACAAAATCTTTAAAACTGAAAAAAATTCATGAAACTGAAATACAAATCTTTAATTCAAATGAAAATCTTGAATAAAATAATGATTTCAACACGCCATATAAAGGAAACTTAAGTCTTTAAAGCATTCAATAAAATAAAGGAATAATACAAACTCCTCAACTATAATGACTATCTATGAATCCTCTAACTTACAAGGATGGAAGTCGGGACAAGACCCACGACATCCTCACTAAACTGAAAAGTAAATGAATCCTCCGGAAGCTAGGAGGCTCACCATAGCTAAATCTAACTCTCGGATGTATCAAAGAAGCTCTTGTGGATAATCCTGAATACATGTGTCTACACCATCAAAAGATGCAGGCCTAATGGCTCAGTACGAGCATGCAAGGGGAATTCTAAAGCATAACATAATCTTTAACTTGATAAAAATAGAAATATACTTACCTCTTTTAAAACTTACTCTACTCAAGGAATACTCAAGGGTACTCAAAACTACTCAAACTTACTCAACTTAGAAATAGTCAAAGATAAGATACTCAACTTAGAGATTAGATACTAAACTCAAAGATTACATAAATAACTCCAAAGATCTGATGATCGACTATGGTACTCAACTCAATATAAAGCAAATATAGACATGCAATATATAGAAATCTTTATAAAACATTAAAAGTAATTTAGTTTGTTAATGAAAATGTAATAACAAACTCAACTTTACTTATATAAGAAAGTAATATAATTTATGTGGGAGATTTTCTAACCGACAACCATCACTTTAGAGTTATATTGATGATACAACACTTTACCTCAAGCTGCCAAGGACCATCCTATACCTTGCTGTCAGTATAGGAACTAACTTAACTTAGTGGATCCACTAGTCTATTGTGAAAATGATTCATCTAAAAAGTATGACCTTTTTCTACCCATGGTGGCTGCATGGTTTTATGGAGACGTAAGTTATCTAAACCGATGAGCGCCCCTATTTCGGTGCTCAATATTAATCCCAAATATACTAGCTCTTATGTTTTAAAAAACAAACTTCTTCTGTGATTTGAGATTAGTGCTAAAAAACATAGCTTAAAGGATATCTTGGAAATCTTAGTTTCCCTTCTTGCTTCATTTAGAAAGTTATTACTCTTTTTTGAAAACTAGCCCAAGGCTCTCTGAAAATCTCAATTTCCGTTCTCTTTTAAATGTTAAAACATTTTAAATCTCTTTGGGAATACTTAGGCCCCATATACTTATGAAGAAATGGACTTCAACGTTGCTCTTTCTGAACTCAGTGCTCAAGTCTTTAAAACAAGTTTTAAAACAATTTGTAAAAAACTTCTTAAAAAAAGGTTCATGTCAAATTATGAACATGAACGACTCAATTCTAGGTTTTCAATAACCATGCATAGAACTAAATACTTAGAACTCAACAATTCCAGAACTCAAGGAGTCAATGATACTACTCATCTCAAGAATTCTCGACTCGGAGAGTTCATGCAGAATCATGGGCATGAACTACTTAACTCAATTACTTAAGCTCGACTAATAGGGTTGATGCGTAATAATTGACATGAACTACTTAACTCAAGGACCAAGCTTGACTCATAAAGTTCATGCAGAATTATGGGCATGTACTACCCAACTCAAGGACTAAATGGGTAATATGTAATAGTCACATGGTTAGGAGTTAATCTCAAAGAAGGATTAGGAACTCGACACTTAAAGGCTTAGAACTTGAAGATATCACTTCTTCGAAAGATGCTCAACTTATGAAGTTCATGTTGAATTATAGGAATGAAACAACTTGACTCGAAGGTCTTCATAACTACATGGAATTCATGTATACGACTCTTCTTATTCTTTGACTTACTTCCTCAAAACTTAGGTCAAATTGATAGTTGATCTCAAAGGATTCATAATTGAACTCAAAGACTTTCTTGACCTCTACTCTTTAACTTTCTCTTGAATGTGAATTATGAATTCAACAGGTATGGTTTATAATATAAAGGATCTCAATAATAATATAACAATTTGATAATTAGGAATAGAACTTTTAAAAGAAACATTAACTCAAAATCTCAAAATCAACTTATCTCAACAATACTAATATTTAGGGGTGGAGTCCTAAATTATTCTTTTACTGATCTGAAAGTAGATGTAGGGCGTATGGACGAACTAGTCGAACACTATGATAACTTAAATACCTAGAAAAATAAGATTCTAGAAGAATCTTGAAGAAGAACTTGATTAGAAGGCTTGAAACCCTAGCTTGAAGGTAAACAATGAAGAAAATCTTTCTTGAGATTATTTAATTAGTTTCTTGAAATCTCTATGACCAAGGATTATGATATTCATTAGTGAACATGAAAATCTGATTGTTTTTAGACTTTTATTAGTCAAGAAATTCGTTTATGGTTTTCTTAAAGGTAAAAAGACAAAAACAACTATTTTTAATATTTTTCCGTTGGCTAATTCGTAACAACACTTTATAGGTTACTAAACTAGTCATAACTTCTTACACAGAAATTGGATTGACGCGAAATTGGTGGCGTTGGAGAGTAGATTCAATTAACTTTAATTGAATAGGTCATGACACACTTAATTCTTAATATTATAGGAGATACGGTCGTTTGAAGTTGACCCAAGTAAAATCCTACATCCAAACATAAAAAAACTTCAAGAACAATTATCAAGAACTAGTCAACAACTTAAATCCTTAAATTACAAGAACAAAATTAAGCTGAATAAATCATGATTGGCATAAGGGTGAACGAACCCAACACTATGGAAGCTTACATACCATTAAGAACTAGGTTCTTGGCGAAATCTTGAATTTCTTGAACGAACACTTTGATCCTTTCCTCATTTCTACTCTTTTCTCTTCTTGAACTCTCAACTAAAACCCTAGGAATATATTAGGATTATAAAAATGAACCCAAAAGGATTAGACCCTTAAAGCCTTACTAAAAATGAATTAAATCTGATTGGGTAAGGTAAAGACCAAAATATCCCTCACTATTTTCGCCTAACTTTTCTTAATTGGACATCCTAATTTCAAAAGGTCATATCTAGCTCATCTAAGCTTGAAACTTAGCAAACTTGGTGGGGTTGTAAAGATAAATCAAAGATATTTCCTATCGTATCTTCTAGCATACCTAGCTCATCATGTACTAGGAGTTATAATCATTTCAAGTTGAACCAAAACTTATACTTAGTTTAACCCTCCACAATTTCTGATTTCGCTATTTCCAATTTAGTTCTTTTAGAACTCAAGGTGCTACATCTAGTGACCTTAACACCTAAGAAATAATTAATTACTTGGTAAGATCTCACTCACTATGAAGAACGGGTCGAGTCTTAACTCAGTTATTATCCGGGGTTTTATAATTTGGCCGAAAAAGAATATCTATCAATACATGTCTCTTTTCAGTTATTTCCAAGAGACTACTCCTCTACCAACAGTAAGTACATATCAACTCGTGGATTTTACTTTATTTGTATAGTGATTTAATTTGTATCAATATATCCTTTAAATACAGTTGGATATTGTTATTATGCAAGACATAATTTTTAGTATTTTTTGAATACTTCAAAACTCAATTTATTGTTGCCTAATGAGTTCAATTGGGATTACTCCTGAACCGGCTCAGTTCATTAATAGCAAATGATAAATCTAATTGCGCACACTTCGTGGTATACATCATTCTTTCGAATACTCTACCACAATCCAATTGTGAGTCACTTTCGCCTTCACTTTTTTGAAATGCAAAGCTCACATTTATTGGGGACTTGACAATATTGAAATCCAAATATTTAAACTACTCAAGTACCTTTTCAATGCAATGCGACCGTGAAAATGCTTAAAATTATTGAGTTATAAGGATTCTTATACCTAAGATCGCATAAAAAATTTAAAGATATTTCATTCTAAACTTGCTTTCTAGCATACGTTTAGTAACATTTATGTCACTAGTGTCTCTATTGATGATCAACATATCACCAATATAGAGACAAACAATGACCTATACGAACAAATTTATCACTTCCATCCTTCTTAAATCCATTTACCAACATGGTTTGGTCAAATTTCGTATGTCATTGTTATGGTGCTTGTTTAAGTCCATAATGTGACTTAACAAAATGGCACACTTTCTTTTATTTACCAGGAATCATAAAACTCTCGGGTTGTTCCATGTAAATTTGTTCCTCCAATTCTCCGTTTAAGAGAGTTATTTTCATATCCATTTGATGAATTTGGAAGTCATATACCACAGCTAACACAATTAACATCCAAATAAATGTAATTCTAGTTACTGGCGTGTATGTGTTGAAAAGATCAAGACCTTGTTTTTGTCTTAAACATTTGACAAAAAGTCTTGCTTTATGTTGGTAAACAGTTTCATTGTCTTTCATTTTTCCTTTTGAGTATTCACTTTAACTTAAAGGTTTATTTCCTAGAGGAAGATCAACAAACTTAAAAAAGGATTTCTCAATATTGAACCAATCTCACTATTGACACAATTTGTCTAAAAGGATGAGTCTACAGAAGACACAAGAAATGTTACAAAATCATATTCGAAGGAAGTAGGTATCCTTTGACATTTACTACGCCTCTGAATCTCTTTATTAAGTATATTCTCCTATTGTTCTTTCCAAGGTCGTTTACACCTTTCACTAGACTATTCAAGTCTAAGTTTACTTTCCACAGTCTTAGGTCATATTTTAAACATTTTAGGAATAGGAACTTGAACTTTGAATAGACACCCCCACACTTTGAAATATTTCAAGTTAGGTTTCCTTCCTTTCCATTTCTCATATGGAATAGATTGTCTCCTAAACAAACAAAATTGATTTCTTTCTTAAAAGACAACATTTGAGAGTTCCCTTTTGTAGTAAGGATTGTTCCTCCACACAAGTTTTGAGGTAAACCCACACTAATAAATAATGCATTTATCGTTTCTTTCAACGTTCGATTTTTCATTAGATTGAGGTTAATAGGGCAGCAGTTTGATGGATAATTCCACTTTCCAAACATATTTCTGCACAAGGAGATTTATACTCTCCATTTTTTAAATATATTTTCTTGATATCCTTTAGCTCGATTTTTACATTATTTATGTAATTGTTTGTCACGACCTAGAACGTCAGGATTGACACCCACACTAACCCTCCAGTGGGAGAACCATTACTACAACCCAAATAATTCTTTTTGAAAACTAAGACATTTAAAGATAGAAGCATGTTTAAATGACAAAATAATAAATACTAAGTCCCTATAAACTCCAAAGGTTTAACAAAAAAAACTAAAACTAATATGGAAGAACAACCCCTAAAACCTAAAAGTCAATGTACCAAAACTCTACTAACGGCAAGTCTAAGAATAAAGGGTACAACCCCGATTCTAAACAAACAGTAAACTCCTGCTTTATCAATGTTATGATTTTCAATTGTAAACTTCTATGTGACGCCCTAATCACTTTCGAACCCAACATAGAATTCGCCGCAAAGTTTACGTCGTTATAAAACTTTGTTATATAATAGCCGTGAGCTAAATTAGTGAAGATGCAACTAATCCCTTGCTTCATGCTCCAACATAGGATTAGACTCACTAGGGTAATTAGAGTTTTAATTTCTCGAAGTGCGTGATTTGATGGTCTTTTTCAATCACCCTCCATAACATAATAAATGTCTCTTTGAGATAGTTGAGTTTATTCTTTTTTTCCCATTTAATGCAATGTGTCCATGGTTTATAGATTCTTCTTTTTTCTTCATTGGATAATAACTAATAATATGTGGTCACCTTCTTCATCCTCTTGTGGTAGTTTCTTATATTTTTGTTGTTCATCCTTATTAAGGCTTGAGTTATGCTCATACACGGGAATATTTTTTACAATTCTTTAGGCCTTCTTAGGTGATTTAATCTTAAAGGGGATAGGGATAAATTAGTATATTTTGAAAGATTTCTTTCTCTCTTCTTGCCCTCAATCTTGGCTTAATTATAATCCTTCTTTATCTTATGGGGTTAGTGGAATTAGGTTTCGAGAAACAGAACGCGATAACTATTTTAAGACAAAGGTGATATTAAAGTAAGTGATAAGGTAGATTTTTTCTCTCTTTTGTTCCATTGTCTTATAACTATTCACACGCTAGCAAGCGATTCTTATGAATTTTATGCCTCCATGGCCGAAATAATTTCTCCCCAGCCTCAAGGTGTGGAAAAGAGACTAGAAAACCTAGTTATGCGTCTATGTCTAATCCATCAACTTGCACTCCAATCCATTAAAATTAAAACATGTGATACATGTTCATGGGGAACCTACAGTGAGTTTCAGCTTTTCGAATTTGGAATCGTATATCCAAGAAGAGAATTTGCAATATGCTATTGTTCCTAAGTTCTCTTATGGGAGACCTGATATGATTGATCTAAGAAAGATTTATACACGACATTTTGAAATCAAAGGAGATTGCAATTCGGGACTACTGGATCATCGTAATGTTTTGCTGAGATTATCGAATAATGAAGACCTTGTGGAGGTGTATTCTAGGCAGTATCATTCATCACACTAAAAGAAAAGAGTGTGAATAATCAATACAAATGTAGACTTAAACGTTGGACACCATGGTTTAATCCAAATGAGAAGACACCAGTTTCTTTAGCTTTGATTTCTTTCCCGAGTCTATCAACTAGATGTTTGGTCGTGAAGCCCTATTTTCACTAGCATCAGCTGTTGAGGCACCACTAGAAGTTGATAAGGCAACAACTGGTAAGGTAAGAACTACTGTAGCAAGGTTATAGGTGGATGTTAATCTATTATCATCTCTTCTGGATGGAGTTTTTTTAAAAAATGAAAAAATAGGTGTCGTTAAGGAGGTGTTGCAAAAAATTGTATATGACAAATTGCCCTTGTACTGCACAACATGTAAACATCAGAGTCACACGGAGGAAGAATGTAGACTGACTATGGAGATCGAAGGTGTATTGATCGATGAAATAAAAATTAACGGAGAATAGTTTGAAGGAGATTCGCGATAAATTTTGGATGAGAAAAGAAAGTTCCTTCTCTTGAACAAACTAGAAAAGAAGCAACATTGCCAAATTCTTCGAACATCAATTCTAGAAAAATAGTGTGCATAACCTTAACAAGGAAAAACACGCTAAAACAACTAGTCAAGAAAAAGTTAACACACAAGGTATCCTGCTTCTTACTGCAATATCTAGTCTTAAAGAAGATATTGGAACGCTGACTAGTAGGATAAACGAGCAACTTGGTGCGGCTGCAATGGGTTCTTCCACTCCTATACATACTGATGCTGAGGCACAAAATAATGCAGATAATAACTCTAGGGAGATGATCGTTTGATCACAAGTTCCTACACGACAATTATCATCTAGATTTGTGAACAATTGAGAGTTAGGTTCGCCTAATGCAATTGTGGTTACTAAATCAAATCAAGATGAAGCCAAAAAAGGCACCTCTACCGCAGAACATATATCTATAAATAAAGAGACCCAACTAAACTAAATGACTGACTATCCATCTATGAAACCTCTCAAAATACTATGATGAATGTCGGGACAAACCCTACAACATTCTATGATGAAAAGACTGGAAAGCAATAACAAGGATCTTCCGGAATGTAAGGAGGCTCACCACTGACTTTGAGTGCTCAAACTGGATCAATGAGGCGCTGGATGCTAATCATGGTTACCTGTGTCTGTGTGTCTGCATCTTAAGACGATGCAGGCCTACTATAATCAGTACATTGAATGTACGAGTATGCGAGTTGGAATGCTAACAACGACTTAAGCTTGATAAAAATAAGATGAACTTACCTTAGCTCTGCTCAACTCATGAATACTCAACTCAATGCATATATATAAGGAAATTAAAACATATTTCATACACATAAAGCTTTGTAAAACAATACAACAACTTAGTTCATTAAAGGAAATGCAATAACAAACTCAACTTTACTTGTATATGAAAATAATATAGTTATGCAGGAGATTCTCTAACCGACAACCACCACTATGAGCCTAAGTGGGGATACAATGTCTTGCCCACGCTGCAAGAACAATCATATACTTTGTCGTCCCATAGAACTCCTTAACTTAGTGGATCCACTAGCTTAACTTAAGTGATCATCTAAAAAGTATGACCGTTAACACCAATGATAGATAGATGGTTTACATGGGGTCTTAAGTTAATATGAACTCTTATCACCACATTGGTGCTCAATCATACTCCCAAAATATACTTTAGCTCATGCTTTTAAAATAACTTCCTTTTTTGGGTTGAGATAATTGCTCAACAGTTAGCTTTAAAAGTTCTCTTGGAATTAATGTTCCATTTTATTGTTAAAAACACTTTTGGGAAATCTTAGTTTCTTCATAACTGAAATGTAAAACATTTATAAACTCTCTTGCGAATACTTAGTTTCTTTATATCTTTTGAGAAATGAACTCAACTTTTTACTCTTTGCTTGACTTAAAACTTTTGATCTTAATAAACTCTTTAGGGAATACTTAGTTCTCTTATACTTCTTTGAAGGAAAGACTTCAACTTTTACTTTTTCTTTCACTCGAAAATTGAGCCTTAAAACGAGTTAAAACTTTTAAATAAGACTCTTGGAAACTTTAAGAACTGTACTTTGACTTAGTTCTTAATTTTAAGACTTAACTCTTAGCTTCTTAGACTTTGATCTTAAATTTTCTTGAATTGAATTATGGATTCAAGGTTCATGATTTTAATGTTTATAGATTATTTCATTATGTTTAGATTTACCTTAGAGTATTGGAATCGACTAGGAGTTTTAGGCACATCTCTTCGGAACTAGTACGACAAGATGGGGAAATAATGGGGTCTCCAGGCGTCCTTGCCTCTCTAAGAGGTGTGGAGCTCCAGAGCCTGACGGACAGTATCTCTCCTGAGGGGGTCTGGCTGGCGCGACATGCAAGAGCCTGACGGATACAATTTGTCCTAAGGGTCTCTTGTTGGCGCGACACCCAGGGCCTGTCAAAATGGATTTTCTTCTTTTCTTCTCCATTTTTCAACTCCAAACATTTTACACTTCCATGATTATTTCCTCCAAACGCTTAGGATCACTAATAACCTCAATACCCAATAGATTATTCCCTAAAAAACATGGAAATATGAATCAAATAAACTAAAGGCATAACACAACTCAACCAACAAGAATTCAATCATTGTTCTTCAAGAACTTCAATCTTCATCATTCAAACTACTCAAAATTTGCTGAATTGAACAAGTTAGTGTGTGGGTGAACTAACCCAACACTAAAATATCTCACATATCTTAACAAATATCACCCCAACGAATTCCACTCAAAGAACTTGGCATTCTTGATGAATTCTTGGTCTTTCCCCCTTCTTATTCTTCTCTTCTCTTTTCTCACAATCCCTAAGAGTGAATAACTTTTATAAAGTTGACTTAAGGCTTAGTTTTACCCCTAATGAAGCCTTAAAACAAATTAGGAAATAGCTGTGTCAAAAGGCCACTTTACCCTTACTAAAATCTGGATTTGGACCTTCCCCAATCCAAATGTCCAATTTTCGATAGGCATATCTCCCTCATACGATATCAAAAATGTGTAAACTTGACGGCGTTGGAAGGATATCCTCAAGGGCTTTCCAATAATATAAAGAACTGACTCTTACTCCTCCTGATCTAGAAGTTATGACCATTTGAAAATGACAAAATACTCATTTTCTTAACTTAACATATTTTCCAGATTTTTCCTATTCTTTCCAAAAATAATAAATTTTAGTTTCCTAGCAATTTATTGGCTATTACGAGTTATGAGATGATACAAATTGTCTATGAAAAATTTCCCTTGTACTGCACAACATGTAAACATCAAGTTCACAAGGAGGAATAATGTAGACTGACTATGGAGATCGAAGGTGGATTGATCGACTAAACAAAAATGAACGGACAAAAGTTTGAAGGAGATTTGCGATCAATTTTGTATGAGAAAAAGAAAGTTCCTTCTCATCAACAAACTGGAAAAGAGGTAACATTACCAAATTCGTCTATCATGAATTCTGGAAAAAATAGTGTGGATAACCTTAAAAAGGAGAGACACCCTACAAGAACTAGTCAAAAAGAGTTAACAGACTAGGTATCATGTTTCTTACTGCAACATCTGGGCTTAAAGAGGATATTGGAACACTCACTAGTAATATGAATGAGCAACTTGGTGCGGCTGCAATGGCTTCTTCCACAACAATACATATTGCTGTTGAGGCATAAATAATACAGATAATAAATCTCAGGAGTTTATCGTTAGATCATAAGTCGCTACACGGCAGTTATCGTCTAAATTTATGAACGATGGAGAGTTGGGTTCGCCTAATGCAGTTGTGGTTACTATGTCAAAGCATTATGAAGCCAAACAAGGCTCCTCTACCGCAGAAAAAAACCAGTAATCAATAGACTTTGGTCTCACATAAAAAAAACTGTTGACTTTAAATCCTCAAATAATCACATGTTGCAGCAATAAAAAATCTACACAAGTTGATCTTGATAGAAGTAATATTGTTATTGAATGTATTCAGTTTGATGTGTTGCAAGATGAGAATTTTGGACAATATGAAGTGCTACGTGGTATGACTGGATTATATGCTGAATATGGGAATACTTTAGACTTGGAAAACCCGATTGAGCAAACACGGAAGTTAAAAGAACGCTTCCATGCTGATCATACTGATCAACAAGCTCTTGTGACACATGAAAAGGAGTCCATTGTAACATAGGAGATATATGGAAAAGAAATCAATCCAAATACACCTTCCATGTTTATTTTGAATCAAGAGATGGCTACAACCGATTTAAATGAGGCTACGGAAAAACAAGGGGAAACGACAAAGATGGGAAGATTTAGTTTAGGCGGAGACTCATTGTCACAACCGGAGTCTAGACCCCAGA
This sequence comes from Solanum sitiens, assembly GCA_016801875.1. NCBI lineage: Eukaryota > Viridiplantae > Streptophyta > Magnoliopsida > Solanales > Solanaceae > Solanum > Solanum sitiens. Next base: position 4,395,580 of record JABWTJ010000018.1, read on the forward strand.
CGAGACCGGCGTCGTTGACCTCATAGAGGTCGCAGACAATCCTACATACGTCATCGTTACTTCATCTAGGTTAATTTTAGCGGAAAATTTGAAATTTTTGTTACTTAACATTCATATAAGACATTCTACTTAAACTCATAAACGTTCACAATCAACCATCTAATATTAAGATCATCAAATGAAAAAAATAGTTCAATACTGCATTAAGTGTATACTTGCCAAAATGGCACCAATACAATATCTGAAATAAGATGAGAATGAAACGCTAGTGGAACATACTCCACTAACTCAAACCTATATCTAAGCTAGAATATAATGGGCAAGCATCCTCGAAAGCATGAGGGCCTACCAAATCCGGATGAATGCTCCACATCTGAATCGCTGCAACATCGTACTGTAAGCTCTAACGTCCACCTGTTCCTGCACCTAAAAGTAGATATTGTATGTGATTAGTACACACTTGTACTAAGTATGGGTATATGCAAGCACACACCAAGGACATGCATGAGTAAGAATAGCTCTTTCCTAACAACATGATTTATGGAAAGTCAAGTAAGTGGACTTGCCAAATTTGGATTTGGAAAGTCAGTGGACTTGACAAATTTGGATTAGGAAAGTCATGCCATGAGAGTAACATGCATCATCATACTTATCATTTTGTAAGCAGCACATAACGTATTGCACATATCATATCACGTAGTTCACATCATTCTTTCATATGCCACGAGACCTTGGAATCATGGACTTGACATTAGGACTTTCCAAAATGAGGGCTCAACATATGGGACCTCAACTAGGGAGCCTTTTTTAGCAAACACAGAGTCTGCTTCATTCATTCATACGTACTTCATTTTCATTCATTCATATACTAGTGCAATCACTACTCATACCTAGGATGTAGTTTATGACTCTCATCGGGTTTGCTGTGCAATGACCAATAATAACATATTGTCATTACTTAAGTCTAGCTCACCTATTGATTATCCTATCTTAACACCTTTGGTATCGTTTATTTCATTATGTGCATCATTTGAGGCTGGTCTCATTCTTTCTTTTGGAACTTTATCCTTAACTGACACAGATCATGTGAGCATCATGAAATCCTGTGTGTAATCCCCACACCGAAAAGAGGTGGAATCACCGGCCAAAGTGAACCAAAACATGCTAGTGTATATAGGGAAATCAAACCCTGCTAGATCCCTATATTGGCAGTATAGGTTCAAAGACTAGGAGATATAAGGAGACCCATACCCGGCATGCCGGACAGTCTCATCTCATGAGAGTTACGTGAACCTCCGCCCTTCCCAAAGGAAGGCATCACCGCTCATAGCTAGCCTATCAGTGCTCAGTATAAAGTTCCATTACATTCAACTCATACATCATGGAAGCTGGCTTCTAGCATGAGGACATCATAGCTCATTAGATGATTTCTCATCTCATCATTAGTATTAAGTATGCATTAACTTCAATACTTTCATTAGAGTGTTAATAGAGACTGGTCTCTTCATTAGCTTTACAATCTCATAGGTGAGTACGTTTTGGTAACATTTACTTAGGCTCATTTCAGATTGCTCTCATATTTCACATTAGCCTCTTATCAAATTGTCACCTCATTCATTAACTTTAACACATTTGCTTTTCATAATTACTCACCCCTTCACGTGAATGTTCATTTCATCATATGCCAATGCACTTGGCCATTTAGTGTGTTTCACACTCTTACTTAACCCTTTTAGGGTTACATCATTTTATCACATACATCTTAGGTTCACCTACTTTTAAACGTATGCTAGACTTATGAGTCCACACATACAAGCCATGAGGTTTCATTCATAGTTTGTCTAAGTGATTCATGTTTACCCAAGATTATGTGGTACAAGACTTATGCATCTTGTAGGTATGCCAAGATATTGATTTCGATCTTTAGAGGCAGAATTCATTAAATATTTATTTACGTATGACTTATGTGTCAATACAGAATTGGGCAAGGGAACCCGATTTCGAATCCGTTGGGCAACACTTAATCTTATATTAAACTTGGTGATTGCATTTTTCAGATTTGGGGGACCCTAGTTCGATCCCCATCAGCCCCATAATATTTCCTTTCTTTTTCCCCTCTCTTTTTCGTCCAAGGCAAGAGGTTGGGGGTTCAATCCCCACTCTCCACATTTATTTTTCTCCTAACTCTTTCATCCATTCAAGAGGTTGGGGGTTCAATCCCCACTCTCCACATTTATTTATTTTCCTTTATTTTTCTCCTAACTCTCTCATCTATTCAAGAGGTTGTGGGTTCAATCCCCACTCTGCACATTTATTTTTCTCCTTTGTTTTTCTCCTAACTCTCTCATCCATTCAAGAGGTTGGGGGTTTAATCCCCACTCTCCACATTTATTTTTCTCCTTTATTTTTCTCCTAACTCTCTCATCCATTCAGGAGGTTGAGGGTTCAATCACCACTCTCCACATTTATTTTTTTTCCCTGTATTTTTCTCCTAACTCTCTCATCCATTCAAGAGGTTGGGGGGTTCAATCCCCACTCTCCACATTTATTTTTCCTTTCATTTTTAATGAATTTTTTATGTAATTTACATTTGGTGAGGTCCTGGGTTCAATTCCCAATGACCTCACAATTATTTTTTAAAAAACAATTAGTCATTTTGGCCGAGATTTGGTCTCTTCCAATCCATTTTTCTCTCATTCTTTTGTTGCTTTTTTGTAGCATTTTGAGTGAAATTCAGTCAGCCGCCTTAACCTTTTATGAAAATCACATTTTTAGCATTTTTACACACGCAAAACACAACATTTAACATTCAAACTTCAGGTAGCAAACATAGTCAAATTTTCAGCACACACATGCTCAAAACAGTCCACTTAATGCACTTTTTCGGAATATATTTTTCTTCCTTTACATGATTTCTTACCACACATTCAACACATAATCACAACCAGACCTAACATTATCTACCAGAAGACATACCAACGCATGCTTTGAATCGTTCAAAGGATCTAATGACAGGGGCATGCAACGGGGACAACCTTAGTCTTTCAATCGTGATTTAAACTGAACCTTAAGGGTCTCTTGGGAAAGGGACCAAGAGAGAAAAAAACCCATACCTTAATGTCGTTCAAAACTTGTTTAAATGCTGCCAATTTACCATGAAACCAAGCCTCACCACCGAAACTTCAAGCACAATCCCGTCAAGAACTTGTTGTTGGTTTTCATTTTTAGCTAAGTTTTTCGTTTGAGTTTTTGTATGTAAGTTCTTCAAGAGTGAAGAACTATTATTTTCAGTTATTTTAATGATAAAAAACGTGAGAATGAGAGTGAGAGACGTGAGAATGAGAGGATTAGGATTATGATTAGGATTAGCAGAGTTAGGTGGAGACTAAGTCAAACTAGGACTCCTCATTATTTATTAATTTTATTATTATTATTATTTTATTAAAAATCTGATTTTTCCCTTACTTAAATCAGCTTTTTAAATATTAATTAATTCAACTAATTCACTTAATAAAATTAAATCAATTTAATCCTTGCGTCCACCAAGGCTCGAACCCGGGTGAAGCTAGATTTTGCTTAAAGGGTCAAATTCGGCAACCTCTACCCGAATTGCCCCTCCACCATATTAATTAATTAATTAATTAAATATTTAGGGTAATTATAATACTACCCTTAGCCTGGAAAAGACCATTTTACCCCTAGACCCTCCAAACTTAAGATTACCCCTTTTCAAGTCTGGTTAAGACTCATCCGGGTAAATCTTCATATTCGGGTGCCCTACATGGCTGGACCCAACCTTTCCTAGATCAACTTACTCACCAAGTTAGTTGGCTTGGTTGTTGCAGAGGTTCAGAGGTCTGGTTCTACGTGCATCAATTCGTGTGAACCCGATCTAATCTAGGCATTCTAGATACATTAGACATTACTTAGCATAGTCATTTTTAGGGTTGTTACATTATCCCCCCCCTTAGGAACATTCGTCCCGGAATGACACTACACATCATTTTAAAATAAAGAGGGTGATTTTTGAAGATATCTTAACATACTTGAGACTTTACGCTTTGTGAATTTCTGTTTCACACTTACTCTGGATAATGCATGTTACTCAAGCTTATCTGAAGCTTCATATTTGAGATTGAGGAACTTTATTCTCAATCACACTTAACTTGATGCACCTCACAACTCATGCAACACAAAAATCATGTCCACGCTATACAAAAACAGCAACATGACATCCAAACATGAATTCATTTTAACTCACATAGTGATATTATTACTCATACGATTATGGACTTACAACACCAAGTCGACTATTGCACTAAAACTTAGAGTTTCTTAAACAAAACCAGCCTTAGGGGGAGTATATCTAACCCCTTAAATAACATCTTGTTGGCCTTAAGATTTGAAATTATATGGCTTTGTTGGATTGATCCACGCCCTACCCATTTATACCCTATCTCATTTGGCAACTGAAACCTCACTAAACTGGTTTGATAGTCTATGGTAGCATAACACTTATGGAGAAAATCCATACCTAAGCTATTCAATGCCTTTTATTGGTAAATATATCATTCACATATTAGTAGGTTGGTGCACATCCTTGAAACCTACTAGAAGCTTCGCATTAATAGACTAAGGAACTCCTTCCTAAACTAGTCTCATCAAAGCATACAACATAAACACATAAGTCACATAAGTCAGCAACCAACATGACGACTCCAACATATTAACTTCATACTAGTGCGTAAAACCATACACATGAAAAACTAATTTAGGCTACGCACCTGAGACATCACCAAAGGTGTCTTCCCCTATACCTCTAGACTTGAGTGCGAAGAATCGTTGCCTCCTTAGAGCCTCTTCACTTGGACCATACGACTGAACTTTCTCCTTCCCTTTTTCTCGACCTCTCATATAAGGACAATCCTTCATCATGTGACCCATTTTCCACAACTGTAACAAGCGTTAGAGCCCCTCCTACACTCTCCTCCATGAAGTTTGCCACACTTCCTACAAGGTGGCCTCTCCTGAGGTGTATCTACTTCACTGTTTCTCTTAACTCTGGGCTCGAAATCCCTTTCATAGCGACCCTTGGATGAACTTAACTCCCCTTGGTGGGAGAGTCCCTTCTTAAACCTGGGCTTATCCCTGATTTCAGTACTGTTCCTCCTTGAAAAATTCTTCTCAGCTTGCCTTGACCTGTTCCCTGCCCTAGTATGCTTTCTCTCCCTGCATTCATCCACTTGTTGGACATGGACCATAAGCATGGAAAGGCCCATGCTGGCATGCAGCATAGCTGCCCTACACTCCTCTTTGAGATTCTCAGCAATCTTAGATCTAGTGTAAACGGGAGGATTCATCCTCGTGAAGTCCCTTAACCTGCTAGCCATGGTACTGGCATGTGGGTTCTTCCTGGGAACACCTTGTTGCTCTGCCTTCGTTTCTTCTCGTATTCATCTTTCTGAATCTCAAAAGTTGATGTTAGATACGCTCTTAACACCAAGAAACAGATAATAGAGAAGGCACGATATGATCAGAAGAAGGGATTTTTTCCTACGCATCATGCAGTCTCTAATTCAGGATAGTGGTGCACTTCACTACCATGACTTAGAAACTACTCAATGTGGTTGATGTGAACTTATTATCCTCGGAATTTAACCTAATGCTCTAATACCAACTTTGTCATGATCGGAGTGTAGACCCCAGTCGAGACCGGTGTCATTGACCTCTCAGAGGTCGCAGACAAGCCTACATACGTCATCGTTACTTCATCTAGGTTAATTTTAGCCGAAAATTTGAACTTTTTCTTACTTAACATTCATATAAGACATTCTACTTAAACTCATAAACGTTCACAATCAACCATCTAATATTAAGATAATCAAATGAAAGAAATAGTTCAATACTGCATTAAGTGTATACTTGCCAAAATGGCACCATTACAATGTCTGACATAAGATGAGAAAGAAACGCTAGTGGAACATACTCCACTAACTCAAACCTATATCTAAGCTAGAATATAATGGGCAAGAGTCCTCGAAAGCATGAGGGCCTACCAAATCCGGATGAATGCTCCACGTCCGAATCGCTGCAATGTCGTACTGTAAGCTCTAACGTCCACCTGTTCCTGCACCTAAAAGTAGATATTGTATGGGATTAGTACACACTTGTACTAAGTATGGGTATATGCAAGCACACACCAAGTACATGCATGAGTAAGAATAGCTCTTTCCTAACAACATGATTTAAGGAAAGTCAAGTTAGTGGACTTGCCAAATTTGGATTAGAAAAGTCAGTGGACTTGCCAAATTTGGATTAGGAATGTCAGTGGACTTGCCAAATTTAGATTAGGAAAGTCAGTGGACTTGCCAAATTTGGATTAGGAAAGTCATGCCATGAGAGTAACATGCATCATCATACTTATCATTTCGCAAGCAGCACATAACGTATTGCACATATCATATCACGTAGTTCACATCATTCTTTCACATGCCATGAGACCTTGGAATCATGGACTTGACATTAGGACTTCCCAAAATGAGGGCTCAACATATAGGACCTCAACTAGGGAGCCTTTTTTAGCAAACATAGAGTCTGCTTCATTCATTCATACGTACTTTATTTTCATTCATTCATATACTAGTGCAATCACTAGTCATACCTAGGATGTAGTTTAAGACTGTCATCGGGTTTGCTGTGCAATGACAAAGAATAACCTAGTGTCATTACTTAAGTCTAGCTCACCTCTTGATTATCCTATCCTAACACCTTTGGTATCGTTCATTTCATTGTGTGCATCATTTGAGGCTGACCTCATTCATTCATTGGGAACTTTAACTTTAACAGCCATAGATCATGTGAGCATCATGAAATCCAGTGTCTCCCCGACACCAAAAAGAGGTGGAATCACCTGCCAAAGTGACCCAAAACATGCTAGCGTACAAGGGAATTTAACCCCGCCAGATCCCTATATTGGCAGTATAGGTTCGAAGACTAGGAGATATAAGGAGACCATGCCGGACAGTCTCATCTCATGAGAGTTACGTGAACCTCCGCCCTTCCCGAAGGAAGGCATCACCGCTCATAGCTAGTCTATCGGTGCTCAGTATAATGTTCCATTACATTCAACTCATACGTCATGGAAGCTGGCTTCTAGCATGAGGACATCATAGCTCATTAGATGATTTCTCATCTCATCATTAGTATTAAGTATGCATTAACTTCAATACTTTCATTAGAGTGTTCATAGAGACTGGTCTCTTCATTAGCTTTACACTCTCATAGGTGAGTACGCTTTGGTAACATTTACTTAGGCTCATTTGAGATTGATCTCATCTTTCGTATTAGCCTCTTATCATATTGTCACCTCATTCATTAACTTTAACACATTTGCTTTTCATAATTACTCACCCCTTCACGTGAATGTTCATTTCATCATATGCCAATGCACTTGGACATTTAGTGTGTTTCACACTCTTACTAAACCGTTCTAGGGTTACATCATTTTATCACATACATCTTAGGTTCACCTACTTTTAAACGTATGCTAGACTTATGAGTCCACACATACAAGCCATGAGACTTCATTCATAGTTTGTCTAAGTGATTCATGTTTACCCAAGATTATGTGGTGCAAGACTTATGCATCTTGTAGGTATGCCAAGATATTGATTTCGATCTTTAGAGGCAACATTCATTAAATATTTGTTTACATATGACTTATGTGTCAATACGGAATTGGGCAAGGGAACCCGATTTCGAATCCCTTGGGCAACACTTAATCTTATATTAAACTTGGTGATAGCATTTTTCAGATTTGGAGGACCCTAGTTCGATCCCCATCAGCCCCATAACATTTCCTTTCTTTTTCCCATCTCTTTTTCTTCCAAGGCAAGAGGTTGGGGTTCAATCCCCACTCTCCACATTTATTTTTCTCCTTTATTTTTCTCCTAACTCTTTCATAAATTCAAGAGGTTGGGGGTTCAATCCCCACTCTCCATATTTTTTTCCCTTTATTTTTCTCCTAACTCTCTCATCTATTCAAGAGGTTGTGGGTTCAATCCCCACTCTCCACATTTATTTTTCTCCTTTATTTTTCTCCTAACTCTCTCATCCATTCAAGAGGTTGGGGGTTCAATCCCCACTCTCCACATTTATTTTTCTCCTTTATTTTTCTCCTAACTCTCTCATCCATTCAAGAGGTTGGGGGTTCAATTGCCACTCTCCACATTTATTTATTTTTCCTTTATTTTTCTCCTAACTCTCTAATCCATTCAAGAGGTTGGAGGTTCAATCCCCACTCTCCACATTTATTTTTCCTTTCATTTTTAATGAAATTTTTAGGTAATTTACATTTGGTGAGGTCTTGGGTTCAATTCCCAATGACCTCACAATTTTTAAACTTTTTTTAAAATTAGTCATTTTGGCCGAGACTACAAATTTCCAGCAAGGTTTCTTCCAATCCATTTTTCTCTCATTCTTTTGTTGATTTTTTTGTAGCATTTTGAGTTACATTCAGTCAGCCACCTTAACCTTTTATGAACATCACGTTTTTAGCATTTTTACACACGCAAAACACAACATTTAACATACAAACTTCAGGCAGCAAACTTAGTCAAATTTTCAGCACACACATGCTTAAAACAGTCCACTTAATGCACTTTTCCGGAATATATTTTTCATCGTATACATGATTTCTTACCACACATTCAACACATAATCACAATCAGACCGAACATTATCTACCAGAAGACATACCAACGCATGCTTTGAATCGTTCAAAGGATCTAATGACAGGGGCATGCAACGGGGACAACCTTAGTCTTTCAATCGTGATTTAAACTGAACCTTAAGGGTCTCTTCGGAAAGGGACCAAGAGAGAAGAAAACCCATACCTTAATATCGTTCAAAACTTGTTTAAATGCTGCCAATTTACCATGAAACCAAGCCTCACCACCGAAACTTCAAGCACAATCCCGTCAAGAACTTGTTGTTGATTTTCGTTTTTAGCTTAGTTTTTCGTTTGAGTTTTTGTGTGTAAGTTCTTCAAGAGTGAAGAACTATTATTTTCAGTTATTTTAATGATAAAGAACGTGAGAATGAGAGTGAGAGACGTGAGAATGAGAGGATTAGGATTAGGAGAGTTAGGTGGAGACTAAGTCAAACTAGGACTCCTCATTATTTATTAATTTTATTATTATTAATTTTTAATTAAAAATCTGATTTTTCCCTTACTTAAATCAGCTTTTTAAATATTAATTAATTCAACTAATTCACTTAATAAAATCAAATCAATTTAATCCTTGATTCCACCAAGGCTCGAACCCGGGTGAAGCTTGATTTTGCTTAAAGGGTCAAATTCGGCAACCTCTACCCGAATTGCCCCTCCACCATATTAATTAATTAATTAATTAAATATTTAGGGTAATTATAATACTACCCTTAGCCTGGAAAAGACCATTTTACCCCTAGACCCTCCAAACTTAAGATTACCCTTTTTTAAGTCTGGTTAAGACTCATCCGGGTAAATCTTCATATTCGGGTGCCCTACATGGCTGGACCCAACCTTTCCTAGCTCAACTAACTCACCAAGTTAGTTGGCTTGGTTGTTACAGAGGTTCAGAGGTCTGGTTCTACGCGCATCAATTCGTGTGAACCCGATCTAATCTAGGCATTCTAGATACATTAGACATTACTTAACATAGTCATTTTTAGGGTTGTTACACTCATACCCCTTCACTTAGTAGGAGTAAGTTAAGATATCAATCACTCAAATTTATTCCTACAAGTAAGACAAAATCATATATGGGAGTCTTAGAGACTTCATCTAAATTGAGTGCTACAAAAGTAAACTTGGATAATAGGGATTTCTTTCCTGACTTGGGCAACGACATGTCTGATGGGGATGATGAAGATGATATGTTGGATATATTCTTTGATATGGTGAATAAGGATTGGCATCTTTCACCTACACAACAAAGAATGGAAGCACCTAATGTAAAAAGAAGACATATGGAACACAACATAGTTAAGATTATAAGGTGAGTGAGGAATTTGTTCCAAGGAACCTATCGATGCGACTTGCAAAGCAAAATCATATGATAGTTTCAACAACTTTATCAAGATACAACAAATCCAAAAAGAAATGATGAATTATCAATGATTTGCAGACAAATTTGAAGAAGAAGATAAGAAGAAAATACTTCAGATTACTTTAGACGGGAAAACTATCTTTTTTAGTTCATACTTATATCAAATGAAGTTTGAGTTGGATAACTCATCTTTATTCCTGGATTTTATATGCATTACTAAACATCCTAATTTTTAATATCATCATATTGAGGATTATAAACTCGGTGATGATCATAGAATACCTTTTTATTTTCTCCATTCTTCTTAATTAGTAGAGACTTGTTATCTCATTAGGAATAGTAAGGTAAGACCTCTCCCCCCCCCCCTTTCTTCTACTTATCCCTATTAATATCTTTTTTTTTTCCAATAAAAAGCCGCTAGACACTCTGACTAGTGGTAAATTTACTAAAAAATCTATTCACAAAGTTGCAAATAGTAATTCATTTGATTTTAACATATATAAGGCAAAACCAACCAAGAGTAACATTACATAACGTTTACAAAATAAAATGCGTACTTGAGCACTTGATAAATACATATACTTGCAATTATAAGAAGACAATTTATGAAAAAAACTATCTGAAATTTCATACCCTAGCAAATTAAGAGCAACTTTGTCTGTCTTTTTTTTTTTTTAAAAAAAAGCAAACATATATAACATTTGCCTAGCATCTTCCTGAGACAAACTAAAATAGCCAAAATGCAATCCAAAGAAATTGTAGCTAATTTATTGCAATCAAACGGGTGTTGGGATCTTCTGAACCTGCAAAACATTTGCAATAGGGCTCCGAATCAACTTGAAGCGACAAGTTTCACCATTAGCTATCTTGTTATCATTTCGAAATGCAATCCATCCTCTTTTTATGATAACCATACTCCTATAATACTCTATATCCACTTCCCATTCTACTCCTTCTTCATTAACCAGCCTCATATTCTTCATGTTGATTATGTCAATACTTTGGGCGAATCTCAACGGGATAGTCTAATAGACATATTCATCAAACAATCATGATCATTAGATTTTCAGAAAAAATAGTTAGTATTTAATTGAATGAAAAACTAGAAAATTTGAAGACACAAAGTAAAAACTATTAAACCTTACCATATAAGTAGCATGTGCCTGTTTTATAACCATTTCAAAATACGGATTGTCACCATTTAAGTTCACCAAGTTGTGTCGACTTCTATAAATCTTTGGACCAACTTGTTCACTTCTACTATTAGCTTCTCCAACCTCATTATCTGCAACAACTTGATATTAGTATGACAACTAGTACGATATAATTCCTACCGAAATCTTATGGAATATTTAAGACCACAAGTTTAAAAAGTCTTATGGAAATATATATTAGTGTCATGACAGGCATGTTTCTTGAAATCGATATCCAAATGCAATGTATATATGACTACTAAATGGATTCACCTTAATTGCTAATAAACCAGTTAAGATGTTTACTTACCTTGCTCAATTACATCAGCATTAGCTTGAAGGTTAACTGGAATATCTTCCTCGATTACATCAACATTATCTTGGAGGACTAGAATAACTTCCTCTTCCTCGTCAGCTTCAATATCTTGATGTATTGGATATTCAATTTCTGTTGTACTCTGATCATATATAGCGACACCAAAGTGAGAACGCGGGATGTATGTGAATATTAATAAGCTACTGACGCTTATTGAGTAATAGACACAGAAATCATTCCATCCTTTGGCTAGCCAAATTTGGCCTTGAGACTTTTCCACTTCAACCTCCCATGATTTTCCATGGGGAGCCTTAAGAAACACGGGGTTTAACATGTTCTTACAATGTCTTTTCGCAAATACTACTGGAATCCTCTGTGTGCAAAAGAAATTTGAATTTAGTTTCATAAGACACAATTAGTTCTAGGACAAAATCAATAATTAACAAGGACTAAAATTACGATAACACTAAAATAAAATTGGGAAACTGTGAGCAAAAAAAAGATGAACTTACAAGACGGAATAATTCATCTGAGGAATTAATGATTTGGATGAACTTAGGGTTGTTGAGATAAGAGTTTACCATGATGGATAGTAGGATGGGAAATTGTTGAAGAACTTGTTTACTATATATAGTACTGTGGTTCACGAGGACAATGCAATGCTTGTATCACGAGGATTGTATTGTATATCTCACTCACATGATTCCTGTGACGAGTACTATATATTACTTTGTATTTGAATGAACTTCCCCTTTTTATTTTTTTTATTTTTGACTTCTATTTAAGACACATTCTTCTAACCCTATTAATTACCACTTATTTACACTCTTTAAGGAGTGAAGTTTGCCGCGCTTAACGCAATTCTAGAATCATCTTTTTTAGTATATTGAAATAAATTTTAAGCAATATATATATACATATAAATATATATATATATATATATATATATATACATATATATATATATATATATATATATATATATATATATATATATATATATATATATATATATATATATATATATATATATATATATATATATATATATATATATATATATATATATATATATTTGAGTTAATTCATAGATGTGAATTATTTAAAAGGTATATGTAGTGTATGAGTGTTTTTTAAAATAAAAACACATACTAAACTCCCCTTAGCCCTTGTGAGTAGGTTTTTCTTTTGCATAGTTTCATCACAAACTAATGAGGAACTAAGAAAAAGTATGTAATGGATATACCTTTCAACTCTCATGTCTTAAGGCTGAGAGATTACTTCCGTTTCATTAATTTTGTCTGTGTTCCAAGATAAGGCTTTACGATTATCATATTAAATTTCAATTGCAATGATAGTGATAAAAGGTTTAAGACAATCAAATTAAAACACTTAATAATAGAAATATGAAATTATCAATCAACTAGTACAACAATACATCTTCTTTATTTTAGGTTACTAATTTAAATTGAATAGTAATATAGATAGACCTATTTTGAATGATATTTTTGAGCTGAATGCTCCTTTAATCTAGCACAATAAATCAGGTATTTCATCAACTAAAATAAGAAAGAGAGGCATAGAGATCCAGATATACATTATCTCAAAAAGTAACAAACATAACACATACTAGCTAAACAAAATATAAGTAGGATCTTAAAGAAGGAAACTAAACAAGTGATCAAGAAATCTTCAATACATTCATTAGAAGGAAATTTGGTGACATTGAACAGAAGTTTTGGTCTACAAGTCTATTCAAAGACACAAACATCGCCAACTTTAAGGTTGTTGTCAAGCACAAACTCCTTCCAACCAGTACTGAACTTCGCGTTTGCTTTTCCAAGAGTGCATTTTACAGTCCATTGTGTTGTTCAGATTGTATTCTTATGATACTTAGAACAAATCTTTAAAGAACTTGGTAAGACACAACAAAGTTTAAGAACATTCACAAATAGAACATTAAAAGTAGTAGAGAAACTATAATCAGAAATAGATTAGAAAAAATATATGAAATATTTTTCTTATATAAGAATTGTTGTCAATCTGTATTTAAAGAATCTTACTGATTCCAACAAACTTTGCAGAAATACAAAGTTACCAAAGTTGTATGAACGAGTGAAGAACAGAATAAGAGAAGAACAAAAATTAATTTACAAATCCAAAATTTGTAACACATATCTGAATCTGAAAAAATAAAAAGAAGATCAAGCCCACTAAATGCACAGTGTCCCCTTAAGAAAATTGTTTCCCTCTATTATCCGAGGTTTGATTCGGAATATGTCCTCCCAGGATAGAATGATCTTAATCACAAGTTTATTGATACAAAAAACACTTGTGTAAACGAGCCATTCAACAACAGTAAAGTACACTTAGAATACTAGATTTAGTAGTAGTAGTAGAAGTCCAGAAATTGGTTCTTAAAATGAGAGGAAATCCCTTGATTTGTAGAAAACAAAGGATAGTGTGAAAAGATTCTTATTGTGCCTTACAAGAAAGGTCACAAACCTTTGAAAAAGTCACAATTTTAATGAAAGATCACCACTATTCATAAAAGTCACAACTTATCATAAAAGTCGCAATTTTTCATAAAACTCGCAACTTTTCATTCTCCATTCACACCTTTTAAAACCCAACAATTCCCCGTATTAATGGGGAATAACTCTAAGACAAAGAAACAGACAAGTATGTGTACTTGACAAGCAAGAATTAATTGCATCTGGATAAGTAGGTTTACCCTGCGACTTTTTGTAGTGAACATATGTCATACATACTCGGTCAATCGGTAGATGGGATATCTTTGAACCGTCGAGCTTTTGTGTGTACCTAAAAACCCATACGTCACTATGTTCAAACTTTCTCTCTAGTTAGGCCTTTTTAGTAAGTGGATCCATCACATTATCCTTTGACTTTACATAGTCAATTATGATAATTCTACTAGAGAGTAGTTTTCTAATGGTATCATGTATATGTCGTATATGACGAGACATTCCATTATACATCATCCTCCATGACCTACGTACTGTATCTTGACTATCAAAGTGTATGCATACTAATGCCAATGGTTTGTGCTAGGAACTGAGTTTACACCCTGGACGTGGCCAGCACTCGAAGACCATTGTTGGTCCCTAAGCGAACCCTCATCCTGGTTGATGATACGCTCAAACTTACTTCTCAAATAAGAAGTAAAGCGGTCGTATCAAGTAAAGAACCCAACTAATGAGGTTAGGATCGATCCCACAAGGAAAATAGTTCAGACTTAACTTTATTGTATTATTACTATTATTTAGCCAACTATTTTCCAAAAAACTAAAAGACAAAAGGGGGGTTTTATTTCTAAATTAATGAAAATGATTAACTAAATAAGATCGAACAACTAACAAATTTAACTTTCGGAGTTTAATCAAATTGTAAAGTTAACTAGGGCTTTAGTGTTCCCCACAGGTTCCTAACTTGGTAAATCTAACTATAACAATTCTATCCTGATATCTTGCATGTAAAGTGATAAGTTATGTATCTCTAAATCCTTGGTCCGGCATCTAGAGAATTTCACTCCGTACCTTGGTCCGGCTACGTGTGTTGCTATACTAACCCTTATCTTTACCTCACATTAAACATCGTATTCGGTATTTGACTAAGCTATTAACTCGTACCAACCAATACTAGTCTATTAGATAGTATACACTAAATCTATGTTGATAATTCTTTTTCCTATTATCTACCTCCTTGGGCCGGCAAGTAGCATTAAGGCGAGTTCTAACATTGGCCACCGTTAAAAAGAATTCTAAACGAAAGAATTATCAATACATGCAAGACACCACTCTAGAAATTGTTATTGAAGTTAGATTTCTACCTTGTTATTCACCCATGGTTCCCACAACCCTAGCTATGAGGTTTAGTTACCCATGTTCGTAATTACACAATTCATATCGTTAATGGAAGAATTCATGCACTTACTTTTATGAAAACGAATAATTTCCCAGAATTTAACTTGATTAATCAACGAAATCCACAACAATCAATTCCCCAAAAAAATCTTAATTCCCCAAATCGAGAGTTTTATAATATAATCCAGAACTATAAACTAAAAATTATCCAGAAAGTCTAACCTCAAAAATGAGGTTTTTCCAACTATTTATAAGAAAAACAAAAACCTAATCAAATAAGGATTCTATTTACTAAAAATCTGTCCAAACGCGTCTGGGTCGACGGACCACGTGACGGACCGTCATGGACACGACGGACCGTCATAGCCTCCGTCGTCCCATACTTCACTTCTTCTCATGTTGCTTTCTTCATTCCCCTCGACGGACAGGTATGACGGACCGTTTCAAGCACGACGATCCGTCGAGGGTCTTCATTCCAAAACACTTGAATTTCTTAGAATTTTGGGTACTGGGACTACTCTCTGATCATTACAACAAACTTGCAGGACGGACCGTCGTAGCTGTGACGGTCCGTCAAGGACTTCCGTAATCCCCCACTTGTCAGACTTCCCCAAATTTCTTTCAGCAACTTCTCCCTTCACTACGGTGCCACCTACGGACCGTCACAGCCACGACGGACCGTCATAGGTTCCGTAGGTGATCTTTTCTGCACTTCTTTCTCAAAAACTCCCGCGTTCATCCTTGGACAGATTTTCTGCAAACAAAAAGAAACTTATATCAAAATCAACACAAAAAGGCTCTCGACACACACTAAACTTAAGGAAAAAGTATTAGAAATACCGTGAAACCACGGTACATCAACACCCTCAACTTAAATTCGTTGTTTGTCCTCAAGCGACGCACTATGACTCACTACAAATTCTTTGTACAAAAGTATCCATATTTTAACTTCCGCAATCATTTGGCTATCAATCTCGATTATTCTCATTATGTTCATGCATGGTCTCACTATTAGGCATTGATTTGTGTAGAATCAAACCATAACCCAGATTTACTACGCAATGATGCCTATCCTCTTCAATTTCTCACCGAGATACTAATATTTCTGGTATTACAACTCCTGTCCTCACTTCAAATAACATCCTCATTTTTCACACAATGATTTTAGTTTGAGTATAAGGATCACGTTTCGACACTCACTCTCAGAACAAATTCACCACTCATTTATACATATTGCCATAGGCTTGCCCTTATTTTCACTACTTCAAATTCCTCATACGCACTTAGGATCACAATAGGACTTTTTTAGATTGTAACATAGGCTCAGGGTCAGGTAGGGTGTATTTAGGTATACTTTAGTGACTTGTTGCCCTCCTTGACATATCATTCTTATTTTGCCCTATTACTCAATTTTCTTTTCACTTTGCTGTTTTCCCTTTCTTATCCTTATGTGTAAGTGACTTTTCTCTTTTCTTGTGTTTCTTTTGCTTTTTTTTTTTTTTTTAGTCACTTCTGTTTTATTCTTTCTTTCTCTTCATTCTTTCAACCCCACTTTCCGTGGTTTTCCTTATAGCAGCCACCCTCAACTCATGATTTTGCCATGAGTCAAGGTTCACAATACCCATGGTTGGGTCAGGGCCAAAACAAGGTTGCTTTCTGCATTAGCCACCCTCAACTTATGCTTTTGACATAAACTGAGGTGCACATGTCCAAGGAGGGACCAGGGCCAACACATTGTTCCCAGAGAAGATCATTTGGGGTAAAAAAAAGATCTAGTTTAGGCTCAATTCATTTGGATCAAAAAGGGATTAACTTCATTTGGTTTTCTGTTATTTTTAGGCTCAAGATTGACTATTTCGAACAAGGGCCTATGATCCTTTCCTAAGTGATTGTTTTGACTCAATTTCAGTAGGACTAACCAGGCAAGTTCTAGCTCAGTATTAATGGTGGTCATTTGACTTTACCTCACACTCACATGACATTCCTTGCATTCCCAGAGTATTGGACACCTAGTTCAAATCTTAGATTCAGGATCATGCAGAAGTGTATCCTTGTTTCATGTTTCAAACCACACAATTATCACTTACTATGCCTAGTCATGCAAATGATTATCGAGATATCATATTTATATTAGCCATCATGCTTCAGATTTATACTGTGTACATAAGATATGACATGTCGGTTCAATAATAAAAGTAATCAGTCTTTTTGGGAAAAAGAACACAGGCAAGAAAACCCCAAAAGAGGATCGTGAACTTGGGCTACTCAGAATTCACCCAAGCGTTCACTTTCCATTTACCCCACCCCCTACAAAAAAAATATGCAATTATCCCCAATGCATAGAAAAGTTAAACTACGTAAAAGGGTAAGTGAAGCAAACCTGAGGCGCTAAGCGCCGGTGATCAGCAAGCTGGTGGGTCCGGTTCCCCGGAACCTGCTCCCTGCATAGTCTGGACATCCTCAGTAATATCCTCAGCATCCACAGCACCATCAGTAGTGCCTCCCACAGAATCTACAATTTTGGAGCTAGACGCCCCGGCAGCTACTTCTACAGCCCTCAACCTACGGGCCTCCTCATCGGCGATCGAGGCTCTCCTCGCAGATTCCATCTCACGGCGCTCCTTCTTCCTCGCCCTAGCCTCATCCTCCTCTCGACCCCTGCGTCTCTTGAGATGCTCTCGTGGGGGAGGTGGTGGAACATCAGAAGTGGTAAACAGGGCGGCCATCACGGTGTCGTCGGCAGGCTCCGCAGAAGGGGCCTCAGACTCGGGCACCCTCGCCTCTAAAATCATATCAAGATCCGCCCGCAGACTCTCAACCGCAGCCTGGAGAGTCGACATGTCCACCGGAGGGGCTGGTCGGGCTAGTACTCGTAATTCAAATGCGTCTAAGCGCTGGTGTACCTCGGCGATCTGCCTCTCTGTGTGCTGTACCATCTTGCGCTCCATGCGCTCCTCTGTCTCAGCAATAGTCTTCTGTATCCACGGCTGAATGTGATGCAGAAGAGTAGCCATCTGTGCCTCAAGTTTCTGAACCCGACCAAGTGGGACCAGAGTGGCAGAAGGAGCCGAGCGAGAGGAGTTCGGGGCAGTGCTACTACCCGGGATTGACTCGACCGGAGTAGTGTCAGTGTATGCAGAAGCAGCACGGGAAGCATCATGTGCATGCTCTACGGTGTCGGCCAGGTTCTCACCAAATGGGGCCACCTCTGGACGGGGCCCTCTGCGTGGGGCCAACTCATTGGCCTCATCCCTGATGAGGCCGATGTCAACATTTCCTGGCGGGGTCTTGAGCTGGTCAATGTGCCAAATGGGCACACCTGCTGATCTGCACAAAGAGAAAATTATGCAAGGGAAAGGGTAAGTCGTGGTGACCTTGAAGGCCCTCTCGTGCATGACCGCTTGGATAAGCCAAGCGAAATCGACCTCGAACCCTGCCATCATTGCAGCCATCAGCACTGCACGATCCCAGGTGACTATGTTATCCGCAGCAGTGGGGGAGAGACAATGGCGGACGATCAACCAGAGAAACTTGGCCGTAAAGGTCAAGTTGGCCTTCCTGATGACCCCTTCGGCTCCATCACCCAATCCGCAGCCTCTCCGTCAATCGATAGGTGCAGTGCCATCCACCTCTTGGTGGTCTCTCTGAGTGAAGGCTCGCGTAAGAACCGGCCCTCTTTAACAATTTGCCATCGGTAATCAAACTCGGCGGTAAAAACATTTTAAACTTTTGAAATTCTCAAGACGGGTCAGGTCGGGTAGCCGGGTAATGGCGTGACGAAACCCCGATGACGGTCCGTCGCAGTTGTGACAGTCCGTCACACGGTCCGTCGCCTGTGCCCTAGTTCTTCAAAAATACAAGAGAGCGTACCTGGCACGACGGAGTCATGCGACGGTCCGTCACAGGCGTGATGGTCCGTCGATGTATCCGTCAGTGAATGATGTAGAGTAACTTGTTTGCAGTACTTCCTGTAGATGTGCTACCTGAAAATTTACAACCCATTAATAGAAAATGCTACCGTTACTAGAAAGAGAAAAACAAAAAAAACTATAAACGTGATTAGATGATAACTATTGGGTTTCCTCCCAACCAGCGCCTGATTTAACGTCGCGGCACAACTGAGGACACTTGATTACTCAGACTTCATCAAGATGATATGCCTCAACCACCTCATTCGCCGATTCCGCATGACCAATATAGATTTTGAGACGTTGTCCGTTCACCTTAAATCGCACACCTTCCTTGTTTTCCAACTCAACGGCTCCATGAGGGAATAATTTGGTGATCAAGTACGGTCCAGTCCATTTAGACTTTAGCTTGCCCAGAAACAAGCGCAATCTAGAGTTGAATAAAAGCACCGAATCCCCAATCATAAACTCTCGTTTCTCGATTTTTAGGTCATGGTACTTCTTCATCTTCTCTTTGTAGAGGGCTGAGCTTTCATAAGCCTTAAGGCGAAATTCATCGAGTTCATTTAACCCATTTAATCGTTGTTCTGCAGCTTCGTTCCAGTCCATTTTTAGCTTCTTCATAGCCCACATGGCTTTATGCTCTAATTCAACCGGAAGATGACATGCTTTCCCATATACTAGTTGGTATGGGGACATACCTATGGGAGTCTTATATGCTGTTCGGTAAGCCCAAAGAGCATCATCAAGCCTCCTTGACCAATCTGTTCTACTAGCGTTCACTGTTTTCGACAAAATCTGTTTGATTTCCCTATTTGATACTTCAACTTGACCACTAGTTTGAGGATGGTAAGGAGTGGCCACATTATGGCGAACCCCATATTTCTCCAATAATCCCTTGAACAATTTGTTGCAAAAGTGGGATCCCCCATCACTAATAATTGCCCGTGGGGTACCAAATCGAGAAAATATATTCTTTTTCAAGAATGCAGTGACACTCTTCCCTTCATTGTTTGCGAGGGCGATAGCTTCCACCCACTTGGATACATAATCCACTGCTACTAAAATATACTTCATTCCATGAGAACTCACAAACGGACCCATAAAGTCAATACCCCAAACATCAAATAACTCAATTACAAGAATGGGATTTAGAGGGAGCTCTTGCTTTCTTGAAATGCCGCCATCTCTTTGACATCTATCACATGCTTTAGTGAACTCATGAGCATCTTGATGAATAGTTAGCTAATAGTAACCACTTTGTAAGATCTTGTGAGCAGTCCGGACACCACTATGATGTCCACCAAAGGGTGAGGAATGGCATGCCTCTAAAATACTCAACATCTTGACTTCTGGCACACAACGCCGAATAAGCCCGTCAGCACAACTTTTGTATAAGTATGGTTCATCCCAAAAGAATTTCTTCACATCGTACATGAACTTTTTCCTTTGATGAAAAGACAAGTCCGATGGAACAAGATCACTAGCTAGGTAGTTCGCAAAATCTGCAAACCACGGAATCAGGTCTTGTGAGGCAGCCAATACATGCTCATCGGGGAACGTGTCATCAATATCAGTCTTATCCCCCAACTCTCTCATAGCTTCTTCTTCTAAACGGGACAAGTGATCAGCAACTTGATTTTCGGTCCCTTTTCTATCCCTTACCTCAAAGTCAAATTCTTGCAGTAGTAATACCCAATGAATTAACCTTGGTTTCGCGTCCTTCTTCGCCATCAAATATCTCAGGGCTGAATGGTCAGTATGCACTATGACTCTAGTACCTAGCAAATAGGAGCAAAATTTTTCAAAAGCAAATACTACAGCAAGGAGCTCTTGTTCAGTGACTGTATAGTTCTTCTGAGCTTCATTGAGGGCTTTACTAGCATAGTAAATGGGATGAAGGATTTTGTCCCTTCTTTGTCCCAATACCACACCAAGGGCAACCCCACTCGCATCACACATTACCTCAAATGGACTGTTCCAATCCGGAGAAATAATGATAGGTGCAGATACCAGTTTTTCTTTGGGATCGCTGAATGCTTTCAGACAGGATTCATCAAAAGAAAACTTACAATCTTTCTCCAACAGTTTGCACAATGGATGTGCAATTTTCGAGAAATCTTTGATGAATCTCCTGTAAAAACCTGCATGCCCAAGAAAGCTTCTCACACCTTTTACGGAGATAGGTGGAGGAAGTTTCTCTATCACCTCGACTTTGGCTCGATCAACTTCTATGCCCTTTTCTGAAATACGATGGCCCAAAACAATACCTTCTTTGACCATGAAGTGGCATTTTTCCCAATTGAGAACTAAATTGCAATCTTCACATCTCTTAAGAACCTCAGACAAATGGCTCAAACATTGCTCGAAAGATTCACCAACCACTGAAAAATCATCCATAAAGACCTCAATAGTATCTTCCACCATGTCGGAGAATATAGACATCATACATCTCTGAAATGTGGCGGGTGCATTGCACAACCCAAACGGCATTCTCTTGAACGCAAAGGTCCCATATGGACAGGTAAAAGTGGTCTTCTCTTGATCTTCTGGTGCAATAGAGATCTGATTATACCCTGAATAACCATCAAGAAAACAGTACCACCCTTTTCCGGCGAGTCTATCCAACATCTGATCCATGAAGGGCATGGGAAAATGGTCCTTTTCGGTCCATGCATTTAATTTTCGATAATCCATACACACCCTCCATCCAGTCACCGGCCTCATTGGAACCAGTTTATTTTTTTCATTGGGGACCACAGTCATTCCCCCTTTCTTAGGTACACACTGAACAGGGCATACCCAACTACTATCGGCGATTGGATAAATTACTCCTGCATCCAACCACTTTATGATTTCCTTCTTCACGACCTCTTGCATAGGTGGATTTAAGCGTCTCTGGTTCTCAATACTTGGCTTATGATCGGGCATGAGTTGGATTTTATGAGAACAAATACCAGGAAGGATCCCAATAATGTCCGCAATGGTCCACCCAATAGCTCTTTTGAACCTTTTTAGCACTTTGACCAAACTCTCAACTTGTGTTCATTTAGATATGATGCAATGATTACCGGTAATGTGTCACTGGTTCCTAAGAATTCATACCTTAGATGAGGTGGGAGAGCTTTTAGTTCTAACTTTGGAGCCTCCTCAATGGATGGTTTAGCGGGTGGAGACTCGCGATTCTTCATGTCTAGCTCATATTTCTTCGGTTTAAACCAGACATTACCACAATCAAGGGCAGCGACTAATGACATATATTCTTCAATGCCTTCATTATCAAGATTCATTATCACTGCCGCCAGTGCTTCTACACCTAGTCGTTCTTCTATTTGTGTCTTGGATGATTCACCAACTTTGTAGGATATGGCAGATACCGATTGGAGCTCACCACTCTGCCGCATGGACCTACAAATGTTGAAAGTCACTTCTTCATTGTTCAACCGAAATTTCATCTGCCCTTTTTCCATATCAACTAAAGCTCTACCCGTAGCAAGGAATGGCCTCCCAAGAATAATAGGCACCTCAAAATCGACTTCACAATCAAGAATGACAAAATCTGCTGGAAATATGAACGACTCCACTTTTACTAGCACATCATGGAGTATCCCTATAGGCCTTTTTACTGTTCGATCGGCCATTAGTAGCCGCATCGCAGTGGGCTTTGGGTCACCCAAACCAAACTTCTTATAAATCGAGAGGGGCATGAGATTTATGCTTGCCCCCAGATCACATAATGCTTTCGCAAAATGTAATAACCCGATTGTACAAGGAATAGTAAATGCACCCGGATCTTCTTTCTTTTGCACTAACGACCTTGTAGCAATAGCACTACAATGCTGCATTCTGTCATCATCCTCAAAAGTGACCGATCTTTTCTTTGTAACCAAATCTTTCATAAACTTGGCATAACCGGGCATTTGTTCAAGAGCTTCTACCAAAGGAACATTGATAGAAAATTGCTTCAACATTGTTATAAAACACCGATATTTGCCATCTTCGGTCTTTTTCACTAATCTTTGAGGAAAGGGGGGTGGAGGTCTAGGCATGGGAGTTACCTTTTTAGGCACTTCAGCAACTTTCTCAGTGTTATCTTCTACTTCATCACTAACCTCTACCACTTCATCATTATCTTTCATCACCTTTTCCACAATAGACGGCATAGGTGGGTCAATAGTTTGTTTACCACCACGAGTAGTAATTGCCATGCAGTGTCCATCATTTTTCGGATTTTGGACAGTGTTGCTAGGAAGAGTGCCCGGTTGCCGTGTGTTCACAGTTGCAGATAATTGAGCCATTTGCAATTCAAGCTGCTTGATTGATATGGCATGTGTATCAACTTTCTGTCCAATACCTGCTACGTCACTCCTTAATTCTTTGGTGTGCTCATCACAAGCATCGAACCTCCTCATCATCTTGTGCAACATATCCTCAACTTGCGCCATACTACCTCCACCATCCCTAGGAGCAACTTCACGATTTTGAGGAGGAACATAGGGCCCACTCCTCTCATTTCTGTTACCATAGTTACCCCTGTTGAAGTTGTTGTCGCGGTTGTAATTTCCATCACGAACATAATTACCCTCGCGGTTGTAGTTACCATAGTTCCGACCTTGATTTCCTTGACCTTGGCGCCAATTCTCCTGATTGGAGCCTTGGGCATTTGGTCGGAAACCCCCCGTCTGATCATTTACTGCATAAGAATCTTCCTCATAATAATATTCATCAGTTGGTGGTGGTGGTTTAGACAAGTAGTTCACTGTATTTATCTTTTCTGCACCCCAGTGACATGTTTTAACACTAACCCAATCTCAGTTCTCATCTGTGCCATCTCTTCACGAATCTCATCTATGGCTGGGTTGTGTGTGGATTGCACTGCAAAAGTATTTCTCCCAGTATCTGTCTTCCTAGTACTCCATGCTTTATTATTTCGGGAGATTTTCTCTAATTTTTCGGCAATTTCAGCATAAGGACACTCCCCATAAGAACCACCTGCTATAGTATCCAATACCGCTTTATTATTATCATCCTGTCCCCGGTAGAAGTATTCTTTGAGTGACTCATCATCTATGCGGTGATTGGGGACACTTCTCAGAAATGAAGTGAACCTATCCCAAGAACTACTAACTGACTCTCCTGGTAGTGCCACAAAGTTGTTAACTCTATCTTTGTGATTTAGTTTCTTGGAGACCGGGTAGTAACGTGCTAAGAAAACGTCCCTTAGTTGGTTCCAAGTGAAAATTGAGTTGTAAGGAAGCTCAGTGAACCAAATGGCAGCCTCTCCAGTCAGTGAAAGAGGAAATACTCTTAGCCCTATTACATCCAAATTCAAATCAGGCCTCCCTACACAGCTTTTACACACTGCCCTCACCTTAGCTATATGGGCATGTGGATCATCAGACGGTAGTCCGGAAAACAAACCTCTAGCAGTGAGCATTTGCATTAGACTACTAGTGACTACAAAGGTGTGACCTTCAGGTAGAGGGGGCAAGACAAGTGGCCCATCGGAATCTGCAATATTGTCATAGCCTCTGTAGTATTCTTGAGGACGTGGTGCGGGATTTTGTCCCCTTTGTGCACCTAGATCAGGATTATCAGGTAATAATCGACCATGAGCATCAACCGGAGCTGGGATGTTCAGGTTTTGATCATCATCATTTATACCCAAGTTTCGATTCATTCTTCGTAGTGTACGCTCTAACTCGTGATCGTAGGGAAACAAGGGTTCTCTTCCTCTCCGTGTATTTGGCATACAAGGACGTCAAACCTAGCAAAAATAAAAAACAACAGAAAAAGTAAAATCAGGAAAATATTGACTAAATTTTAGTAATAAATTAAAGTGAATCTAAAAGCTACTTTCCCCGGCAGCGGCGCCAAAATTTGATACGCTCAAACTTACTTCACAAATAAGAAGTAAAGCGGTCGTATCAAGTAAAGAACCCAACTAATGAGGTTAGGATCGATCCCACAAGGAAAATAGTTCAGACTTAACTTTATTGTATTATTACTATTATTTAGCCAACTGTTTTCCAAAAATCTAAAAGACAAAAGGGGGGTTTTATTTCTAAATTAATGAAAATGATTAACTAAATAAGATCGAACAACTAACAAATTTAACTTTCGGAGTTTTAATCAAATTGTAAAGTTAACTAGGCCTTTAGTGTTCCCCACAGGTTCCTAACTTGGTAAATCTAACTATAACAATTCTATCCTGATATCTTGCATGTAAAGTGATAAGTTATGTATCTCTAAATCCTTGGTCCGGCATCTAGGGAATTTCACTCCGCACCTTGGTCCGCCTACGTGTGTTGCTATACTAACCCTTATCTTTACCTCACATTAAACATCGTATTCGGTATTTGACTAAGCTATTAACTCGTACCAACCAATACTAGTCTATTAGATAGTATACACTAAATCTATGTTGATAATTATTTTTCCTATTATCTACCTCCTTGGGCCGGCAAGTAGCATTAAGGCGAGTTCTAACGTTGGCCACCGTTAAAAAGAATTCTAAACGAAAGAATTATCAATACATGCAAGACACCACTCTAGAAATTGTTATTGAAGTTAGATTTCTACCTTGTTATTCACCCATGGTTCCCACAACCCTAGCTATGAGGTTTAGTTACCCATGTTCGTAATTACACAATTCATATCGTTAATGGAAGAATTCATGCACTTACTTTTATGAAAACGAATAATTTCCCAGAATTTAACTTGATTAATCAACGAAATCCACAACAATCAATTCCCGGAAAAAATCTTAATTCCCAAAATCGAGAGTTTTATAATATAATCCAAGAACTATAAACTAAAAATTATCCAGAAAGTCTAACCTCAAAAACGAGGTTTTTCCAACTATTTATAAGAAAAACAAAAACCTAATCAAATAAGGATTCTATTTACTAAAAATCTGTCCAAATGCGTCTGGGTCGACGGACCACGTGACGGACCATCATGGACACAACGGACCGTCATAGCCTCCGTCGTCCCATACTTCACTTCTTCTCATGTTGCTTTTTTCATTCCCCTCGACGGACAGGTATGACGGACCGTTTCAAGCACGACGGTCCGTCGAGGGTCTTCGTTCCAAAACACTTGAATTTCTTGGAATTTTGGGTACTGGGACTACTCTCTGATCATTACAATGAACTTGCAGGATGGACCGTCGTAGCTGTGACGGTCCGTCAAGGACTTCCGTAATCCCACACTTGTCAGACTTCCCCAAATTTCCTTCAGCAACTTCTCCCTTCACTACGGTGCCACCTACGGACCGTCACAGCCACGACGGACCGTCATAGGTTCCGTAGGTGATCTTTTCTGCACTTCTTTCTCAAAAACTCCCGCGTTCATCCTTGGACAGATTTTCTGCAAACAAAAAGAAACTTATATCAAAATCAACACAAAAAGGCTCTCGACACACACTAAACTTAAGGAAAAAGTATTAGAAATACCGTGAAACCACGGTACATCAGTTGACTACAAGCGGAAGACTAGCTTAATCATACAAAAGCTTTAAATTGAAAAAAATCATGAAAGGAAATTCAAATATTTAACTCAAATAAAAATCTTTGAATAAAATAATGATTTCAACTCACCATATAATAGGCATCTTGAGTCTTTAAAATAATTAATAATATAAATGAATAATACAGACTCCTCCACTATAATGACTATCTTTTAAGCCTCTAACTACAAGGATCGAAGTCAGGACAAGACCCACGACATCCTCACTAAATTGAAAAGTAAATGATATTCTCCGGCAGCTAGGAGGCTTACTATAGCTAACTCGAACTCTTGTGTGTATCAAAGAAATGCTTCTTGATGATCCTGAATACACGTGTCAGCATCCTCAACAGATGCAGGACAAATGGCTCAGTACGTGGAATGTACGAGCATGTAAGTGAAATTATAAAGCATAACATAAACTTAAACTTGACAAAAATGGAAACATACTTACCTTTTTTAAAACTTACTCAACCCAAGGAATACTCAAGGATACTCAAAACTACACAAACTTACTCAACTCAGAAGTACTAAAAGCTAAGATACTCAAATCAAAGATTAGATACTTAACTTCAAAGATATGATGTTTGGCTCTGCGTACTCAACTCAATTTGAAGCAAAAATACACATGAAATATATAGAAAGCTTTATAAAACATTAAAAGCAACATAGTTTGTTTATGAAAATGCAATAACAAACACAACTTTACTTATATGATAAAGTAATATAATTTCTATGGGAGATTCTCTAACTAGAAACCTTTACTTAAGAGTTATAGTGATGATACAACCCTTTACCTCACGCTGCCAAGGATCATCCTATACCTTACCATCAGTATAGGACGTAACTTAAGTTAGTGGATCCAATAGTATATTGTGAAAAGGATTCATGTATGACCCTTTTCTACCCATGGTGGCTACATGGTTTTATGGAGACGTGAGTTATCTGAATTGATGCTCGCCCCCAATTCGATGCTCAAAACTAGTCCCAATATATACTAGCTCATATGTTTTAAAAAACATATTTCTTCTATTGTTTGAGATTAGTGCTCAACAACTTGGCTAAAAGGCTATCTTAGAAACCTCAGTTTCCCTTCTTGCTTCATTGAGAAAACTATTACTCTTTTCTGAAAACTAGCCCAAACGCTCTTTGGAAATCTCAGTTTCCGTTCTTGTTTACATGTTAAAACATTTTAAAACTCTTTGGGAATAATTAGTTCCCATATGCTTTTGAAGAAATGAACTTCAACTTTACTCCTTGTGAAATCAGTGCTCAAGTCTTTAAAACAAGTTTTAAAACAATTTGTAAAAATATTTCTTAAAATAGGGTTTATGTCGAGTTATGAACATGAACGACTCAATTCAAGGTTTTCAATAACCAAACATAGAACTCAATACTTAGAACTCAAGGAGTCACCGATACTACTCATCTCAAGAATGCTCGACTCGGAAGGTTCATATAGAATTATGGGCATGAACTACATAACTCAAGGACTCACGCTCAACTCAAAGGGTTCGTGCGAAATTATGGACATGAACTACATAACTCAAAGACTCAAGCTCGATTCATAGGGTTCATGTGGAATTATGGACATAAACTACTCGACCCAAGGACTTAATGTGTAATATGTAATAGTCACATGGTTAGGAGTTAATCTTAAAGAGGGATTAGGAACTCGACGCTTAAAGTCTTAGAACATAAAGATACCACTTTTCTGAAAGATGCTCAACTAACGAAGTTCATATTGAATTATTGGCATGAAACAACTAGACTCGAAGGTCTAAATAAATACATGGAACTCATGTATACGACTCTTCTTATTCTTTGGCTTACTTCCTCAAAACTTAGCTCAAATTGATAGTTGATCTCAAAGGATTCACAATTGAACTCAAAGACTTTCTGGAACTCTACTCTTTAACTTTCTCTTGAATGTGAATTATGAATTCAAGAGTTATGATTTTTAATATTAAGGATTTCAATAATAATATAACAATTTGATAATTAGTAATAGAACTTTTAAAAGAAACATGAACTCAAGAACTCAAAATCAACTTATCTCAACAATACTCAAATTTAGGGGTAGAATCCTAAATTATTGTTTTAGTGATCTGAAAGTAGATGTAGGGCGTGAGGACTAACTAGTCCAACACTTGAATAGACTTAGATACCTATAAGAATAAGATTCTTGAAAAATCTTTAAGAATCTTGAAGAAGAACTTGATTAGAAGCCTTGTAACCCTAGCTTGAAGATAAACAATCAAGAAAACCTATTTGAGATTCTTGAATTAGTTTGTTGAAATCTCTATGACCAACGATTATGATTTTCATTAGTCAAGAAAGTCGTTATGGTTTTCTTTAATGTAAAAAGACAAAAAAAACTATTTTTAATATTTTCCCGTCAGCTAATTCGTAACAGTACTGTATAGGTTACGAAATTAGTCATAACCTTTTACTCAAAAATTGGATTGATGCGAAATTCGTGGCGTTGGAAAGTAGATTTCATTACCTTTAATTGGATAGGTTATGACACACATAATTCTTAATATTATATGATATATGGTCATTTATAGCTGACCCAAGTAGAATCTTACATCAAAACTTAATACTCCCTCCATTTCTAAAAGAATTACCTCCTTTGCTTTTTAGTTTGTTTCAAAAAGAATGACCACTTTCATTTTTTGGTAACAACTTTCCACATGGCATTTTCAATGCTACAAGATTAAAGGGCAGTTTTGTACATTTGAGGTAACTTTAATTTAAGAGCACATGATCAAAAGTCTTCTTTATTTTCTTAAACTCCTTGTCAAGTCAAACTAGACCAATCTTTGTGAAACGGAGGGAGTAAAACTTCAAGAACGTTTATCAAACGCTCATCAACAACTTAAATCCTTACATTTCAAGAACAAAATTACACTGAATAAATCATGATTGGTGTGTGGGTTAACGAAGCCAACACTATGGAAGCTTACATACCTCAAAGAACTAGGTACTTGGCGAAATCTTGAATTTCTTGAACAAACGCTTTGATCCTTTCCTCCTTTCTCCTCTTTTCTCTTCTTTTCTCTTCTTGAACTCTCAACTAAAACCATAGGTGTATATTAGGATTAGAAAACTAAAACTAAAAGGATTAGACCCTTCAAACCTTACTAAAATGAATTAAATCTGATTTGGTAAGGAAAAGACCAAAATACCCCTCACTATTTTCGTTAACTTTCCTTAACTGGACAACATAACTTTAAAAGGTCATATGTCACTCATATGAACTCAAAACATAGCAAACTTGGTGGCGTTGGAAACATAAATCAATGATCTTTCCTATGGTATCTTGTAGCACACCTAACTCATCCTTTTCTAGGAGTTATGATAATTTCAAGTTGACCCAAAACTCATACTTAGTTTAACCCTCCAAAATATCAGATTTTCGCTATTTCCAATTTAGTTCTTTTAGAACTCAAGGTGCTACATCTAGTGACCTTAGAATTTAATAAACTTTTAATTCCTTGGTAAAATCTCACTCATTACGAAGAACTGTTCGAGTTTTATCTTAAACAAAATTCCGGGGTGTTACATTATCTCCCTCTTGGGATCATTCGTCCTCGAATGATGGGTTGACAGGCTATGGGATGGGTTTCTCTTACTAAGGTCTTCTTCTAATGGTATGAACTTTCTATATTTAAGATTAACCCAAATCCTTTATTTTGGATTTTATACTTCTCTATATGGAATTTTATCTCAACTAATACTCTTTACCACCACATTAAAGCTTAGTACTTTAACAACTCCATGGACTCTTACTGACCAACATCTTAAGAAATTCTCAAACATCTGACTTGATTTCTAGTCTTATCATCTCCTCCTTATGTCTAAAGCTAGAACTTGAAAGCTATGGACCTATTCCACATCTCGAATTGGTGTATATTCTCTTGATGCTCCTTTTTACTCTTGTGACGTAGCCACACTTCAATGCCCTTATCTAAAGGTTTAGATATCTCACTTGTACCACTCATCTTTCGTTGAAGTTAAAATCTCAATTTCTAACCTACTCTATGTAAAGTCTACAAGGTCTAATCTTAAGAATAACACCATCACCCTCATGTTGTCATTATTTTGATCATGACAATCATCTCAAATTCAAGTATAATGTTTATTATTAAACCCAAATATTATTATGGTTGCTCGCTTACTATACTATATGTTAGGAGGGAAGACTACTCCACCCTAATTTCATACAAGAAGTTAGCCCATTCTAATGGTAGTCAAGTCACACTCAACTAAACCCTTTCGCAGCCTATTCTGCCTAACATTCAAGGACGTTTTTTTTTCTTTATTCCTTAGATTATTTTTCAAACTTTAATATGAAATAAGCACACAAACATATGGGCAAAACCAACCCTTATATTTATTCTCAAAATCAATACAAAGGACTCACACGTTGAATAACAATTCTGTCCAACTTCGACTTCGTCTTCGACTTAAGGCACATTCACAAGTTGATTGCTGCCTTAAACACTTTCTAAAACCCTCACGTTTTATTCTAAGTGTCTTGGTGAAATTCCAGACTTAATCTTCCCTCTGTGACCTTAGGATAACAAGTCTATCCTCTATATTTAGCCAATTTCGTCCAACATAAAAGGCTATCTATTTATAGAACATGTGGCAGCCTTGTGTTTACATTGCATGGTGTCAAATGCTTAGCCCACTAAATTAAACTTCAGTTGACATCCCCAAATGATAAGAAATTTTAAATTTCGAATTTAAAAGCAATGACAAGATACAACGAATCTAGACACAAGCGGTTACAAAAAGGTAACCGCCTCATGTGCATGGCATGTGATCTTGCTGACTTGATTTCATTTCTTTACTGCATTTTCCTTCAATATTTTTGACTCTAATACAATTTCTAAACATTGTATAGTCAATTATTCATAAACACCTGAATCCATCCACATATTTCCCATGCCTGTGCACCACCGACGCCCTGCCGCTGCCTTGCTTTGGCCATGTTAACTTTTAATCCACTCGTGTCATTTCTTGTTTTCTTGTTTCATTTCATTAATAATTGACAATGATTCAATTTAGATCAACTCAATATTCCCGCATTTGGACAGACCATGTGATTTTTGCATGACAACTTTGCCTACAACCGATGTGAGCGAGCGTCCAAGTTATGCCATGGGCTGTTTTCTTGCCAACGCCCATGTCATGTCTTGACTATCTTACCAACATATTTTTAACCCAATTGACCATGCCAACACTCTGCTCACACAAAGCATGCTTGATTCCAACCACATTTTGGCCTTTGGAAAAGTCATTCATGCCAACCCTTTGCCACGCCCATGCCTATGTCGAGTCACTTGGTCAGGACCCTTACAAACTTCCCCCACCTAATGAAACTCGACGTACTCATCGACGACATCATTCATCTGAACCTATTTGGGTTCCGGACAAGGACCATTTCATGTCCATCATCTTCATCTTCAACCAACGCCAAAGAATTCACTTTTGACGTTTTTGCCTCATTGTTCTTTTCCTTTCCCAATTCGGCAACAAATATGGCATTTACTTTCACTTGCACTGGACAATCCCTTTTCAAACGAGGACCACCACAAGTAAAGCATCTCCCAAACTTTCCCTTCTGTTTTGGAAAAGAAGACTCCCTTTGTCTAGTTTTCCCACCTTCATCTTCCTTTTCGGCAGCTTGGCCCTTCCCATTTTTCTTCCACTCCTTCCCCTTGTCTTTATGTTTGAAGTGCGAAGAATCCCTTGGGTCGTCACCCTCATCAAAGTCATCCAACTTGTCTGCAGCCACTATGGCAAAATTAAGAGTTTGGACATTCAGTCTCCTTAACTCTCTTTGTGCCCATCCTTTCAACCCGCTTATGAAATAGTGCAACTTGTCTTCTTCGACCATGTTGCCTATGTTCAACATCAAGGATGAAAATTCCTTGATATAAGCCCTCACTGTGCTGCCTTGTTTCAAACGTCGCAACCCATCCCTTTCCAACCAAGACGAATTGCTTGGAAGGAATTGAGTTTTCAATTCTTTCTTCAACATTTCCCACGTTTCAATCTGTGGCAAATTCGAACTTTCTACTTCAGCAACCCTTGTTTTCCACCAAACCTTGGCATCATCACTTAGATACATTGTTTTGACTGACACCTTTTCAGCATCTTGAACCTTTGCTGCCTTGAAGTAATTTTCGATATCCCAAAGAAAGTTCTCCAATTCATTGGCACTCCTCACACCATTGTAAGCCTTAGGTTATTGAACCTTCATCCTTATGGGGCCAATTGTTCCTTGCAACGTCCGACGTAGAAGAAAAACTTCACTAGGCAGATCTTCTTTCTCCGTGCGAATAAGTTCCATCTCTTGTTGGGATGTTTCGTGTTTCGATGCATATTCTGTCTCCAACAACAAAACTTTTTCGTTCAAGACCTCTTTGGTCAAGGTTAATTCTGCCTTCACTTTTTGAATTTGAGTGACCAGATCAACCAAGTCTTCCCCATCGTTTGTTCCACCAATAAACGCTTCTAGTCGTGTCACCCTCTCCCGTAGTTCAGCGTTTCCCCCAACCATTGAATAATCTAAGCAATGCTCGGATACCAATTGTTAGGAGGGCAGACTACTCCACCTTAATTTCGTGCAAGAAGTTAGCCCAGCCTAATGCCAGTCAAGTCCCACTCAACTCAACCCTTTCGCAACCTATTCTACCTAACGTTCAAGGACGTTTTTCTTTCTTTATTCCTTAGATTATTTTTCAGACTTTAATATGAAATCAGCACACAAACATACGGGCAAACCCAACCTTTATATTTATTCTCAAAATCAACACAGATCACTCACTCGTTGAACAACAATTCTATCCAACTTCGACTTCGACTTCAACTTAAGGCACAATCACAAGTCAATTGCTGCCTTAAACACTTTCTAAAACCCTCACATTTTATTCTAAGTGTCTCGGTGAAATTATAGGCTTAATCTTCCCTCTTTCACCTTAGGATAACAAGTCTATCCTCTATACTTAGCCAATTTCATCCAACACACAAGGCTGTCCATTTATAGAACATGTGGCAGCCTTGTGTTTACATTGCATAGTGTTGTGACACATGTCTAACACTTGTCAAATGCTTAGACCACTAAATTAAACTTCAGTTGAAATCCCCAACTGATAAGGCATTTCAAATTTTGAATTTCAAAGCAATTACAAGATACAACGAATCGCACACAAGCGGTTACAAAAAGGTAACCGCCGCATGTGCATGGCATGTGATCTTGCTGACTAGATTTCGTTTCTTTACTGCATTTTACTTCAATATTTTTGACTATAATACAATTTCTAAACATTGTATAGTCAATGCTTCATCAAAGCCCACACGAATCCATCCGCACATTTTCCATGTCTGCGCACCACCGACGCCCTGTCGCTGCCTTGCTTTGACCTTGTTAACTTTTAATCCACTCGTGCCATTTCTTATTTTCTTGTTGAATTTCATTCATAATTGACAATGCTTCAATTTAGCTCAGCTCAATTTTCCCGCATTTGACCAGACATGTGATTTTAACATGCCAACTTTGCCCACAACCGATGTCAGCCAGCGTCCAAGTTATGACATGGGTTGTTGTCTTGCCTATGCCCATGTAATGTCTTGACAATGTCTTATCAACATATTTTGAACCCAATTGACCATGCCAACACTCTGCTCATACGACACGTTCTTGATTCCACCCGCATTTTGACCTTTGGCAAAGTCATTCATGCCAACCCTTTGCCACGCCCATGCCTATGTCGGGTCACTTGGTCTGGACCCTTACACTATACCTCAATACTACCATGGAAATTTAGAAAAACTTGTTCACTAGGACCTTATGACAATTAATCAATCCTTACTTCAGTCTGCGTACTCGAATTACCATTACATTTTACTTCACAACTTAAGTACTACTTACTCACTTAGTGCACATTATCTCTCAAATAACACTATCATCCTCTAAATACCATATGGTTTTCCTTTCAAAGTTCATAATACTAGATTAGATCTATCACTTCATGAATACTCTTTCCACTTCTTTACATTCAGCACGTACATTTGGTCATTGCTAACACAATGACACATAATCATAACCCATTTTTATTTAAGGTATACTCTAACTCATATTGAATTGCAAAGCTTACTCTAACTCTTATCCTGAGCTCTTTACAGCTCATCACTTATTAATCTACCCGTAAGGAAAAACTCTTCATTACTAACTTACTAGGTACATGACTATAATAACATAGCTCTTCAAAACACCGTCTCCCTTTCTTAAATCACTACACATCTACATACTTTCCTCTAACTTTGGGTTCTTTAATGTCACTACTAAACTCATGATCTGGTAACTCATGCTATCTTTGGGGTGAAAATAATATGGGGGCTCAAAACATACTTCCTCATAAGGATCTAAACTAAAACAGGGCTTAGAGAAGAGAGTATGATTCAAATTTTCTTGAACACACGATTCATATAAACATGAAGGCATTAACATGAAACTCAACACTTAACTTACTATTGGGATTCTCTCAAGCCCCTCTCAAGTCTCATGGATTTTCTCAAGATTCTATTTAGGCCTAACCCATCGGTGGCCCCCTAAACTTTGCACTAACTTTCACTTAGATACTCTAAATAGACTTTGTTCATTTTAGACACTTTATGTAAGGTTCTATTGTGTCATTTTGACATTTTTTTTTACAATCACCCAAATATACAAGTGTGTTTAGTACTGTCACGACCCGAAAGCACCCCCTAAAAGTTAGGAAAAACCTTCGAATCATGACCGGGCGTACTTGACCCCTTTGGGGTCTCGTACAAGCCCTCTAACTAGCAATCATAACATAAAACATGAAAAGTAGTGCGGAATTAAAACTTTTCACGATAATAATAATAAAAGAAGTCTTTTCATAAATACTAGGAAATCTTATCGTCACAAACCAACTTAAGCACACAACTTAAAAATCTTAGGGACACGGCCCCTTTTCAATAAAAGTAAATACATTTTTAAGTCTTAATAAAGAAACTAAGAAACATAAAACTATGTCCTCGAATATGAGGACATACCCAATTCTTGAGAGATAGAATTCCCAAGCTTCAACTCCGGTCCTCCAAAATGGCTTCCAACCTATACTCATAAGGTATATAAAAG
Organism: Solanum sitiens; assembly: GCA_016801875.1. Taxonomy (NCBI): domain Eukaryota; kingdom Viridiplantae; phylum Streptophyta; class Magnoliopsida; order Solanales; family Solanaceae; genus Solanum; species Solanum sitiens. The sequence continues at coordinate 4,431,662 of JABWTJ010000018.1, forward strand.
TATGGGGTTATTACAACAATGTACTAAGTATGGCATATGCAAAAACATACGAAAAGGGACATTTTAGTAAAAATAACTTTTCATGCAATTAAAGCAATATTCATGAATCTAGAAACAAACCAACATAAGAATCGACAATCAACACTTTATGGCAACTTTACCAAAACTTAGAGTAATCAAAAGGAACATTTCAATGAACTTACTAAACTTACAATGAAAATTAAATAAAGCATCACAATGAACATAATGGATTCTTACAATGGAGACCTTACAGTGAATGGCACGGTCCAAGTCATATGAACTCTTTTCCTTTGAAGTTGCCCTAACCCAAGGTTATCCTAAGACTCCCTAAGGTGAGCTAAGAAGGGATTTTAAATACACCTCCCTTCAAAGCACACCAAAGCGACCCTTAAAACTACCAAATCTTAGGCTTACTTCATTTGAAATCAAATCCACGCCCTTGTCTAACATATGCAAAACACTCATAGAAATATAGGTCATACCAAGTGCAATGTGAGAGTAGCATCCCATACTCCCACTCCCACTTAGTACTCCTAATGGATTCTATTTACTCAAGTACTCCACAATAATCCTCCATAACACTACACCATAGTACTCATTCACACGGATTTCATGAAGGTACTCTTCTCCCATAGTAGGTATAGGTCACACCAAGTGCAATGTGAGAATAGCATCCCATACTACTACTCCCACTCAATGCTCCTACTCGATAACTATTGTGTATTGAGCACTTCACAACATACATACACAAATTCAACAATATACAAGATAATTAGTTTCAAATCAATTATTTTGTGGGAGTTAGCTTAACCGACAAAGACCATGAGAGCTAGACATGGAATCCCGATATTAACCCCTATCGGATGAGGGATCCTTACTTGCCTAGTGTAAGGTCATGCTTCTTAGAGTTTACATGGCTTTTCCAATAGCTACACCTATGCGGGCACATAGTTAAGGGATAAGGAGATTGCTACTAAGTAACTCACTCTCTACTAACGAGGAGTACTCATCTCAAGAGGTACTTTGGATTACAACATCTCAACTCACGAAGTACAATCCACCTCCCCTTCATATCCTCTCGGTGCTAGGCATAACTCCCCACGGATTTCTCAATATAATAGTCTATCTTAGAAAGCTCACTAGGAATGGAGAGGTTGCTACTAGACACTACGTCTCAACTCACGAAGTGTGTCCACCTCAAGATTCTCGTTTTTGCTCAACTTGGTATAATACATTCTTTAAAGTGTGTGTGTACATGTGTACACTTTGCATATAAGCATCATCTCATTATCAACAAGTTCTACGCATACTTTAACCTCGATTCATCGAGTTACACACTCTACATGCTTCTCATAATCATATACTTTATTTAGACATAAACTAGGTCAAGCATGCAATTCAAGCTACACCAAACACAATAGAAGACCCATATACAATATATCTTCATTTAACATATTAGACCTTCAATATTACCTACTCAACACATACTAAACAACATCAAGCTCATCAATTAGCACCGCCACCCATAAGGTGGACCATACCACTCAAATAGCAATTCATAATAAGAAATATGCAATGAGAACAACTCATCAACAATTCAAATCATCATCACCCATAATCAATTTATTAACATTTGAACATATTAAGGCCCTTAGGGCAGTATCTACACCAAAATGACATACACAAGAAGACCCAAGTTCATACCTTACTCAAATCATGCTCACATAATCCATTTTTAAGTCAAAAGTTGAAGTATGCATAAACAAGAGTTTCATGGCGTTTTAACATCAAAATCATCAATTCAAACCAACATAAATACATTTAAACCATTATAAACTTAAATACAATAAGACCCATACTAGAAATCAAAGTTAGAAGAAGATTGAGTTTAGAAACCCTTTTGAAAACCATTTTGGAACTTGGCTTCTTGAATGAAAAGATATTAAAGAATGGATACCATACCTTTAAGAGAAGGAAATCCACTAATTTTGATGAGTAAACAAGTCCAAGGCAGCCCTCCTTTCCTTCCTTGACTTCTAGCTTCCAATGGAGTCTTGAGAGAGTTTCTTTAGAGAGAGAGAGAGTTGAATTTAGAAGTGAGGGGGTCTTGTCTAGGTCTAGGGTTTAAAAATCATTTAATATAACCTAACAATCCCTTAACAAACCGTCCAAACTCTTATTTAGACGTGGCGTGAATTTACAAGTTCACCCCTGACTTGGCAGAAAAATCTGCGCACAGGGACAAGGCTTGCGATGACCTGCTTGTAACGGGGCATCACGAGTGCAACGGCCCGTCCTGACCATCCGTTGCAAGCCTCAGTGGCTTGCCAAGGGTCCCCTCTACACCCTTGAACAAGTCCCCCACGACGGAACCTTGTGACGGGGCATCACAGCCATGACTGGCCGTCGACTGCTCAGTCGCCAAGGCTGCCTGGGACAGCCTGCTTACCAGGTTTTGGGTCCTTCCTCAAGGACCCTTCGATGGTCCTTGGGGATAATTTCTAGGACGTTTCCAACAAAAATATGATCATCTATAAGTTTAACACCTCTCACATGAATTTCATCCAAAACGAACACATAAAACTCGACGAAACTCGTCTAGACGTACAAGGTCGACTCAAGGCATATCTTTCGAATGCCTTGGACGTTCTTGGTCGTTTGACCTCCAAACTTCACGAAACTTTGCACACTACCTAAGGACACTAAAATAACTCCGTTTAACTTAAAATCAAATCAAGAAACAATCATGAGGCTCTAGTTCACCTTAGTTCATTTTGGGGCGTTATAAATACACTTGCTGATGATGTGACGAATCAAATAAAGACACGTGGTATATATATTATGTATATATATATATATTATGTATATAAGTAATAATCAAATAATGAATTTTGAGTGGAAAAAAGGCCACAGATTTGATGACATGTGTCATTTTAAACTCAAACAATAAGAAAAAAATAATTACCCCATGCTCAACCCTGTCGTCTTCTTCACCCCACCCCACCCAGTTTCCCTCTCCACCCTCACCCACCCCAACAACTCTCCCACCCTCCAGCCACCAGATATTCCTCTCCACCCCAACCGCAACCATTCCTCCACCCCACCAGCCACCAGATTGTCCTCTCCCCCCCCCCACCCCTCTCCAACTTCAACCCCTTTTCCACCCACACCAAATTTTCAAGAGATACTTTCAAAAGAACTTAATTAATTTGAAAAATTATCTTACAAAACTATGATGTTTTCTTTTTTACTTCTAAGTTATTAATTAACAATGGAAGATTTTTTTTTCAAATCTTGAGATTCAAATACGTGAAAAAGAAATAGATTATTATTTCATAATGTTGAAATTTAAAATTTTGGGAAATATTATGGGCTGAAATTTACTTTTTTATTTGTGACATCACTAAATCTATTTTACCATAGATTTTTGTTTATGTTTCGGACATGGTAGCTAGAAAATGGAGAAGAAGAAGAGAAGAAAAATTTGAAAAAATTGTGAAATAAGGCTTTCACGCGCAGTAAGTGTGTGTATAACACTCACTATGACATGCAAGCAAAAAGTGTCAAAATAGTATAGCGAGAACCAACATAAGGTGTCTAAAATATACAAAGCTCAGTTAAGGTGTTTATGTAAAATTTGATGCCAATTTTAAGGGGTCAGTGATGGGTTCCCCCTTCTTTTTAAGAACAACTCATCCATAAAGGTCTTTACACTTTATTTTTCGATCACCTCTAATATGATGGGTAGTCGAATGAATATGAAAATGCACGAGTTAGGATAAAATCTTTATGACATAGCTCTATATCACGATTAAGACTATGAAAGAATGGAAACTTAACTAAAATGTCTGTAGTCCCTCATTTATAGAAGTGGGACCCTCATAACCATGAATAAGATACTACTGACACAACTTCATAGACACCCTAGGACACTTGAACTCTGAGTTATGATACCAAGTTTGTCACGACTCGAGTCTACACCCTAGATGTGGCAGTCACTTGAAGACCATTGTTTGTCCCCAAGCGAACCCTCATCCTGGCTAACTACAAGCGGAAGACTAACTTAAGTATACAAAAGCTTTAAAACCAAAAAAAAAATCATGAAACTGAATACAAATCTTTAACTCAAATGAAAATCTTTGAATAAAATAATGTATTCAACTCTCCATATAATAGACAACTTAAGTCTTTAAAATATTTAATAAAATACAGGAATAATACAGACTCCTCAACTATAATGACAATCTATGAAGTCTCTAACTGACAAGGATGGAAGTCCAGACAAGACCCACGACATCCTGAGTAAACTAAAAAGTAAATGATATCCTCCGGAAGCAAGGTGTATCAAAGAAGCTCTTGTTGATGATCCTGAATACATGTGTCTGCATCATCAAAATATGCAGGCCAAGTACGTGGAATGTACAAGCATGTAAGGGGAATTCTAAAGCATAACATAAGCTTGAGCTTGATTAAAATGGAAACATACTTACCTCTTTTCAAACTTACTCAACTCAAGGAATACTCATGGATACTCAAAACTACTCAAGCTTACTCAACTCAAAAGTACTCAAAGATAAGATACTCAACTCAGATATAAGATACTTAACTTCAAAGATATGATGTTCGACTCTTGGTACTCAACTCAATATATAGCAAGAATACACATGCAATGAATACAAAGCTTTATAAAACATTAATACACCTTAGTTAGTTAATGAAAATGCAATAATAAACTCAACTTTACTTATATAATAAAGGGAGAATGCACAAGTACCCCATCAACCTATGCCTGAAATCCCAGAGACACACTTATAATATACTAAGGTCCTATTACCCCTCTGAACTTATTTTATAAGTAATTTTCTACCCCTTTTCGGCCTACGTGGCACTAGCTTGAAAGAAAAGTCAGCCAGCGTTGGGCCCACAAGATAGTGCCACATAGGCCAAAAAGGGGTAGAAAATTATTAATAAAATAAGTTTAGGAGGTTAATAGGACCTTAGTATAGTATAAGTGTGTCTCTAAGATTTAGAGCATAGGTTGAGGGGGTACTTGCGTATTATCCCTATAATAAATATAATAAAGTAATAAAATTTATGTGGGAGATTCTCTAACCGACAACCATCACTTAAAAGCTCTAATGATGTCACAACACTTCACCTCACACTGTCAAGGATCATCTTATACCTTGCCATCACTATATGAACTAACTTAGTGGATCAACAAGTCTATTGTGAAAAGGATTCATGTAAAAAGTATTACTTTTTTCTTCCCAAGGTGGCTACATGGTTTTATGGAGACCTAAGTTATCTGAACTAAAGCTCGCGCCCAATTCAGTGCTCAATACTACTTCCAAAATATACTAGATCTTATATTTTGAAAAAACATACTGCTTCTCTGATTTGAGATTAGTGCTAAAAAACATAGCTCAAAGGCTATCTTGGAAATCTCACTTTTCCTTCTTTCTTCATTTAGAAAGCTATTACTCTTTTCTGAAAACTAGCTCAAAGGATCTTTGGAAATCGCAGATTCTGTTGTTATTTAAATGTTAAAACATTTTAAATCTCTTTTGGAATACTTAGTGCACATATACTTTTGAAGAAATAAACTTCAACTTTACTCTTTCTCAACTCATTGCTCAAGTCTTTAAAAAGTTCTAAAACAATTTGTAAAAAGACTATTAAAAACAAGGTTCATGTCGAATTATGAACATGAACTGTTCAATTCAAGGTTTTCAATAACCATGCATAGATTTCAATACTTAGAACTCAACAATTTCAGAACTCAAGGAGTCAATGAAAGTACTCATCTCAATAATGCTCGACTCGGAGGGTTCATGAAGAATTATGGGCATGAACTACTTAACACAAGGACTCAAGCTCGACTCAAAGGGTTCATGCAAAATTATGGACATGAACTACTTAACTCAGTGACTCAAGCTCGACTCATAGGGTTCATGCAGAATTATGAGCATGAACTACTTAACTCAAGGACTTAATGTGTAATATGTAATAGTCACATGGTTAGGAGTTAATCTTAAAGAGGGACTAGTAACTCGACACATAAAGTCTTAGAACTTGAAGATACCGCTATTCTGAAATATGCTCAACTTAGGAAGTTTATGTTGAATTATGGGCATGAAACAACACAACTCGAAGGTCTACATAACTACATGGAGCTCATGTATATGACTGTTCTTATTCATTGACTTACATTCTCAAAACTTAGCTCAAATTGATAATTGATCTCAAAGGATTCACAATTGAACTCAAAGACTATCTTGAACTCTACTCTTTAACTCTCTCTTGAATGTGAATTATGAATTCAAGAGTTATGGTTTATAATATGAATGATCTCAATAACAATATAGCAATTTGATAATTAGGAATAAAACTATCAAAAGAAACATGAACTCAAGAACTCAAAATCAACTTATCTCCACATTACTAAATTTTAAGGGTGGAATCCTAAATTATTGTTTACTGATTTGAAAGTAGATGTAGGGCACAAAGATGAAATACTCCAAGCACTATAATAGACTTAAATACCTAGAAAACAAGATTATTGAAGAATCTTGAAGAAGAACTTTATAAGAATCCTTGAAACCCTAGGTTGAAGGTAAACAATCAAGAAAACCTTTCTTGAGATTCTTGAATTAGTTTCTTGAAATCTCTATGAACAAGGATTATGATTTTCATTAGTGACCAAGAAAATCTGATTGTCTTTTGTACTTTTATTATTCAAGAAATTCGTTTATCATTTTCTTGAAGGTAAAAAGACAAAAACAACTATTTTTAGTATTTTCCCGTCGGCTAATTCGTTACAGCATTGTATAGGTTACTAAACTAGTCATAACTTTTTACTCAGAAATTGGATTGACACGAAATTGATGGCATCGGAAAGTAGATTCAATCATATTTAATTGGATAGGTTATGGAGCACATAATTATTAATATTCTAAGAGATATGGTCATTTGAAGTTAACCCAAGTAGAATCTTACATCAAAACTTAATAAAACTTCAAGAACACTTATCAAGAACTCGTCAACAACTTAAATCCATATATTTCAAGAACAAATTTATACTGAATAAATCATGATTGACATGTGGGTGAAAGAACCTAACACCATGGAAGCTTACATACCTCAAAGAACTAGGTTCTTGGCGAAATCTTGAATTTCTTGAACAAACGCTTTGATCCTTTCCTCCTTTCTCCTCTTTTCCCTTCTTTTCTCTTCTTGAACTCTCAACTAAAACCCTAGGCGTATATTAGGATTCTAAAACTGAAACTAAAAGGATTAGACCCCTAAAAACTTACTAAAAATGAATTAAATTTGATTGTCTAAGGAAAGACTAAAATACCCCTCACTATTTTCAGCTAACTTTCCTTAACTGGACATCCTAACTTCAAAACGCATATCTCACTCATTTGAACTCGAAACTTAGCAAACTTAGTGGCTTTGGAAAGATAAATCAAAGATATTTCCTATGGTATCTTGTAGCACGCATAACTCATCCTGTGCTAGGAGTGAGGGTCATTTCAAGTTGACCCAAAACTCATACTTAGCTTAACCCTCCAAAATTTCAGATTTCGCTTTTTCCAATTTAGTTATTTTAGAACTCACGGTGCTACATCTAGTGACCTTAACACTTACGAAAAGCTCACTATCTACGAAAAATGGTTCGAGTCTTAGATCAAAAATATTCCGGGATGTTACAGTTTGGGCCAAAAAAAAATATCTATCAAGAAATTTCAGAGTGTTTCAACTTATTCACCGACCTTATTTAGAGCACCTAGCTCAAAGATCATTGTAGAGCTACCAATACATGTCTCTTTTGAAATATTTCCAAGAGACTACTCCTCTACCAAGAGTAAGTAAATATTCACTCGTGGATTTTACTTCATTTGTCTAGTGATCCAAATTGCATCAATATATCCTTTCAATAGTGTTGGATATTTTTATAATGCATAGTTTTAAGTTTTTTTAAATACTCCAAAACTCATTTTATTGCTATCTAAAGAGTTCTACTGGGATCACTCTGTACTACTCAGTTAATTAATATCAAATGATATATCTGATAGCCCACAGTTCGTGATATACATCATTCTTCCCAATACTCTAGCACAATCAAATTGTGAGTCACTTTCGTCTTCACTCTTTTGAAATGCAAAGCTCACATTTATTGGAGACTTGACAATATTTAAATTCAAATATTTTAACTAGTCAAGTACCTTTTCAATGCAAAGAGACCGTGAAAATGATAAACATTATGAAGTTCTATGGATTCTTATACATAAGATTGCATCATCAACTCCAAAATATTTCATTCCAAACTTGCTTTCTAGCATACGTTTAGTAACACTTATGTCAATAGTGTCTCTATTGATAACAACATATCACCAATATACAAACAAACAATGATCAATGTGAACACATTTATCACTTCCATCATTCTTAAATCCATGTGCCAACATGATTTGGTCAAATTTCGTATTTCATTGTTTGGGTTCTTGTTTAAGTCCATAATGAGACTTAACAAAATCGCACACTTTCTTTTATTTTCCAGGAACCATAAAACCCTCGGGTTGTTCCATGTAAATTTTTTCCTTCAATTCTCCGTTTAAGAGAGTTGTTTTCATATCCATTTAATGAATTTGGAGATCATATACCACAGATAACACAATTAACATCCAAATGAATGTAATTCTAGTTACTGGTGAGTATGAGTCGAAATAATCAAGATCTTGATTTTGTCTAAAACCATTAAAAAAAATTTTGCTTTATCTTTGTAAACAGTCGATTGACTTTCACTTTCCTTTTGAGGATTTGATATGCTCAAACTTACTTCTCAAATAAGAAGTAAAGCGGTCGTATCAAGTAAAGAACCCAACTAATGAGGTTGGGGTCGATCCCACGAGGAAAATAGTTCAGACTTAACTTTATTCTATTATTACTACTATTTAGTCAACTATTTTCCGAGAAAACAAATGACAAAAAGGGGGGTTTCTTAAATTAATAAAACTGATTAACTAAATTAAAGTAAACAACTAACAGATTCAAATCTTGGAGTTTAATCAAATAATAAAAGTAACTAGGGCTTAAGTGTTCCCCACAGGTTCCTAACTCGGTAATTCTAGCTATAACAATTCTTTTCTAGTATCTTGCATGTAAAGCGATAAGTTATGTATGTCTAAATCCTTGGTCCGTCATCTAGAAAATTTCACTCCGCACCTTGGTCCGGCTACGTGTGTTGCTATACTAACCCTTATCTTTACCTCATATTAAGCATCATAATCAATATTTGACTAAGTTATTACTTCGTACCAACCTATACTAGCTTATTAGATAGTATACACTAAATCTATGTTGATAATTCTTTTTCTATTATCTACCTCCTTGGTCCGGCAAGTAGCGTTAAGGCGAGTTCTAACGTTGGCCATCCGTTAAAAAGACTTCTACACGAAAGAATTATCAATACATGCAAGACACTATTCTAGAATTGCTATTTTAGTTAGATTTTACCTTGTTATTTACCCATGGTTCCCACAACCCTAGTTATGGAGTTTAGTTACCCATGGTCATAATCACACAATTCATATTTGTAATGTAAGAATTCATGCACTTACTTTAATGAGAACGAATAAATTCCAGAAATTCACTTGATTAATCCACAAAAACACCAACAATCGATTCCGTAAAAAGTATATCAATTACCAAAACCAATAGTTCAACATTAAAACAAGAGTACTAAAAAATATCCAAGAGTCTAACCCCAAAAATGAGGTTTTTTGAACTATTTATAATAAAACAAAACCTAATAAAAGAAGGAATCTAATTAATGAAAATCTGTCCAAAACGCGTCTGAGTCGACGGCCCATGTGACGGACCGTCGTGGGCATGACGGACCGTCGTGGCCTCCGTATTCCCATACTTGACAAAATCTTCTACTGCTTTCTTCAGCACTTTTCTGTTACCCTCGACGGACAGGTCTGACGGACCGTTGCAAGCACGACGGTCCGTCGAGGAGCTCCGTTTCACAACACTTAGAAACTTCTTGAAATTGGGTACTGGGACTACTCTCTGACAACCACAACGAACAAACAGGACGGACCGTCGTGACTATGACGGTCCGTCATGAACTTCCGTAGTCCCACACTTGGTCAGACTTCCCCATCTTCCTTCAGCAGCTACTCTTCTTACTACGATGCCACCTACGGACCGTCGTGGGCTTCGTAGGTGGTCATTTCTGCAATTTTCTGCTCAAAACCTCTGCGTTATCATTTGGACAGATTTCCTGCAAATAAAGAGAAACCTACATAAAAAATCAATAAAAAAAGTCTTTGGACACCCACTAAACTTAAGGAAAAAGCATTAAAAGTACCGTGAAACCACGGTACATCAACACCCTCAACTTAAATTCATTGTTTGTCCTCAAGAGACGCACTATGACTCACTACAAAATCTTTGTACAAGAGTATCCATATTTTATCTTTCGCAATCATTTGGCTATCAATCCCGATCATTCTCATTATGTTTATGCATTCTATCACTATTAGGCTTGAATTATGTGGAGCAGACCATGACACAGACTCACTACGCACTGACACCTATCCTCTTCAATTTCTCACCAAGGTGCTAATTTTTCCGGTATTGCAACTAGTGTCCTCACTTCAAAATAACATCCTCATTTTTCACACAATGATTTCAGTTTGAGTATAAGGATTACTTTTCAACACTCGCTCTCAGAACAACTTCACAACTCATTTATACATATTTCCATAAGCTTGCCCTTATTTTCACTGTTTTAAATTCGCCATAACAACTCTTAGGATCACGATAGGACTTTCTTAGCTTGTAACATAGGCTCAGGGTCAGGTAGGGTATATTTAGGTATACTTTAGTGACTTGTTTCCCTCCTTGACATTTCTGACTAAGCGAACCACCTTTTTATTATTTTATTTTGCCCTATTTCTCAATTTTCTATCACCTTGCTGTTTTCCCTTTCTTCTCCTTATGAGTAAGTGACTTTTCTCTTTTCTTGTGTTTTATTTTATATAAAAAAAAATTTTAGTCACTTTTGTTTTGTTCTTTCTTCCTCTTTATTCCTTCAACCCCACTTTCTGGAGTATTCCTTATAACAGCCACCCTCAACTCATGATTTTGCCATGAGTCAAGGTTCACAATACCCATGATTGGGTCAGGGCCATGACAAGGTTGCTTTCTGCATTAGCCACCCTCAACTTATGCTTTTGGTATAAACTGAGGTGCACATGTCCAAGGAGGGACCAGGGCCAACACATTGTTCCCAGAGAAGATCAATTGGGGTGAAAAAGGAAGATCTATTTTAGGCTCAAATCATTTGGATCAATAAGGGATTAACTTCATTTGGTTTTCTGTTATTTTTAAGCTCAAGATTGACTATTTCGAACAAGGGCCTATGATTCTTTCCTACTGGTTATTTTGGCTTACTTTTAGCAAGACTAACCAGGAAAGTTCTAGCTCAGTATCAATGGTGGATCATTCGAATTTTCCTCACACTCACTTGACATCTCGTTACACTACCAGATTATCAGACACCTAGTTCGAGTCTTAGATTCAGGGTCATACAGTCGTGTATTTCTATGTCATGCTTAGAGCCACACATTTATCAATTACTATGCCTAGTCATGCATCATTTTCATTATATCGGGATATCATATCTGTTTTAGCCATCATGATTCAGAGTTATACTATGTACACAAGATATAACATGTCGGTTCAACAATAAAAGTAGTCAGTCTCTTGGGGAAAAAGAACACAGGCAAGAAAACCCTAAAAGAGGATCGTGAATTGGGCTACTCAGACTTCACCCTAGCACTCACTTTCCATTTACCCCACCCCCAACAAAAAGAATGCAATTGTCCCCTATGCATAAAAGAACCTAAAATAATCGAGTGGTAGGTGAAACAAACCTGAGGCGCAAAGCGCCGGCGATCAGCAAGCTGGTGGGTCCGGTTCCCCGAAAACCACTCCCTCTGTAGTCTGGACACCCTCAGTAGCGTCCTCAACAGCAACAACACCATCAGTAGTGCCTCTCACTGTCTCCACAACTCTGGAGCTAGATGCCTCAGCAGCTAACTCTACAGCCCTCAACGTACGGGCCTCCTCATCAGCAATCGAGGCTCTCCTCGCAGCCTCCATCTCACGGCGCTCCTTCTTCCTCGCCCTAGCCTCATCCTCCTCTCGACCCCTGCGCCTCTTGGCATTCTCTCGTGGGGGAGGTGGTGCAACCTCAGAAGTGGCGAATAACGCAGCCAACACTGTGTCCTCAGCAGGCTCTGCAGAAGGGGCCTCAGACTCAGGCACCCTAGCCTCTAGGATCGTATCAAGAGCCGCTCGCAAACTCTCAACCGCAGCCTGAAGGGTCGACACATCTACCGGAGGGGCTGGCCGGGCTAGCACCCGCAACTCAAAAGCGTCCAATCGCTGATGAACCTCCAAGATCTTTCTCTCCGTGTGCTGGGCCATCTTACGCTCCATGCGCTCCTCCGCCTCAGCAATAGACCTCTGCATCCAAGGCTGGATGTGATGCAGAAGTGTGGCCATCTGAGCCTCAAAGTTTCTTGACCCTAGTAAGTGGGACCAGAGTGGTGGAAGGAGCCGAGCAAGAGGAGCTCGAGGCAGTGCTACTACCCGGGATAGACTCGACCGGGGTAGTGTCAGTGGGTGAAGAGGGAGCCTGGGTAGCCGCTTGGGCATGCTCTACAGTATCCGCCAGGTTCTCACCAAGCGGAGGCACCTCAGGGCGGGGCCCTCTGTGCGGAGCCAACTCATTGACCTCATCTCTGATGAGGCCGATATCAACATTGCCCTGCGGGGTCTTGAGATGATCTATGTGCCAAATGGGCACACCTGCGGACCTGCATAAATATAAAACCATGCACCGAAATGGGTAAGTAGTGGTGACCTTGAAGGCCCTCTCGTGCATGACCGCCTGCAGAAGCCAAGCAAAGTCAACCTTAAACCCTGCTATCATCGCTGCCATCAGAATTGTGTGATCCCATGTAACTATATTATCTGCAGCAGTGGGGGAAAGGCAGTGGCAGACTATCAATCATAAAAACTTGGCCTTGAAGGTCAAGTTAGCCTTCTTGATGGCTCCATTCGTCTCCATAACCCAGTCAGCAGCCTTTCCATCAATAGATAAGTGCTGGGCCATCCACCTCTTGGTGGTCTCTCTCAGTGCTGGCTCACGCAAGAGCCGTCCATCTTTAACAAGTTGCCACCTGTAGTCGAACTCGGTGGTGAGAGGGGTCCTGGTGGCATCAACATCCTCGCCATATAGATACCGGCAGATGGCTGGCAAGGAGATGTCTACCCGTATGCCGCAGACTCTGACGTGATCAAGTCGGGCCTGGCGGGGGCAGCCCGCCTATCAATCTGTGATTGGAGAGTAGCCATATACGAGGCGTAGAACTCTCGAACCAACTCCTCACTGTATCGGCCCAAAGAACTAGCCGTCCACTCTAGCCGGTGTCTGGTGAAGAGAGTATGGATATCCGGCATGGTGGGGAGACTCCCTGTAAGGACCCGCCTTTCCAGTGTAAGGGTCCGGGTCATGACTCCCTCATTATTTAGCAGCTTGGCGTTGGAATACACTTGGTAGTTCCCCTTGACACACCACCGGTTGGGCTGGTCGGCAACCATGGCGGGAACTCCAGTCGGTGAACCTGGAGTGGAATCAGTACTGTCGGCCTCATCAGACGAGGCAGACTGTGAAGCTGTGGCGGGCGCAGAGGCTTCCGCAGACCCGGAGACCTCCTCCGACCAAGATACTCGCAAGGAGCCAGACGCTCCTTCATCCTGTGCAGCTGACCCAGAAGGTGTGCCGGTCAGTGTACGCTCCTCGTCAGACTGGGAGGTAGTGACTACGCCGGACGCCACCTTCTTGGGCGTGGCTCTGGTGGCGCGTGTAGGCCATTCAGGAGTGATAGTGCCTGGGGGCACGTACTCGGGGTCACGCTCATCATCAGAGCCAATGACCAGTCGGGCAGATGGGGCGACGGACTTTGAACGCCCTTGTGCGTAAACTCGATCTTGCTTCGGTGCCATAAGTGTTAGTACCTGTAAAGAATAACAATTAGGACCAATAGGAGCAAACAAGACATGCAAAGACGAAAAACAAAAAACATAAGACCAAAACTGTAATGGTATCTCTGTAGTGTCTGTGAAGCACGATGAACCAATTGATGGCCCGTCGTGAGTATGAAGGACCATCATGGAGGTCCGTCATGAATTACTTAACTGATTGTTTTTGGAGACCCTCAGAAAGAAAGTCTCTGACAGTCATGACGGTTAAGCAGGACGGACCGTCGTGGGCACGATGGTCCGTCGTATAGGTCCGTCATTGGACACTTAGAAAAAGTTTGGAGACCCTTAGGTGTAGGGTCTCTGACAACCATGACGGTAAGCAGGACGGACGGTCGTGGGCACGACGGTCGGTGGTATAGGTCTGTCATGGGACACTTAGAAAAAGTTTGGAGACCCTTAGGAGTGGGGTCTCTGACAACCATGACGGTTGTGCAGGACGGACCATCGTGGGCACGATGGTCCGTCGTATAGGTCCGTCATGGGACACTTAGAAAAAGTTTAGAGACCTTTAGAAGTGGGGTCTCTGACAACCATGACGGTTGTGCAGGATGGACCATCGTGGGCACGACGGTCCGTCGTATAGGTCCGTCATGGGACACTTAGAAAAAATTTGGAGACCCTTAGGAATGGGGTCTCTAACAACCATCACGGTTGTGCAGGACGGACCCTCGTGGGCACGATGGTCCGTCGTATAGGTCCATCAGTGGACACTTGGAGAGAATAAATCATGGGTTGATGGGACGAACCCCATGACGGTCCGTCGTGGGTATGATGGTCCGTCGACGGGGTCTAGTTTTGTCATTTAGTGACAGAACTGAGGATGCCACAATCATCCCCTGAGATTCCAAACGAAAGACTCAATATTAACCCACATATTTTGAACCCAAATACCCAACAAACTAGCAATGCTAAAGTACCAATTTCTCGAGTTTTAGCATGTCGACTCGGGAGACTAGCAACCTAGGTCAGAACAAGTTACAAAAACATAATCCCCCCACTTTGATTCGGTTAACCCAATACCCAAATCATTTTTACTTATATGATGGGACTTAAGGCATGGAATGAGGTCTTTAGCATACAAGAGGGGCCAAAAATTAAAGACCCAACATTCGAAAATAAGCCTGTAGAATGTGAAGACAATAATGAAATGTAAATGGGTTAGAGATCAGAAGCACATACCTGAGAAATTGAGAAGAGGAAGAACCGGGTGAGGCACACAACTATGAAGATCAGCAAAAGAACCGTGGACTCCGACCAGCAGAATACTTTAAAGAGGCAGGGAGATTTGGGAGGAGGCAGATTTGGGGAATTAGGGAAGGGATGGTGAATCAGGAGTTTGGGAAGAGAATGAGAGTGGGAGGGAGTTGAAAAGAGAGGAAATGGGAGAAGTGATGGAAAAGAAACGGTTGAAATGAAGGGATGGGAAGTTTAAAAGGTTTAAAACTTTTAATATTAGCCGGTCGGGTCGGGTCGGTTTGCTGGGTATTGATGCGACAAGTCCCCGACGACGGTCCATCAAAACTGTGATGGTCCGTCGTGGGT
The DNA here is from genome assembly GCA_016801875.1 of Solanum sitiens. Lineage (NCBI taxonomy): Eukaryota > Viridiplantae > Streptophyta > Magnoliopsida > Solanales > Solanaceae > Solanum > Solanum sitiens. The sequence continues at coordinate 4,447,355 of JABWTJ010000018.1, forward strand.
TCCGTCGCGGGTGCCCTAATTTTTAAAAAAATAGACAAACTTACCTGGCACGACGGATTCCTGTGACGGTCCGTCGCAAGCGTGATGGACCGTCGATGGATCCGTCACTGAGTGTTTCAGATCAATTTCTGCAGATTTTTCTGCTGATGTGCTACCTGCAAAGTTAACACCCATTAAGCTATTCTCTATGTGTTTGACTGGACACTTAGTAGACACGGACCCTAAACTACGCTCTAGCCAACACTTCTAACAAAACGAAAAACAAAGAAAATGCGACTATTACTAGAAAGTCATAAAAAAAACTATAGTTGGCTTTGAGGATAGATATTGGGTTGCCTCCCAACCAGCGCTTGATTTAACATCGCGGCACGACGGAAGATACTTGATTACTCAGACTTCATCAAGATGGTATGCCTCGATCACTTCATTCGCCGATTCAGCATGCCCCAAATAGATTTGGATTCGTTGTCCGTTCACCTTAAACCGCACACCCTCCTTGTTTTCCAACTCAACCGCTCTGTGAAGGAATAGTTGGGTGATCAAGTAAGGGCCAGGCCATTTGGACTTGAGCTTGCCCTGAAACAAACGCAACCTAGAATTGAATTAAAGCACCAAATCCCCAACTATAAAATCGTGTTTCTCAATCTTTTGGTCATGGTATTTCTTCATCTTTTCTTTGTAGAGGGCTAAACTTTCATAAGATTTTAGGCGAAATTCATCGAGTTCATTCAACCCATTTAAACTCTGTTCTGCAGCTTCATTCCAATCCATTTTCAACTTCTTCATAGCCCACATGGCTTTATGCTCTAATTCAACCGGTAGGTGACAATCTTTCCCATATACAAGTTGGTATGGAGACATACCTATGGGAGTCTTATATGCAGTCCGGTAGTCCCAAAGAGCATCATCAAGCCTCCTTGACCAGTCCGTTCTACTAGCGTTTACTATTTTCGACAGAATCTGCTTGATCTCCCGATTTGACACCTCGACTTGCCCACTAGTTTGAGGATGGTAAGGAGTGGCCACATTATGGTGAACCCCATATTTCTCCAATAATCCCTTGAACAACTTGTTGCAAAAGTGGGATCCCCCATCACTAATAATTGCCCTTGGGGTACCAAATCGAGAAAATATATTCTTTTTTAAGAAAGCGATGACACTCTTCCCTTCATTATTTGCGAGGGCGACAGCTTCCACCCATTTAGACACATAATCAACCGCTACTAGAATGTACTTCATCCCATGAGAACTCACAAAAGGACCCATAAAGTCAATACCCCAAACATCAAATAACTCAATCACAAGAATGGGATTTAAAGGGAGCTCTTGCTTTCTTGAAATGCCGCCATCTCGTTGGCATCTATCACATGCTTTGGCGAACTCATGAGCATCTTGATGAATAGTTGGTCAATAGTAGCCACATTGTAAGATTTTATGAGCGGTTTGGATACCACTATGATGTCCACCTACGGGTGAAGAATGACATGCCTTTAAAACACTCAACATCTCAACTTCTGGCACAAAACGCTGAATAAGCCCATCGGCACAACTCCTATATAAGTATGGTTCATCCCAAAAGAACTTCTTCACATCGTACATGAACTTTTTCCTTTGATGAAAGGACAAGTCCGGTGGAACAATATCGCTAGCCAGATAATTCGCAAAATCTGCGAATCATAGAATCAAGTCTTGAGAGGCAGCCAATACATGCTCATCGGGGAAGGTATCATCAATCGCAGTCTGATCCCCAAACTCTCTCATTGCTTCATCTTCTAAACGGGACAAGTGATTAGCAACTTGATTCCCTGTCCCTTTTCTATCTCTCACCTCAAAGTCAAATTCTTGCAATAGTAATACCCAACGAATCAACCTCGGTTTTGCATTCTTTTTTGCCATCAAATATCTCAAAGGAGAATGGTCAGTATGCACTATAACTCTAGTACTTAGCAAATAGGAGCAAAATTTTTCAAAAGCAAAGACTACTGCAAGGAACTCTTGCTCAGTCACTGTGTAGTTCTTCTGGGCTTCATTGAGGGCTTTACTAGCATAGTAAATGGGATGAAGGATTTTGCCCCTTCTTTGTCCCAATACCACACCAAGAGCAACCCCACTAGCATCGCACATCACCTCAAATGGACTGCTCCAATCCGGAGAAATAATGATAGGTGCAGACACCAACTTTTCTTTTAACTCGCCGAATGCTTTAAGACAGGATTCATCAAAATAAAATTTACACTCTTTCTCCAGCAGTTTGCACAACGGATGCGCAATTTTTGAAAAATCTTTGATGAAGCTCCGGTAAAAACTTGCATGCCCAAGAAAGCTTCTCACACCTTTTACAGAGATAGGTGGGGGAATTCTCTCTATTACCTCGACTTTAGCTCGATCAACCTCTATACCCTTCTCTGAAATGCGATGACCCAATACAATACCCTCTTTCACCATCAAGTGGGATTTTTCCCAATTTAGTACTAAATTGCAGTCTTCACACCTCTTAAGAACCTCAGATAAATGACTCAAACACCACTCAAAGGAGTCACCAACCACAGAAAAATCATCCATAAACACCTCAATAGTGTCCTCCACCATATCGGAGAATATAGACATCATACATCTCTGAAATGTGGCGGGTGCATTGCACAACCCAAACGACATTCTCTTGAAAGCAAAAGGTCCCATATGGGCAAGTGAAAGTGGTTTTCTCTTGATCTTCCTATGCAATAGAAATCTAATTGTACCCCGAATAACCATCAAGAAAACAGTACCACCCTTTTTCGGCAAGTCTATCCAACATCTGATCCATGAAGGGCATAGGAAAATGGTCTTTTTCGGTCCATGCATTTAATTTCCGGTAGTCCATACACACCCTCCATCCAGTCACCAGTCTCATTGGAACAAGTTCATTTTTCTCATTGGGGACCACAGTCATTTCCCCTTTCTTAGGTATACACTGAATAGTGCATACTCAACTACTATCGGCGATCGGATATATTACTCCGGCATCCAACTACTTAATGATTTCCTTCTTCACGACCTCTTGCATAGGTGGATTTAAGCGTCTCTGATGCTCAATACTTGGCTTATGATCGGGCATGAGTTGGATTTTATGAGAACAAATACCGGGAGGGATCCCAATAATGTCCGCAATAGTCCACCCAATCGCTCTTTTGAACCTTTTTAACACTTTCACCAAACTCTCAACCTGTTGTACATTCAGGTCTGATGCAATGATTACTGGCAAAGTGTCACTATTTCCTAAGAATTCATACCTCAGATGAGGTAGGAGATCTTTTAGTTCTAACTTTGGAGCCTCCTCTATAGATGGTTTTGCGGGTGGAGACTCGCGATTCTTTATGTCTAACTCATATTTCTTCGGTTTAAACCGAACATCACCTCGATCAAGTGCCGCGACCAATGACCCATACTCTTCAATGCAATCGCTATCAAAATTCATGATCACTGCCGCTAGTGCTTCAACACCCAGATGTTCTTCAATTTGTACCTCAGATGACTTTTCAACTTCGTAGGATATGGCAGACACCGATTGGAGCTCACCACTCTGCCTCATGGACCTACAAATGTCGAAGGTCACTTCTTCATAGTTCAACCGAAATTTCATCTGCCCTTTTTTCATATCAACCAAGGCTCTACCCGTAGCAAGGAATGGCCTCCCAAGAATAATAGGCACCTCAAAATCGACCTCACAATCAAGAATAACAAAATTGGCCGGAAATATGAACGACTCCACTTTTACTAGCACATCGTGGAGTATCCCAATAGGACTTTTTACTGTTCGATCAGCCATCAGTAGCCGCATCGCAGTGCGCTTTGGGTCACCCAAACCCAACTTCTTATAAATCGAGAGGGGCATGAGATTTATGCTTGCCCCAAGATCGCATAATGCTTTCGCAAAATGTAATAACTCGATTGTACAAGGAATAGTGAAAGCACCCGGATCTTCTTTATTTTGCACTAGAGATCTTGAAGCAATAGCACTACAGTGCTGCATTCTATCATCATCCTCAAAAGTGATCGATCTTTTCTTCGTAACCAGATCTTTCATGAACTTGGCATAACCGTGCATTTGTTCCAGAGCTTCTACCAAAGTGACATTGATGGAAAGATGTTTCAACATCGTTATAAAACGCCGATATTTACCATCCTCGGTCTTTTTCACTAATCTTTGAGGGAAGGGGGAGGGGTCTAGGCATGGGAGTCACCTTTTTGGGCACCTCAACATCTTTTCCCGTTTTATATTCTAACTCACCACTAACCTCCACCACTTTATCATTATGTCTTATCACCTTTTCCACATCAGATGGCATAGGTGGGTCAATGGTTTGCTTACCACCCCGAGTAGTGATTGCCATACAATGTCCATCATTTTTCGGATTTTGGACAGTGTTGCTAGGGAGAGTGTCTGGTTGCCGTGTGTTCACAGTCACAGATAATTGGGCCATTTGCAACTCAAGCTACTTAATCGATATTGCATGTGTATCAACTTTCTGCCCAATACCCGCTAAATCACTCCTTAACTCTTTAGTATGCTCATCACTAGCATCGAACCTCCGCATCATTTTGTGCAACATATCCTCAACTCGCGCCATACTACCTCCACCATCCCTAGGAGCAACTTCACGATTTTGAGGAGGAACATAGGGTCCACTCCTATCATTTCTGTTACCATAGTTACCCCTGTTGAAGTTGTTGTCGCGGTTGTAATTTCCATCTCGGGCATAATGACCCTCGCGGTTATAATTACCATAGTTCCGACCTTGGTTTCCTTGACCTTGGCGCCAATTTTCCTGATTGGAGCCTTGGGCATTCGGTCGGAAACCTCCGTCTGCTCATTCACCGCATAGGTGTCCTTCTCATAATAATATTCATCATTTGGTGGTGGTGGTTTTGACAAGTAGTTCACTGCATTTATCTTTTCTGCACCCTTAGTGACATGTTTTAATACCAACCCAAGCTCCGTTCTCATTTGAGCCATCTCTTCACGAATCTCGTCTGTGGCTGTGTTGTGTGCGAATTGCACTGCAAAAGTGTTTCTTCCAGTATCTGACTTCCTAGTACTCCAAGCTTTATTATTCCGGGAGATTTTCTCTAACTTTTCAGCAATCTCGGCATAAGGACACTCCCCATAAGAACCATCCGCTATAGTATCCAATACCGCTTTTTTATTATCATCCTGTCCCCGATAGAAGTATTCTTTCAGTGACTCATCATCAATGCGGTGATTGGGGACACTTCTCAAAAATGAAGTGAACCTATCCCAAGAACTGCTAACTGACTCTCCTGGTAATGCCACAAAGTTGTTCACTCTGTCTTTGTGATTTAGTTTCCTAGAGACCGGGTGTTAACCTGCTAAGAAGGTGTCCCTTAGTTGATTCCAAGTGAAAATTGAGTTATAAGGGAGCTCAGTAAACTAAATAGCAGCCTCTCCCATCAGTAAGGGAGGAAATACTCTTATCCCTATTACATCCATATTCAAATCGGGCCTCCCTACACAACTTTTGCACACTGCCCTTACCTTAGCAATGTGGGCATGTGGGTCCTCAGAAGGTAGTCCTGAAAACAAACCTCTAGCAGTGTGCATTTGCATCAGACTACTGGTTACCACAAATGTGTGGCCGTGTGGTAGAGGAGGAAAGACAAGTGGCCCATCAGAGTCTGCGATGTTATCATAACCTCTGTAATACTCTTGAGGACGTGGACCGGGGTTTTGTCCCCTTTGTTCATCTTCACCATGATTTTCGGGTAATAACCGACCATGAGCATCAACTGGAGCTGGAATGTTCAGGTTGGAATCATCATCGTTAATACCCAAGTTTCGATTCATATTGCATAGTGTACGCTCTAATTCGTGGTCGTATGGAAACAAGGGTTCTCTTCTACTCCGCGTAATTGTCATACACAGAAGTTAGATCTGCAAGAGACAAAAACAACAGAAAAAGTAAAATTAGGAAAATATTGACTAAACTTTAGTATTAAGTTTTAAGTTAATCTAAAAGCCACTTTCCCCGGCAGCGGCGCCAAAATTTGATATGCTCAAACTTACTTCTCAAATAAGAAGTAAAGCGGTCGTATCAAGTAGAGAACCCAACTAATGAGGTTGGGGTCGATCCCACGAGGAAAATAGTTCAGACTTAACTTTATTCTATTATTATTACTATTTAGTCAACTATTTTTCGAGAAAACAAATGACAAAAAGGGGGGTTTCTTAAATTAATAAAAATGATTAACTAAATTAAAGTAAACAACTAACAGATTCAAATCTTGGAGTTTAATCAAATAATAAAAGTAACTAAGGCTTAAGTGTTCCCCACAGGTTCCTAACTCGGTAATTCTAGCTATAACAATTCTTTCCCAGTATCTTGCATGTAAAGCAATAAGTTATGTATCTCTAAATCCTTGGTCTGGCATCTAGAAAATTTCACTCCGCACCTTGGTCCGGCTACGTGTGTTTCTACACTAACCCTTATCTTTACCTCATATTAAGCATCATAATTGATATTTGACTAAGTTATTACTTCGTACCAACCTATACTAACTTATTAGATAGTATACGCTAAATCTATGTTGATAATTCTTTTTCTATTATCTACCTCCTTGGTCCGGCAAGTAGCATTAAGGCGAGTTCTAACGTTGGCCATCCGTTAAAAAGACTTCTACACGAAAGAATTATCAATACATGCAATACACTATTTTAGAATTGCTATTTTAGTTAGATTTTACCTTGTTATTTACCCATGATTCCCACAACCCTAGTTATGGAGTTTAGTTACCCATGGTCATAATCACACAATTCATATTTGTAATGTAAGAATTCATGCACTTACTTTAATGAAAACGAATAAATTCCATAAATTCACTTGATTAATCCACAAAAACACCAACAATCGATTCCGTAAAAAGTATATCAATTAACAAAACCAATAGTTCAACATTAAAACAAGAGTACTAAAAAATATCCAAGAGTCTAACCCCAAAAACGAGGTTTTTTTAACTATTTATAATTAAAAAAAACTAATAAAAGAAGGAATCTAATTAATGAAAATCTGTCCAAAACGCGTCTGAGTCGACGGACCACGTGACGGAACGTCGTGGGCATGACGGACCGTCGTGGTCTCCGTCGTCCCATACTTGACAAAATCTTCTGCTGCTTTCTTCATCACTTCTCTGTTACCCTCGACGGACAGGTCTGATGGACCATTGCAAGCACGACGGTCTGTCGAGGAGCTCCGTTTCACAACACTTAGAAACTTCTTGGAATTGGGTACTGGGACTACTCTCTGACAACCACAACGAACAAGCAGGATGGACCGTCGTGACTATGACGGTCCGTCATGAATTTCCATAGTCCCACACTTGGTCAGACTTCCCCATCTTCCTTCAGCAGCTACTCTTCTCACTACGATGCCACCTAAGGACCGTCACAGTCACGACGGACCATCGTGGGCTCCGTAGGTGGTCATTTCTGCAATTTTCTGCTCAAAACCTCCGCGTTATCATTTGGACAGATTTCCTGCAAATAAAGAGAAACCTACATCAAAAATCAATACAAAAAGGCTTTGGACAGCCACTAAACTTAAGGAAAAAGCATTAAAAATACTATGAAACCACGGTACATCAAGATTCACTTTGACCCTAAAAGGTTTATTTCTGATAGTAACTAGAAGTAGAGATCTGACAAAATAGAACAAAGTAAGTAGATTTACGAAAAATAGTTTGTGCAAGTGTCTTAAACACAACTATACAAATAACGTTGTCTGTATGGAGTGGACAAGACTCCAGAAAATAGTATTTTTGATTCTTACTTACATCCTACCAATAACTAATCCTAATTACGTATATATATAGAACATAAAAGGATAAGATAAAAGGATAAGACTGATACTAAACTGCTAGATAACTGTTGTAGCAGTTGTTTTTCCAGAATCCGACTCTTTATTCTTTTGTCGATATTTTCTTCTAAAGTACGTCTTGGGTGGTGGGTTGGTATTAGTGCATCCCCCCTGAAAAGATGCCTTGTCCTCAAGGCAGAACAGAGGAAGTTCAACAGCAAGCAAGTCATAGTCTTCCCAACTAGCCTCTTCAATAGGACGATGACGCCATTGAATAAGTAATTATAGAGTTGGCACTCCTGACTCTTTCACCCAATGATGTGATAAAACTTTTTCAGGTTCCACCATAAATTCCAATTCACCCGATAGTGGTAAAGGTAGAGGGGAAGCAATATCAAAACAACCACGAGCATGACAAAGCAGCGAGACATGAAAAATAGGATGTAACTTCGATGTTTCAGGAAGCTGCAATTCATAAGAAACAGGACCAACTCGTCGAACAATTTTGTATGGTCCAAAATATCAAGGTGAAAGCTTCTCATTAAGATATTTGGCTAAACTCTTCTGCCGATAAGGTCGCAAATGAAGTAAAACAACAACACCCACATTGAAAGACAAGTCACATCCCTTGGAATCAGCTTGAGACTTCAGTCTGGATTGAGCCTTCAAGAGATTGGAACGTATTACCTCTAACATTTGATATCGTTCCACGAGCTGCTGTTTAAATTCAGTAATTATAGTTTCTCCATGAACAAAGGGATGCAAAAGTGGTGGTTCTCTCCCATACACAATCTGGAAAGGAGTCATATTGGCTGAAGAATGGTATCCATTTTTGAAAGAATATTTAGCCCAAGATAGATATTGAAGCCATAATTTGGGGTTGTCATGAGCAAAACAACGTAAGTAAGTTTCAAGGCATCGATTGATCACCTCCGTTTGACCGTCAGATTGGGGATGATAGGAAGTACCCATACGGAGACGAGTGCGACTAAGGCGAAAAAGTTCCTGCAAAAAAGTACTTGTGAAGACAACATCACGATCTGAAAGAATGGAAAATGTAAACCATGCAACCTGACAATTTCCTTACAGAAAACCCCAGCCACAGTTTTAGCAGTAAAGGGATGAGAAAAGCAAGAAAATGATTATATGTGCTAAACTTGTCAACCACCACATGAATAGTATGAAAGCCATTAGAAGGAGGAAACCCAACAATGAAATCAAGGAAGATATCCTCCCAAACTCGGTTAGGAATGGGTAAAGGTTGTAAGAGACCAGATGGAGCTAATGTTTCATATTTATGTTTCTGGTATATCAAACAATTCTGGACAAAGGACTTTACATCATGCTTCAAACAAGTCCAGAAAAAATTTGCATATACCCTTTTGAGAGTTTTCAAGTTACCTCCGTGCCCTCCTGTTGGAGAATCATGTGAATATGCTAAAATCTTGGCTTTGAGTTCAGGATAATCAGGAATAACTAGCCGAGATTTGTATTAAAGATGGTTAGCAGACAACGAGAAATCAGGATGAATTGAAGAATCAAAAGAGAGTTTATGTCGAATCTGCTTAGTATATGGATCAACTTCAATTGCTTATGTTAAATCACTAAAATCTAATGGAATAGGCATCACCAAAGATAAAAAATCTACATGTTGAAAGCGACGAGAAAGGCATCAACTCCTCTGTTTTCACTTCCTGACTTATAGACAATAGTGAAATCGAAAGGCAATAATTTAAACAACAAATGTTGTTGTTCAGCAGTAGTCACCCACTGATGCAAGAGATACTTTAGGCTACAATGGTCAGTACTGACAATAAAATGCCAACCCAAAAGATAATGCTTCCATTTTTGCAATGTAAGGACCAAAGCTAGCAATTCACGATCATAAGTAAATTTAATGCGATTAGAAAAGGAAAATCCCTTACTAAAATAGGCTACTGGCTGACAGTGTTGGAGTAAAATAGCCCCAACTCCATCAGATGAAGCATCACACTCAACTGTAAGTTGTTGAGTGAAATCTGGAAGACGAAGCACTGGTACTGACGTCAACATCCTCTTAAGATTTTTGAAAACCTGCTCTACTTTTGCATGCCAGGTAAAATCATCTTTATTGGTCAATTCTGTTAAAGGACGATCAATGATCCCATAGTTCTTAAAAAAGCGCCTATAATAACCAGTGAGACCTAAGAAACCACGAAGTTCCTTGACATTCTTTGGAATAGGCCATTCCAACAAGGTAGATATTTTTTCTGAATCCACAACTACTCCATCTTGAGAAATCACATGACCCAAAACCCAACTTGGCGTTGACCAAATAAACATTTCTTTGGATTAGCAAAAAAAAGGAATTGACAAAAGAAGATGGAGGTCTGTTTGAAGGTGTTGTTGGTGTGTCTGAGGATCAGGACTATAGATTAGAATATTATCAAAGAACACTAGGACATATTTTTGAAGGTATGGCCTGAAAAGATCATTCATGGCACCTTGAAATATGGATGGTGCATTGGTTAGTCCAAAAGTCATTACGAAAAACTCATAATGGCCTGAATGAGTGCGAAAGGCAGTTTTATAGACATCATTAGGTTGGACACGAATTTGATGGTATCCGAAATGAAGATCAATTGTAGAAAAAACTTTGGCCCCATGTAATTCATCTAACAACTCATCGATATTAGGAATTGGATATTTGTCCAGGACAGTGATTTTGTTTTGTCTACGGTAATCCACACAAAATCGCCAAGAGTTATCTTTCTTTTTAACTAGCAGAACCGTACTAGCAAAGGGACTTGAACTAGGGCAAATGAAACTAGATTCTAATAAAGCTGCAACTTGGTTCTCAATTTCAGTTTTTCGACCATGTGGGTAACGGTAAGGTCTGATGTTTGGAGGTTTAAAATTTGGTAACAAAGGAATAGCATGAGAATGTGCTCTAAATGGTGGAAGAGATGTTGGTTCAAAAAACACAAACTGGAATTCATGTAAAAGGGTTTGGAATGCATTACTTGAAACCTCTGATACTATGTTAAAAGATTGGAGAGAAGTTATGGCAGAATCTGTCGATCTCACGCCTTGCAATTTGTAACGCTTCCCTTGCCAATTAAAAATTATGAACATATCCTTCCAGTTAGCTTGAATCGTAGTGACAGAAGCTAACCATTTGATATGAAAAAACAAATCAGCCCCTCCAATTGCAAAAGGGTAGTAATCCTGAGTGATAGTAAAGCCCGACAATTGAATTTGAAGATTACGACAAACTTTATTGCAGCGTATGATATCTCCATTCCCTATTTGCACACCGAATGTTGGAACCATTTCTACTGGTATATTATGATCCTCCACAATGGAATCAGCCACAAAATTATGTGTGGACCTACTATCCACAAGTATTAAAACATTTTTACCATTGATCTCACCCTGAAGCTTTATTGTAGCACCCACTGATTGTCCCAAAATGTCATGGAAGGAAATTTCATCAAGGTCATTTTCTTGAGGGTTATTACCAATTACTGCATTGACCTCACCACCTCTTACAGTTGACCTTCTCCAGTAGTCTCCAGAGAAAATTTTGCAGATTTGCATCTATGAACGGGTGCAAATTTCTCATGGCAACGAAAGCAAAGTCCTTGTGCCATAAGATTTCTCCTCTCGGTATACCATGTTCGTGTTTGAAGAGGTTGTGAAGCGGCTGGGTTGGATGAAACACTGCTGCGTGAATTGTGATTTGCAGATGAAGAATTGTTTTGGGTGTTTCTAAAAGAATTCAATGGATTTTGTATCGTGGGTCTATTGTTTGGGGTCCAATTAGGAACTCTATTGCTGCAAGTTGTGCCTAATTTATTTTTAAATTCTAGTGCCAAACTCATAGCCCTATAAACTGTTCTAGGTTTGTGAATCCTAACATCATATTTAAGTTCCTCTTTCAACCCATTCTGGAACACCCCTAAAAGACAGTGATCTGGCCAATTTGTAACCCTAGATGAACGCTTTACAAATTCTTAACGATACTCCTGAATAGAACTTGTTTGTTGAATGTTACACAGGTGTTCGTCGAGATTTTGAAACTCTGCAGGACCATAATTTTCCTGTAATGCTTTAACAAGTTCTTCCAAATAAAGCAAATTTTGCTCATAATTTATTCAAACAAGAGATCCAGAGTATCCCCTTCCAAATACATCGCCGCAATGTAACCTTTATGTTCCTCTTGAGTTTGATAATAGCAAAAATATTTTTCATCTTTCAAAATTCACCCTCTAGGATCGCCTCCTTCAAATAATGGGAATTCCATCTTTGTGTATGGCTTTCGGGGAGCATTTTTTGACCAAGATGGACTATCAATGTCTTCTTCCTTATCTTGCCAAATAGACTTTCCTTTATTACAGTTTCTGTGATTGGATTCTTCTTGTTGAGTCAACTAGTCTGGGCCTTTAACGTTGCAACATCTACTGCCAGGGAGTTAATCGTATTTAACTTTGACGCTATGGCAGATAATTGTTGCGCAAGAGATTCAACATTAGGAACACCTTCTTGGGAATTAGATAATCTAGTATTGACCATGTTGCATCGATCTACTCTGATACCAAAACTGATGGTAACCAGAAGTAGAGATCCGGCAAAATAGAATAAAGTAAGTAGATTTAATGTAAATAGTTCTTGCAAGTGTCTTAAACACAACTATACAAATAAAGTTGTCCGTATGGAGTGGACAAGACTCCAGAAAATAGTACTTTTGATTCTTACTTACATCCTACCAATAACTAATCCTAATTACATATATATAGAGAACATAAAAGGATAAGATAAAAGGATAAGACTGACACTAAACTGCTAGATAACTATTAGACAATTGTTGTAGCAGTTGTTTGTCCAGAATCTGACTCTTTATTCTTTTGTCAATATTTTCTTCTAAAGTACGTCTTTAGAGGTAGTTTGGTATCAATTTCCTTGAGGAAGATCAACCAACTTCAAATAGGATTGATCAAGATTGAATCAATCTCACTATTGACACCATCTGTCCAAAAGGATGAGTCTATAGAAGACACAATAAACAAACAAAATTGCTTTCTTTCTTAAAAAAAAACTTGTTGTTGTTCTCTTTTATAGTAAGGGTTGTTTTTCCACACAAGTTTTGTGTCAAACCAGGACTTATAAATAATACATCCATCATTTATTTCAACGTTCGGTTTTTCATTACATTGAGGTGAATAGGGCACCAGTTTGATGGATAATTCCACTCCCGAAACATATTTCTGCACGAGGAGATTTATACTCTCCATTCTTATGACTTGTTATCTTTTTCTTAACTAATTTCGACTTCGATATTATATGGTCTAGACATTTTTATTTTTTCATCCTTACCATTCATCAAATAGACATAGTCATTTCTAATGCAATTGTCAATGAAAGTTATGAGATATTTTTTTCTACCACTAAATGGTGTTGAATTCATATCACAAATGTTAGTTTAAATCAACTAAAAGGGATTAGAATTTCTTTCAACATATATATAAGAATTCTCAACTTACTTAGATTCGTCACAAACATGACTTTTTTATTTATTGCATTCAAAGTTTGACAAACATCTAAGTTGATCAGTTTTCCTTAAAATGTTTTGTAATTGACATGCCCCAAGTGTTCATGCCACAAACTTTGACTCTAGCAAGTAAGAACAAATACAAATATTGTGTTTGAAAAACTCTTCGCAAGGTGCCTTTTTCTCACTACTATTTTGTTCACATTTCTAACAATGTTGTGTGACAGAAAAATTATTTATAGTCATCACCTTGTCAAATTTCCTTTTTCAAAAGGACCTTCATAATTTTCAATTTGATTGTTATAGAACTAGTAATTGATAAAGTTTCATCGTGTCCAATAAAGGCAATATAGTCCAAATGTTTCTTTTACAAAACATAACAAATGACTATTCACCAATATTCATGTCTATGCAAATACTTCTATTATAAGAAAAACAATTTGATGAAAAATCACAACATTTTAAGTGACAGTTTTTCATAAAAGAATACAATTATTTTGAACAATTATATATATAATTTGGTAGTTTCATACTAGTCACAACATATACTAGTAATAGAGAAACTCAAAAACCACAATACCGAATATACTCCAAGAAATTTGTGAGTCTAACATAATACAAAAGTATCACTGAATTTCATATCTTTTGCTCCAAAATTAAATTAGACACCAAGTCTAATTTTATCTTTATCATAAGCAAAGAACCCCCACATTTTAAATCTGATCTCAAAAATATTTTTTAAGTATTCGAAAATAGTTTTTCCACATCTTTTCCCAGACTATCAAAATGTCATTGGCAATATGAAACCAGTTTGGGAAATATTATTTACAAAAGAATTATATTGCTTCAATTCGCTTTGACAATTTTTACATAGTGTCAAAGTGTTTTCCATAGAGGCACAAAATCACAAACTCTAAGTCACTGGTACTTTTCCCTCTATCAAAAATAGACATACCACATAGTATTTAGAATACTAACAATAAAAATAAATTTTTTTGTACAATTTGTTTCTATATAACATTGAAGTTTATAGAACACAAAAGTACAACATTGACTTATTATTTGAAATTTTCATATTTTTCAAACCAATTGCATAGTCTTATTTATCCATAGTAGAAACTACAACAGTTTTAAGTCTACAAAAATCCGACACAATTAAATTTCACATGGAGAACAAAGCACTGAACTGTGGAGAAGTGATGCATTAATCTTCTACCTCCATGATTTGTTTCTCTTAATCAGTAGAATACAAGAAATACCAACAATATAATAATTTCCTTAAGATTGTTGTTCATCTTGTATTCCTAAGATACTTAGAACAAAATTTTGAAGAACTTGGTAAGATACAACAAAGTTTAACAATATTTTCACAAATAGAAAATTAAAACTAGTAGAGAAACTAGAATCAGGAATAGATTAGAAAAAATATACAAAATATTTTTCTTAAAGTATAATTGTTGTCAATCTATATTTAAAAAATCTTACTGATTCCAACAAACTTTGCAAAAACATGAAGTTATCAAAGTTTCATGAATTAATGAAGGACATAAGAAAAAAAATTAACTCACAAATCTAAAATCTGTAATACATACATGAATCTGGAAAAACAAAAAAAGAAGATCAAGCCCACTAAATGCACAGTGTCCCCTTAGGGAAATTATTCCCCTCTAGTATCCTATGTTTGATTTGGAATATGTCCTCCCAGGATAGAATGATCTCAATAACCAGTGTATTGATACCCAAAACGCTGGTGTCAGCGAGCCACTCAAGACAGTAAAGTACACTTAGAATACTAGATTTAGTAGTAGTAGAAGTCCAGAAATTGGTTCTTAAAATGAGAGGAAATCCCTCAATTTATTGAACAAAGGGTAGTGTGAAAAGGTTATTATTGTGCCGTACCGGAAAGGTAACAAACTTTTCCAAAAGTCACAATCTTAATGAAACATCACAACCTTTCATAAAAGTCACAACTTATCATAAAAGTCATATTTTTTCATAAAAGTTGCAACCTTTTACAAAAGTCGCAACACTTCATAAAAGTCGCAACTTTTGATTTTTCATTCACACCTTTTAAAATCCAACACATTTTCTCTTGCTTCAAACTTGAAACACAACATACACTTCTAGAGCCTAGTTTTGGCTATCTTGTCTTTAAAATCAGAAACACCTCCATCTATGTTATGCGTTGGTTCCTCTCGGCTGCACGAAATATAATGACATCTAAAAAGGGTTGAGTACCCTTAATCAGTTGAAATAAACAAACATCACCAGTTTTTAACTTATTGTGATGCACAAACGACCTCCAAGTAAAGCAAATTATCCCTTCTGATATCCCCAGGTCATATTTGACATACCAAGATCCCCTGCCATGAACATGAAGAACTAAATCGCCAAATTTCACTTGAAAATATTTCAGAGCAAATAAGAAACATATGTGCTGCCAAAAGAGACAGATATGGTAAATAGAGCATGAGCTGATGCATCCATATGGATTGAATAAAAATCAAAGTATTCGCTAGTCTGTAAAGTAGCTTACCATATTGTATGGTTTCGAGACATATATTGGCTGCATAAAAGTTAAACCAAATGGATTCTAATATTTAAAAGATTTTGCTCTTTGATATGTGATTGTCCTCTCTTTGTCTAGTACTCTCATTCTCTTAGCATAAGCCATCTCAGTTTGTTGCATGTGCATCCTGTAACTTTCTCCGCTTTCTTCAAATAGAAACTAAAAATCAATATATTGCTACTAAAATGTTACGGAAGTAGATGATCTATTCTGTCAGTAAGACAGATCAGTAAACATACTGTTGAGTTTGTTTTATTTAGATGGTGAAGCTACATCCTCTTGTGACTTTTCCACCTTGATACTTTTGGTGTGAACGTCAATCAGAACATTATCCACTGCCTCCTTTTGTGGTTTCTTTCTTTTGCTGCCATGTCCCAACAGACAATGGCCCAAAATCTTAACAGATTTCTCAATCTCAGTGCCTTCACCATGTTCTTAAAAAATTCAAAGTCAATATAACTTTAAATAAGAATGATCAAGAAAATCAATAGTTCAATGAAAGTTGTATACTCGAGACTATATTATAACGAGAATTCAACTTTATCACCTTTAGTTTTTTAGTTGAGATCATATGAACCTCCTATCTGGTGTCTTAAGTTCTTGGTTAGGACTACTTTGGGTTTAGAACATGGAACAGAATTATCAGCTTCGGTAACCTTCCATTTACTATCAGAACCTCCTGGCACTTCTGCGACTTTATCGTGCATTAGTGTGCTCCCAACTGCACGAAATATTCTGACGTCTACACAGAGCTGAAAATCACTTCAAATACACAAACATCACAAACTATAAACTTATTTTCTAGGACTAATGCCTTCCAGCCAGAATAGACCAAGATCCACTGCCTGGAATACGAATCATTAAATTTCCATTGGTCTCAAGAAAATACGTTGTAGAAAATTCTTAACGTATTTTCTGCCAAAAGAGATGGACACAGTTAAATGAGTATAACAACATGCATCCACATGAATTGAGTAAAGATTTTGGAAAGTCTACAGAGTTTATAGCTTGTAGCTTACCAGAATGTATGGTACGGATACATACGATGGTTGCATAAAAGATATAATGAATGGATTCTTATATTTAAAAGTTTTAGTTCTTTCATATGCTATAGTGCTCTTTTTGCCCATTAATGTCTTGTTCTTATTATAAACAATCTTGGATTGTTGCTTGTGCATCCCACGATTTAGTGGGACGATCTTACTTCCAATTGTTTACTTTCTGCACATATTTTAGTAACTGTTCTTGCGGAATCGAGGGACCTGGTCCCAAGATCACTGGTTGGCGTATACATTCCAACAAAGTAAAATATCAATGTATTTCTCCGCTTTATTACTTTTGGTATTTCTTGTGAAAGAAGGCAAAGATACATCTTCTTGTGAGTTTCCACAACATCATCCTCTGCATCCACTTCTGATCTTCTTCTTTTTCTTCCATGTCCTAATGGACAATGACCCAAAATCTCAGCAGAATGCTTAATCGCAAAGCCTTCACCATGTTCTTCTGAAAATATTCAAGCCAATATAACCTTAACAAAATGATCAGAATATTACTGGTACAACGAAAGCTGCATACTCCAGACTATTTTATATAGAAAATTCAACTTTATCTATCACCTTTACTTTTTGAGTTTAGATCATATGAACCTCCTGTATGGTGCTTTAATTCCTTGGTGTGGACTACTTTGGGTTGAGAACATGGAACAGAATTATCTTTTGACACCTTGCTTTTACTATCAGAACCTCCTGGTCCAGAACGAATGCCTTCCATCCAGAAGTAACTTTAGAATTTCATAGTCCGATAGTGCATTTGACAGACCAAGATCCACTTCCCGGAACACAAAGCAAAATATTGCCATTGTTCTCAAGGAAATACTTCCTAGCAAATTTCAAGGATATGGACTGCCAAAGGAGAGGGCAAAGTAAATAGATTTTGACATAGTGCAACATGGAATAAAGAAATATTAGAGCACTGCAAAGTCCATAAAGATTGTTGCTTGTAGCTTACCGTACTGATTGAAGTAGAGACATCCAATGGCTGCATAAAAGATATAATGAATGTGTTCTTAGATTTAAAAGTTTTTGCTTATGATATGCTGTAGTGCTCTCTTTGTCCATTACCATCTTGTTCTAATCTTGAACACTCTTAGACTGTTGTTGGTGAATCCTGCTATCTTCATTGCTCTCTTCAAATAGAAAATTAAGGTCATTGTGTTAATAAAAAATGAAATTTAAGTTATATACAACAAAAATGTAAAGTTTCTTTTTACCATTTCGACAAAACTACTTATTACTAGTAATAAGTACCATAAAGACTTACGAGCTAATGAGTGACTGATTGTGTAATTAGGTTTGCAATGTCATTGCATAGAACTTAAACTCATAGTATTAATTATTATGTAACAAAATTGGTATTGAATTTAGGTCATAGACAATAGGATCCTCACTTTGGCCCTTTCTTGTGAAAGAAGGTGAAGCTACATCCTCTTCATCTCTTTTCCTTTTGCTGGACTGTCCATCACCTAGATATTCAACGGAATGATCAACCATATCAGGAACACTTTCATTCAATTTCTAGATTCTTGGAATATACTCTAGGATTTCTAAGGAATAATCCGACTAGGACAAGTCACTTTTTAGTACATGGTGTGTTTCATGACAATGGAAGGGGCGTAAACTATATGGATATTCGATTTTTCTGCACTCAAATCAAATATAGTGACATAAATATGTGAACGAGCATTGTATCCAAACATCAAAAAGTGCCCACAGCTTATTGAATAATGGTTACAGAAATCCTCCTATCCTTTCGCTAGACAAATTTGACCTTCAAAATTTTGCACTTCAACCTCCCATACTTGTCCACTGAGAACCTCAAGATACACAGGGTTTAACATATTTTTGCAACATCTTTGGGCAAAGTCTTCTAGAATCCTCTGTATATGTGCAAAGTTAATCTGGACTCAGTTATATATATCTCGAAATCGAAGACTATAAAATATAGTACCATTTAATCCTAAGAAAATCCTGCAAAATACTCATATAAAAGAATTAACTATTTTTTCATAACTACTAAACAAAATGCCCACGGTAATCTAATTAGACCAACTAAAATCTATGTTGCTCGAACTCTTCAAAATCATTGTCCCAAGCATGTCGGATTCTTCAAAATGCACTACTTTGGAAGTATCCGACACACACTCATCAACATTTCTAACGAGTCCGAGCAAGACTACAATTATAACACAGATACAAATTCATTGTCCTATTTTAGAAGATCTAGGCAATATATATTCGAAAATGAAATAATGGAATTATAATAAATGAAACATTTATCAACAATAAATAAACATAAACTTAATCATTCGTACTATTAGTGAAGCATTGCCCCTTAATGTAATATAATTGGCCGTGAATTCCTATTACTCATACAAAACTATAAGCTTAAATTTGTCACTAATCTTATTATGTTTTTAACTATCTATCTAATTTCAGAATTTGGTTCAACAGACACACTTGGTTGATTTTAAAACAGAAATCAAAAGGAAAAAAAAAGAGATAAAATTGTACATACTAGATGGGTACAATCATGGTGAGATAGTACAATTTTATAGAACTCTGGTTGCAAAAAAAATTGTTATGTTTAGTAGTAGAAGAAGAAGAATTCCCAAGGGAAAATCCTCCGCAATTTGCTGGCAGACCTTGCTAGCCATCTCTTATTTTTTGTCAAGAGAGCTACAAAATGATATTGTAGCAGCAACAGTAATTTCAATACAGTGCTTATTTATTTTCTATGTGGACTTCATACTCTTGAATTCTATAACTTTAAATTCACATCACAAAGGATCTTATTTGACGAAAAACACGGTCTATGGAAAAATTTTGTCATACTTAATATTCAAATTCAAAACCTCTCCTTAAAGAAAACATAATCTCATCTATTATATCACATTCTTTTCGGTCAGTATAGTGTATGTCACCGTGAAATATGCAAAGTTGAAAAATAAATAAAGTGTCATGTCAGGTGCAATATGCAGTCTCCATTTATACTGACTTTTCTTTTAGTTATTCATGAAATTAAAAGATAATTTACTTTCCCATCACTATGAACAAACACGCTTCATATAAAAGTTTATAATAATTTTTTTATTAATTAGAGTTTAAGATCTCGAAAAGTATGTAATTAATATTAAATATATTACATTAAAAATTATATTTTCTTGATATGTTAAAAATAACCAGCAAAATTAAAAATCCATTTTTCAAATAGTGGAAAACTAAAAGTGAATGAAGCGATTATTTCTATATACGTTTGGTAAATATTCTATTTTTTGGAACATTTTAATTATCATGCTTGTTAGCAATAATTGATTATAAAATATTATTTCATTTCAATTTATGTTGCATTATGTGACTTGACATAAAATTATAAGTTAAAAAAGAACTTTTGAACCTTATACTCTAAAATAATAGTTGAATACTTGTGTGACTATAAATAAAAAAATTAATAGGCAAAATATATAACTATACCCTTTAGGGCTCATAGAACTATAGATCACAACATTCAACAAGACAATTTGTATAATATGTGGTATCCTGCGTATATTGTGTTACATAATACTCATGCATCTACTTGTTGAACTTTATACATTTAAGTGTCTACTTGTGACACCAAAAGTTGGAAAACATTAATGTGAAATAATGTCTAGTTAAATGACACATTTATGTATTATGTCTTTTTTTGAGTTTTGTGGTTTCATGTAGGATGTTGGAACTGATTTTATTGTTTTTTTTATGAAAAATTTACAACAAAATACTATTTTAGGAAAAAACAAAAATAAATTAAGATATTTAAATTGGGATAGAGGACCACCAATGGATGTGGCGCAACTGATGAGGTTATTACTCCCTTAACTAGTGGTTCCGGGTTCGAGTTTTGGATATGCAAAATCCTTTATTGTGAGCAGTTTCCCCTAAATGGACCCTACACGGCACAAACTCACAATAGTAAAGGGCTAATGTGGGTATCAAATATCATGTGGGAAAACAAAAAAGAAGTATTGGGATAAAGGGAAGAAAATAGTTATAAGTAGGCATGTCAAAAAGAATATGAAAAAACCACCAAACCTAATTGAATTGAACCGATATGGGTTATTGTTTAAATAAACTGTGGATATTTAAGTGTATAATAGTTTCGAACAATTGAATGATTATTTTAATTTATAAATAAAAAATGAAACATTCTCGAACCAAACCAAAACACCTTACATATAAATAAACTTTGTAAATTAACTATTGAGACACGTCAATTAGTGTCCAACTCTAAAAAGAGTTCCACCGACAAAGACTAGGCACAAGAATATATTTAGTCTCCCTTTACAACTCTATCTCTATATTAGAATAGTGTAATCATAAAGAAATGTTTTCTCTGTATTTTATGTTGAGGTGAAAATAATAAAAACAGCACTGCAATCTGTAACTTCTATAGTTTTTGCTCTCTCTCTCTCTCTATTCTCTAGTTCTAACATAGTATCAGAAGCCCTTCCGACCTCCTCTACTTCTTCACAACCTTCGGGTATTCCAATATCTTCTTCCCCTTCAGCACTTAACCATGCTCATCACTTCATATCTATGGTTACATTGATGGAATCCACCCTTTCCCTTGTCCCTCAGTTTCTATAGATGGTACATACACCTCGAATCAAAACCCAGCATATACACAGTGGGTACAACAAGATCAGATCATCTTGAGCCTATTGATTTCATCCCTCTCCGAAGAAACATTACCCCTAGCCATTGGATTGAATACCTCAAAAGCGGTCTAGGATGCTCTCGCAGATTCTTTATCCTCTCCTTTCGGCACACGCATTCTTAACATCATATGCAACTACAATATTTACATAAGGCTAAACTCATCTCTAATGAATTAGTTGCGGTTTGTCGCCCTCTTTCTCTTGCTGATCATAACATCTACATCTTTAAGGGTCTCCGCTCTGAATTTAAGGACCTCGTTACTACACTTTATGCACGACCCGAACCAGTGACTTATTCGGAGCTCCATAGTCTTATTTTGAACCATGATTTTATTCATGGTTCATCTTTGTCTACACTATCTATTTCATCCACTGGACAACATGATACCTCCAACACACAAGTTCCCTTGGCTAAATTCATTCAACGCAATAATAACTTTGATCTCTCCTTTAATTCTAATACTAATAGTGGTCATGGAAGATATAACACAGGACGTGGTTGTAACAACCCGAAGGTATACCCTAGAATAAATGGTATCCTCAAGACGTCACGCGGCGTACTCGACCTCTCGTAGGTCTTATACAAGCCCTTAGACATCATACATTTCATATATATATATATATATATATATATATATATATATATATATATATATGAAAAGTAGTGCGGAATTAAAACTTTTCACAACATTAGCTCACATCTCATTTATAGAAAAACTTAGGAAATACTAAGCCTCATTTTCTCCATCTTATACACAGGAATAATTTGGAGCACAACCCATACATAAACAAAATAGAAATAACAAAGTCTAATACAATGTATTTTTAATATAAAAGCTAAACATAGTTATGTCCTCGAATCAATTGAGGACATATCAAAACTTGCTTGAAAGGATGCTAATATTCAAGCTTCACTTCAAATTACTCCTCTCAATTGATACCTACACCTTTAGATATAAAACACATACGGAATTAGTACATTAGAATGTACTAAGTATGGTGACATACAATAAAACCATGCTAAAAGGACTTTTATGTAAAACATGCTCTTTTATTCTCTTTTGAGGAAAACTTCATAACATAAGTATAAGAACCACTTCCAATACCAAATATTACTTATAAGTCACATTCCAAGTAATCCACATAATAGCATTAATAACACTTCAAACCATGTAAGCATATAACTCTCCTACCAAAGGTTATCCTAAGACTTACTTAAGTAAGACAAGAACATACCGCTCATACACCCTAATTAAGCACACCAAAATAATCCTTAAGACTACCTAAAATAATATTATTCTCTATTTAACATTTAACTCACCACCTAAGGTTACTCTAAGATTCACTTGAGAAAAACATGAAGAGACCGCCCTGTAAGACCCCCAAAATGAGTTAGGGTGTCTAGAGCCTCACATGTGCCTATAAGTTTCTAAACATGTTAAATTAAGTATTTTAAAGTATGCATGATTTATTTTAGGTCATTTGGAATTCAAACATCCAAGATGTTCAAAAGTTAGCCCTTGAGACGTACAGGTGTGTCTTGAGTGTGCCTAGCATGTTTGAAGGTGTTCCGAGTGTTTGTTTTGGGTGAAACTTATGTTTAAGGTCCTTGACTTGTTAAGGTGTGTATTTACGTTGGAAACGTCTGGGCATGACTCTCCAAGGGCCCCGCAAGAGACCATCAAGGAGGACCCAAAAGTTGTTGAGACACTGCCTTGGCAGTGTCAATCGACAAAGCCAAAGGACGCCTCTTCAGTAGAGCCCCAAACGACGGCTTGTAGTACGATCCGTCAATGGACCTATAGGGCGTCGTTTGAGACCGTCGATGCAGGGTGGAATTAACTGCCATGCACGTTGTCTCATTATGGGTTGAATGGGAAATTTACCCCACGTCCTAACCTGACCCTAGTTGGTTTATTTGATTATTTTTGGGTGTATTTAGTTGATTAAAAACGTGACAAGCCCATTCCAATTCATTCTTCAAATTAAACCCTTCCCTCTAAAAAGAAACCTCTCTAGAATTCTCCATTGAAGGTGAAGCTCAAGAACAACCATGGTAATGGATTCTCAAGATTTATTCATCATTTTTAGTGGTTTTCTTCTACAAGGAGGTATGGTGATCCTTCATCTCTAGTTAATCTCCCATCTAGAGAGTCTCTTTCAATGTTTTCAATGCAAGTTTATGATCAAACTTCTTCTTCTTCAATCTAGTCATGGGTTCTTTATCAAAACTATTTCAAAAGCATTATTATGATGAATTATGTATTAGCTACTGTTTATAATGATGTTTTTAATCCCATTACATGATGAACCCTTGGTCTCTTCCAAACTCTCGATTTATCCTATGTGTGGGCTTTTTGATCTTGACTTTATGTTAATTGAATTATGATTCTAGCATGTTGAATTGCTTATATATAATGCCTATGATGTAATGTGATGATGAATTATGCGTTATTGGTCCAATAAGGATTGATACTTGAAGACTTGATCTCTACTTCCTATTGATTGTTAATGTATGACATTCACTGTAATCTCGATTCTATAGTGTATGAATGTAGGATTCGTTTATGTAAAGATAATTGTAGCTATTGCCTTATACTGATATTATTGATGAATTGTGGGTATGAATCCTTGATGATCAAAGCAAAGGAGTCTTGGTAAGAATTGATCTAGGTTCTTCTAGCCTATCGATTTGCTATTTTAATGTATATGATGTGATCTCAATTCTAGGTTAGATGGAGCATGATTTAGACTAGGTTATTATGTCTTTAGCTAATGCCCTAGATTGGTATTATTGGTGAATTATGAATGCTTATCATGATGATCAAAGTAAGGGATATTAGTAAGTGATCTATGTATCTCTACTCTTTATTGAATTGGTGATGTAGTGTACTAGTTCGTAGCATGATCTTGTAGTGACTTGTGCATGATTTCATTTATGATAAAGTATATGTAGCTACTGCCCTATACATGAATTGTTTATGAAAAAGGTGTATTGATCAATGATGATCAAAGGATGAGAAATTGGTAAGATTGCCTATCTCCTCTACTTTTCTATAGAATTGGTAGTTGGTGAAGCCTTGTATGGCATTGTGTGGTATGGTCCACTTATGGTGGCGGTGTTTACTTTATTTTCAATACATATGTTATGTGATCATGGCCTTGAAGGAAATTATATTATGAATGTGTATTTGTGATGATCACCCAATGTGAAGCCTCATGCCTAGTCTTCTAGTCTAGTTGTGATCTAGGTTATATAACTATTTTATATGCATGTGTATAACTATTTAGGGATAGGTTTAGGTGCTGCCGTTGATGAGTTGTGATGTTTTATGTCCCCTTACCTATGTACCCTCATATGAATGTGTAATTAGCTATGGTTAGGAGTAGCAGCGGAGCCAGAAAGTTCGCCAAGGTTGTTCAAATTTTAAAAGAGTCGATAATTTTTTTTAGCGAAGTGGGTGCACAAATTTTTTTTATGATGAGTGAGAAATTAAATTTCATATCACTTAGTAACTAAATCATATGGAAACTTAAAATTATAAAACTATCAAGGGAATAAATCAAAACAAATGGACAAAAGCCACAAAAACAATTTTTGCTTTGAATGTACTCCCTCTAGTTCATATTAAATGAATTGTTGAGACTTTTTTTGTGATTCAAATAACTGAAGAGTTCAAAGTTCGAGAGAATTATCGAAACTTATTTCCATATTTACCTTTTGTTTTAGTAAAAAAATGTGTCAAAATTTAGATAGCAAAATGAAAAAAAATGCCTTTTGTCCTAGTAAGATTATTAACTATTTGACATTTTCTAAAAAGATAGTTTAGAAATAATCAAAAGTATAATAGTGGATAATAATCTTTAATTTTATCTTTTAAAAAATTCTTAAGAATGTGTATACCTAATAATTCACTTAATACAGATTGAAAATATATAGAAAACAATAAAATTTTAATTATCAGGTTAATCAATTTAAGGCTAGAAACATAAAGAAGATATGGGGCAGCTAGTGTGTTTAAAAAAAACAAAAACGTTGTAAGTGAGGATCGAACCGCAGACCTCTTACACATAATTGAAAAGAGAGTGTGTTTTAAAAAAAATGTTGCATCTGGGGATTGAACTTAAAGACCTCTCGCTCACAAATGAACATGCTTACCACCAGACCAATAGACTTTGTCATATATCAGAGTGTTCAATTAATTATATATCCCAATATTACACATTATTTTATCTATATACACAGTATAGTTTTCCGGCGAAGGGTGGTCGGCTGACCACCCTTCGATACCCGTAGCTCCGCCCCTGGTTAGGAGTCTTGAATGCAAGTATTGAAGTTAGCTTGTCTCCTATGCTAAATTGTGTTGTGTGGTCTATGCTTTAAGGTGCATTGTAGTCTTAAGAGGGTGGCTGCCTCAATATGTTTTTGATAGCCATTGGGTGATCATGTTGACAAATGTACACACACTCACATATTATGCATGCTTACAAGTAGTATAATATCATGGTGTCTAATGAAAAGGTATTCTCATATGAACTAATATCTACTACTATGCATATAAAGTATATGTATCTATGAAGTATGTGATGTATCATTAACTAGGATGATTTGATAGGTGTACTAGCATGGGCAAGGGTATGGAACCTTGTCTATGAATTGCACATGTGTGTCTTGATAGGATAGTTTCTAGGTTGGTCTTCTAGGTACATGAATAGAAATTCATGAACATGTTATGAATATGACTTATATGCTATGATGTTAAGTATATGATATGCTGAAGAATGAACGTGCATAGTGTCTTAAAGTGTTTATATCGGATTGCTCATATAATTACACTTATATACTTATGCATTGATGTATGAACATGCGTGGCCTTAATGTATTATGTGAAAGGGTTGCTCACATATATGTATACACAGACACACATGTATAATGATCTAGTCAATGGAGGGGCCTTGAAAGGTGTTCTCAAGTGTACCCTAAACTAGATAGGTGCTTGAATATGCTATGTCCATGTGAAAGGGTTTCTCACATGATATAGGTTGATGAACTCTCATCTATGACCTATGAGCTAAGCATATAAGGATTCAATCTCCTAAGCCTAATTTTATAAAGTAATGTTAATAAAGGCATTTTCAATGAAGGGAACTTAGCTTAGCACCGAGAGAACTGAGATAAAGGGTGCCCCTTCCAAATGTGGTAACGCTTATGTACCATAGTACTCATGAGGTGGATAACTACAATGCCTCAATAGGCATAAAGAGGGTCTCCATAAGTGGATAACAACAATGCCCCATTTGGCATAAAGAGGGTTTCCACATGTACCTCCAAGTTCCATAAACTATGGTTGCCCCATTGGATATAGCAAGTTATATAACTTAGTATGCTAGCATCTGTTAATGTTCTACCTTGGGTAGGTAAGAACAACTTCTTTGGTATAAGGCTCTACAACACCAAATTTCATGTTTAGCACCCATGGTCTTAGTGTCGGTTAAGGCTATAGTTTCCCTAAAGTAAAATAGACAATAGAAGTAAATGACTAGGACACTAACTAGAATGACATAAGGGAAGTTGCTTAGGATAGGTGAGAGTAATGAACTTGCACAAGTAGCTCTTTAGGAAGTTGTAGGAAGATGTTCTAATGTGTATGGTTATGTTCATGTCTTTATGCATGGTATTGTAGTATTGTCTAATTGTTATGAAGATGTGCATTATATGAGTCCTAGTAAGTCTATACGATGAGGTCTCTCCTTATGTGCATAATGTTGGTCTTAATGACCATATGATGAAGTTGTCTATGCTTGAAATGTTAATGTATGAAGTGAATGTTATGATGCTTGTGGTCTTATGATATGTTTACTAAGTATGTGTGAGGTTATGGGGCTTCACATGTACATTGCACTAGTAGACCTAGATTAAGATTGTGAGTGAAGTCTTATGTTAAGTCTAATGTGAAGTATGTGTCTTGTTATATGAAATGGTCCTATGGTTGTACGTGTTGAGTAAAAGGTTGTATGTATGGTTTCATTGTGGCCTTATGGTGATGCTTGAGTATGGATAGTGTTATGGGACATTATCTATGCATTGCACCAAGTGTCACTAGAGGGTTACTGTTAGACCCGTAAACTACTTGATCTAACTACGTACAGGCATGACAAGGACTTGGGCATTGGTCTTGGCATGCATGGGGGCAAAACAGTGCAACACAGGTTCAAGGTGCTTAGGTGTTGGCAAAGCAACTTGGACGTGAAAGAGTCCGTGCGGGCAGGAGTCATCGGCAAGGCAACGTGTTGGCATAACAAGGCAAGGTTGGGAAGACTTGATGATGGAAAAGACAAAGGCATTCACATGGATTGCTTAAATAAAACTAAGTTTTGGAAGACAACTGAAATATTCTAAGTGTTGGAAGCAGGCTGAAATATTCTAAGTGTTGGAATGTAGGCTGAAATATTCTAAGTGTTAGAATATTGTTATTTAGTTTAGATAAGGATGCAATTTGAATTATATTCTATCTGTTAGAAATATAGTTGTTGGAAACATTAGTTTGAATCATGTGATGACAAGTGTCGGACAGGTGTCGATTGTAATTGTCACTTGTTACTGCTGCATGTAACTTTCATGTGCAGAAATTTTAAAAATGGTGAAAATTTGTCTAAGGCAAAGAAGAACGAATCTGGGCTTAGATGAATTTGTGAAACCTTATCCTTTGTTGATTTATCATTAATAAAAGGTTGGGAAGAGTTCACGTACGTTGGTTGTGTTGTTACGATTATTGTTGCTTGAATAAACTTAGTAAAGGAATTCTATTCTTAGTCAAATTCGTGTAAGTGTAAGGCTGAAGTTTGCAAAGAGTTGTAGACTGCCTAGGAGTGGTGTTAGATAAAAAAAATCCCCTCTTTCAATTGATATCAGAGTACGGCTGAACGATGGTGACAAATGCAGAACTTCGGGAAATTGTGCGCAGTGTTGAAGCCTTTGTTGGGATTACTGATGAAGTAATGGAAGACCCAACGCTGGTTGATCTTCTGACGCAAATTGTTAATTTGAGACAAAACGCTGACAAAATTCGTGGTGATGCTGGTGTTGTGTTCCAAGGATTTGTTGATAAACACATGGCTGAAACTTTGAATTTTCGTGAGGCTACGAAGGCACAATTAGAGTCATTGAATAAAGACAATGAAAATCTTCGTGCAGAGACCGTTGTGCTATATCGGGTTGTGCCACCATTAAGTTCAAATTGTGGAGAATTGTCTAAGGTTAAAATTCCAAAAACTAAAGACTTTGGTGGTGCAAAGAGTGATAAAGAATTCGAAAACTTCATCTGGGATATGGAACAGTACTTTACTGCTGCAAGGTTTCCTTAAACTAACAAGTTAAACATTACCACAATGTATTTGATGGGTGATGCTAAACTTTGTTGGAGAACTCGAAATGCAGATGATGTAAGTGCTGGACGACCCAGAATTTATATGTGGGATAAATTAATGAAAGAAATGTGTGGCCAATTTCTTCCTAGCAACGCCTCTTGGCTTGCAAGGGACAAGTTGAGATTAAGGCAGACGGGTTCGGTGAGGGAATACATTAAAGAATTTACCTTTGGAATGTTAGACATCCAAAATATGTCTGATGAGGATAAATTACATAACTTCATTTCGGGTATGCAAGGATGGGCTCAAAACGAACTTCAAAGGCAGAATGTCAAGAATTTGCGAGGGGCAATTGCTGATGCTGGTTCGTTGGTAGATTTCAGGACGACTCGACTGACTATTGATGTCCCTTCTACTTCGAAATCCAAGAAAAAGGGTGAGAAAAAAGGCGACTGGAAAAGGGAGAACCGTAAATACTATGCTAATGATAAAAGAAAGGCACCAATGAAGAAAGGAAATAAAGAAAACAAGCCAAAGAACAAGGATGGCAATTCGAAAGGCTGTTGGACTTGTGGTGGTCCTCAACTGGCTAAGTCTTGTCCAAACAGAGAAAGAGTGAATGATTTGCTTGCCGAAAAGGTCAATCAGGATGGAGAAGGAGAGGAAGTTGTGGTTTCTATGGCTAATCCGTTAAGTTTGTCTTTCAATCATATTACATTGGTTAATAATGTTGAAGGGACTTCCAAAACTTCAAATCCACATGCTTCATTGATTCATTTGGAAATGAAGATAAAAGAAAAATGTGTGATGGTTATGGTTGATACGGGGGCTACTCATACATTATTGATTTTAATAGTGGTGCAGAATTGGGCCTTAAATTGACTAAAAGTCCCTCCTACGTCAAAACAGTGAATGCTAAGGCACAAGCCATTGTGGTCATGCCTTACGGAGTGTCTATGTCGACTGGAAATTGGGTAGGAAAACATAACTTGATGGTGATGCCGTTAGGAGATTTTGAGATGATACTTGGTATTGATTTTTTGAGAAAATTCCAGTTTGTTCCGTTTTCACATTTAGATGGGATAATGATTACAAAGGAGGATAATATTGGGTTTGTAAAAGGGTGTTTATCCATTTGGGAAAGTCAGTAATGTTGCAAAGAAGAAGGATAGGGGAATGATGATGTCTACTATGTCAATTGACAAAGGGCTGAAGAAGGGTAGTGAAACTATACTTGCTGCTTTAGTCGAATTGAAACCTGATATAACAGTAGAGGTGCCTGATTGTGTGGCTGAGTTGTTGAAAAAGTTTGTTGATGTGATACCGCTTGAATTGCCAAACACTTTTCCGCCAAGGAGGGATATTGATTATATAATTTAGTTGCTGCCAGGGACGGTTGCTCCTGCACAGGCTCCTTATCGTATGGCTCCAAAGGAACTGGCTGAATTGTGAAAATAGTTAAATGAATTGTTGGATGTTGGTCTAATTCAACCATCTAAGTCTCCCTATGGTGCTCTTGTTTTGTTCCAAAAGAAACTGGATGGGACGATGATAATGTGTGTAGATTACAGGGCACTGAAAAAGCCAACTGTGAAGAATAAGTATTCGGTTCCGTTGGTGCAAAATTTGATGGACAGGTTGAGCAAAGCATGCTGGTTCACAAAACTTGATCTTAGGGCAGGCTAATGGCAGGTTAGAATAGCAGAAGGTGATGAGCCTCAGACAATATGTGTAACTAGATATGGTTCTTATGAATTCCTTGTAATGCCATTTGGGCTAACCAATGGCCCGGCTACCTTTTGCAACTTAATGAACAATGTGTTGTTTGACTATCTTAATGATTTTGTAGTCGTCTATCTTGATGATATTGTTATCTATAGTCGAACATTAGATGAACATGTCAATCACTTAAGTATGGTACTGTCTCAGTTGAGGAATTATGTTAAAATGGAAAAGTATGAATTTACTCAACAAGAGATAAAATTTCTGGGGCATCTTGTTAGTAAAAACCAAGTTCGAATGGATCCTAAGAAAGTGCAGGCCATTATTGACTGGAAAGCACCACGAAATGTTAAGGATTTGCGGTCGTTTTTTGGGTTGGCTAACTATTACAGAAAGTTCATTGCGGGTTGTTCAAAAAGGGCAACGGCTCTGACTGACTTGTTGAAGAAAGATGCTACATGGATATGGGTTGTACGATGTGAAGAAGCTTTTCAAAATTTGAAGGAAGCTATTGCATCTGAACCCATACTAAAGCTTCCTTATTTTGAGTTTCCATTTGAAGTACATACTGGTGCGTCTGATAAAGATATTGGAGGCGTGTTAGTGTAGGAAGGTCATCCTATGCCCTTCGAAAGTATAAAATTGAATGATGCTGAACAGAGATATTCGACACATGAGAAGGAAATGGTTGTTGTTGTACACTGTCTGCAGGTTTGGAGAGTCTACCTCTTAGGGACTCGATTTGTGGTTCGAACTGATAATGTAGCCAATACATTTTTCAAAATACAAAATAAATTGAGTCCAAAACAAGCAAGATGGCAGGAGTTTCTGGCAAAATATGATTTCATGTGGGACCACAAGCCAGGAAAACACAACCAGGTTGTTGATGTATTGAGTCGGAAAGAGGTATTTGCTGCAGTATATTCAATTTCAAAACTTGTGACTGATTTCTTTGATAGAATCAGGCTGTGTGCTGCAAATAACTCATTATATGTTAAGTGGATGGGTGAAGTACAAGATGGCACAATGAGACGGTATTGGATTGAGGACGATCTGCTCTATTTTAAAGGGGGGAGAATCGTCGTACCAAATCGGTTGGACTGCGCAAAGACTTGATGAAGGAAGCACATGATTCTGCTTGGGCTGGACATCCGGGTGTTGAAAGAATGTTGGCTCTACTGTCTCGTGTTTATTTCTGGCCAAAGATGGAAGATGACATAGAAGCATACGTGAAGACTTGTCATGTTTTTAAAGTAGACAAGACTGAACGTAAAAAGGAGGCAGGTTTACTGCAGCCTTTGCCTATTCCTGAAAGGCCTTGGTTATCAGTAAGTATGGATTTCATTTCTGGATTTCCTAAGGTAGATGGCAAAGCATCGATAATGGTGGTATTAGACAGGTTTTCAAAATATTTTGTTTTTATTGCTGCACCTGAATTATGTTCATCTGAAATTGTTGCTGATTTATTATATAAATACGTGGTTAAATACTTTGGTGTTCTGGCTGACATTGTGAGTGATAGGGATACAAGGTTCACAGGCAGGTTTTGGACCGCATTATTCAATCTGATGGGAACTGAATTGAAGTTTTCTACTGCAAGTCATCCACAAACAGATGGACAGACGAAAAGGATTAATCACCTATTAGAGGAATACCTGAAGCACTATGTGACAGCAAATCAACGGAATTGGGTTGCATTGTTAGACACTGCGCAGTTTTGTTATAATCTGCACAAGTCGTCTGCAACATAAATGAGCCCTTTTGAAATCGTTTTAGGAAAATAACCAATGACGCCATTGGATGTTGCTAAGTCTAAAAATCATGGAATCCAGCAGCGTATAGGGTTGCAAGGGACAAACTTGAAATGTTGTCTGAAGCACAAGATAGCTTGCGCAAGGCTCAGCGGCGCATAAAGAAATATGCTGATCAACATCATCGCTCAGTTGGATTTAATGTGGGTGACAAAGTGTTGTTGAAACTTACTCCACAAATCTGGAAACAAATTGCAAGTAAGACTAGGCATCGGTGTTTGATTCCTAAGTATGATGGTCCATTTGAAGTGGTGAAATGAGTGGGCGAAGTTGCATATAGGTTAAACCTGCCAGAAAGGTTAAAAATTCATCCCACTTTCCATGTGAGTTTCTTGAAACCTTACTTTGCAGATGCAGATGATCCGGACAGGAATAGGTCTAAGAGGGCTCCTCCATCAGTACCTACACAGTTTGATGCTGAAATTGAGAATATCCTTGATCACCGGGTTTTGGGCACAAGTAAGAAGAATACAAAGACAGAATTCTTGATTCATTGGAAAGGCAAAAGTGCAGCTGATGCAGTTTGGGAGAAATCAAAAGACCTATGGCAGTTTGATGCTCAAATCGATGACTACCTTAAAACAGTCTCGATGAGGACATCAAGTTCAAGTGGTGCGGGTGGTCTGTTAGACCTGTAAACCACTTGATCTAACTACGTGTAGGCATGACAAGGACTTGGGCATTGGTCTTGGCATGCATGGGGGCAAAATAGTGCAACACAGGTTCAAGGTGCTTGGTTGTTGGCAAAGCATCTTGGACGTGAAAGACTACGTGTGGGCAGGATTCATCGGCAAGGCAACGTGTTGTCTTAATAAGTCAAGGCTGGAAATACTTGACGATGGCAAAGACAAAGGCATTCACATGGATTGCTGAAATAAAACTAAGTGTTGAAAGACAGCTGAAATATTCTAAGTGTTGGAAGCAGGCTAAAATATTTTAAGTGTTGGAATGTAGGCTGAAATATTCTAAGTGTTAGAATATTGTTATTTCATTTATATAAGGATGCAATTTGAATTATATTCTATCTGTTAGAAACATTGTTGGAAACATTAGTTTGAATCCTGTGATGACAAGTGTCGGACAGGTGTCGATTGTAACTGTCATTTGTAACTGCCGCATGTAACTGTCATGTGCAGAAATTTTAAAAAGGATGGAAATTCGTCTAAGGCAAAGAAGAACGAATCTGTCCTTAGGTGAATTTGTGAAACCTTATCCTTGGTTGATTTATCATTAATAAAAGGTTGGGAAGAGTTCCCGTATGTTGGCTGTGTTGTTACGATTATTGTTGCCTAAATAAACTAAGTAAAGAAATTCTATACTTAGTCAAATTCGTGTAAGTGTAAGGCTGAAGTTTGCAAAGAGTTGTAGACTGACTGGGAGTGGTGTTAGATAAAAACAATTGACCCTCTTTCAGTTACTTAGGAAGGTCAAGAGTTAGAATAAGAAGAAGATCACTGTAAATAGAAAAGAGTTCACTATAAAGAAGAAAAATGCTTACTGTAATGTGACTCTAAAATGCCTTAAATGCAATGTATGATTTTATATGATTGATGATCATTGAATATGCCTATATGAAGTATGTAAATTGTGTAAATTCTATTGTATCAAAGTTTTATGAAGTTTTCACAGAAAGGCATGATGCATGATTTCATGTAAAATGTCCTTTTTAAAAGCATATTTTTCCATGGTTGTCATACTTTGTGCATTCTTGTACTAACTCCATTCTTCTTTACCTTTTCACACAAAGTGTAGTCTATGGATGCTTAAAGGATGTTTTTAAATGATGAAGAGCTTGATATGTGATTCCCAAGCTCAAGGAAAGGAATCTTTAAGTTCAAGGATTTCGTAAGTCTTATCTTTCCTGTAAAGTCTCTTAATATTGTACTTATGATTTATGTTGTAAGGTTCGTGTCCCTAATGTACTCTAACGATGTTGATTCTAGGATGACAAAAAGAGACTAGAGTCTTTACATATGAAGTGATGTTTCTAGCATATCATGTTCTATGAAATGTTGTAAATTTTTCGTTAAATTTACTATGACAATGTGATAAATGATAACTATGGGCTTGTATAAGACCTCCGAGAGGTCAAGTACGCTATGTCACTTCTAAGGGTTGCTCCCCGTTCGTGACACACCCATACACCATCTTCAAGCCTACTTAAGCAACTCTTAAAGCTACCCTAGATAGGGGTCATTCTAGTCAACTCACTTTAACCTAAGTCATAATCATTCATTAAGTCAATTTATATTCAATTAAGCATTTGGAGGACTTCACATAATGGTCTTGGAAAAGACCTAGAGAACCTACATACTAGCACCTTCAGAGTCTACTATTGTCATGTCTAGATAGCGTCCCATTCCACTACCTAAACATTGTAGAACTTATCCAATACTAGAATGTATCCCACATGATGAGAATAGGCAATAACTGACATAACACATATTAGTTAGGCATGGAATCCGGAGTCTTTCCTAATGCCATGGAGGGTGTTCTACTTGCCAAGGGTAGAAATAGGACACATCCTATGTAGGCACATGTTTAAGGAATATCAAGGGCTTCTTTGCACTCTAGTCTCAACTTAAGTAGAGTCACTCCCCAAGCATACTCACTCGAGGCTAGCCTTTGTTCTCATAGAGTAGTTCAATCACATAAGTCATATGAAAAGGCAACACTTCTAGCCTTACCACACCATAATGCCTCTACCAAAGATGGGTCCTCTAGGGCTGCCACTCAATGGTTAATAGTATATCTTAATGACTTTCTTAGAGATGGTTTCATGCCATTCCAGCCAACCTACCCCTATATCCCTCATTCACACAAGAAGGATACCATTACGGCTTTCAACTTCAAGGATATCTCAACCTTCTTTCTAGTTTGAAGGTTCCAATGTTAATGACCCTCTTAACCATGTTCAAGGTCATATTTCAATCATACAATCACATACCTGACAAAGGTGCATTAGCCTACTAAGTCAAGAGTTCATATTCACATTCTTCATGCATCAAGTAGAGGTACATAGGTCTACCAAAACAACACACACTTCATCATCTTATCACATGTACCATAACATTTAAGTAGCACATTGGGACAACTAAGTCTACTACAAGTCACCCTATTCACTTCTGTAGAAACATCAACATCATAAGACTCATATAGTCAATTAGGAAACATTGTACTTCAACATCAACTATACACACATAAGAACAACATCATAGTCTATCATGATCACCTATAATCAATTTGGAGTACTCATGCTTTCACATTACCCACATACATATACATAATCACACTTGCACATTGATCAACTACACAACCTATAACATAATAATATCACAATTCATAAAGTAATGCCTACAAGGCCATATTCTTCACAATTATAACACATAAGCACCGCCACCATGAGTGAACCATACCAATCAACACAATTCAATACCTATACTACACAATATAAGGAGAATTAGGTCATCTTACCACCATTCCATCATCAACACTTCCAATCCTTAGCCATTCCAACTAATTCCATTCTCAAAGGCTCTTACCAATAGCCATATACACCAATTTAATTCAATAATCAAATTATATACTAAACCAACAATACAAAATATGAAAATCATCAAATTGAGGCAGCCTATGTACAGCTCTAGCATAACTCATACATACTTCAATACCCCAAAATAATCTACATAAGAATTCAATACTATTAACTCAAAATCAAATCACCCATAATATATCCAAATAGGAAATCATGATTTGCATGGGTTCATAGAATTTTTTTATCTAAAAACATTCAATCAACATCAATTCTTTCGTAAAACATTGTTTCATTTCATTTCATGCAAGAACCCATGTCTAGAATTCAAAGTAGAAGATTTCATGTTTTTATCATCTTTGAAAACCATTGGAATTGACTTCTTGAAAGGAAGAGGATTCAAGGATGAAAAACCATACCTATATTGAAGAAAATCCCACGAAATTGATGGAGAAAAACTTGGAAACCACTCTTCTTCTTTGGAGCTTTAAAGATTCGTCAGTGGAGGTTTTGAAGAATAGAAATTGAGAGCTTTTGTTTTGAGTTGAGGTTTTAGCTTTGATTGGTAAGTTTAGCGGTTTAAAAAGACTCAATAACCATCAATAATTCATCCCCAAATAACCCAAAAGACCCCTGCACTTATAGGACCTTTTAACCTATTCAAATTTGAATTAAAAATGACGCAACCAAATCTAGGAAGTCGTTGCGCCTCGCTGGGTCACCTCAAATTCTTTGTTCTGGAAAAATTTTGAGACAGAATGGTTCGCAATGGCCCCGCTTCACAGGGAAAACTTTTTACCCTTTAAGTCTAGCAAGCGCGACGCGCAGCCACCTTCAAAAAGGTTGTCCGGCAGCTTGCTTGGCCCATGTTTGGGTCCTCCTCAAGGACCATTTGTCTGGTCCTTGGGGCGTCATTCTCGGACGTTTAGACCCTACATTTTTTCCTATAGGTACTAGGGTCATCCCCACTGATTTTATATACCAAACAATACCTTAAAACAAGCACAACATTCAAGGACACAAGCACGTCCAAAGGCTATCTTCCGAACGTCTTGGACGTTCTTGGACGTTTCACTACCAAATTCTTCCAAACTTTATATACTTCCTAATAACACTATTATTAACCATTTTAAGACCTTATAGACCCATGAAACACATGATAGGCTCTAGTTTCACCTAGTTCCTTTTAGGGATGTCACAGTGGTGGCAGAGGTGGTTGCTTCTACAATTCACGGAATTATTCACCTACAAATACACATGCCTGGCAGTCTCGAGATCAGCATCAAAAGTGTTATATTTTCCATGGCACTAAGCATCTATCTTCAACATTTTTCTAACGTTACAGCCCTAACATAAGCCCAACGGCTTACCTATCACACAAATCTCCTGTATCTGCTACCCCGCAACGGTTCCCTGAAATAGGTGCTACACATCTAATTGCCCCGGATCTCACCAACTTCCATCAAGTTGAAGACTATAAGGGGTCGGATCAATTTCACATCGGCAATGGACATGGCCCTCCTATTCCTCATACTGGTATTTCTTTCTTCCTCACTCCTTCACGAGACATCTCCCTTAAGAATATTCTTTATGTACCTTCAATCACTAAACGTCTACTCTCTGTTCAACGTTTTGATCGTGATAATGTTGTTTTCTTTGAATTTCACCCTAATTATTTTCTTGGTAAGGATCGGGATACCAAGATACCTATACTTTACTAGATGAGCAATAACGGTCTCAATACACTCCAATCATCCCATCCACAGATTAAATCCAATCCATCAGCTCTCTACTCAATCAAGGCTTCACCCTCATGCTAGCATCTCCGTCTTGGCGACCCACATCATAGAGTTCTTCATCAAATTCTTATGAAAAATATATTACCTTGTTCTAGTTCTAGTTCTAGCTTTAATAAAATTTGTGAAGTTTGTCAGTTAGGAAAATCATGAAAATTCTCTCCCTTTGAGCAGCAACAAAAGTTCTTCAATTTTGCAATTATTATATGTTGATGTTTGGGGTCTTGCACCTCTACTTTTATCTCAGGGACACAAGTACTTTCTTGTTTTTGTCGATGATTTTACTAGTTATAGTTGGGGTTATCTAATGCGCTTAAATCTGATGTTCTAACAGTGTTCCATCAGTTTGAGGTCTTTGTTGAATGCCAATTTAATACAACTATTAATGTCATTCAATCAGATTGGTGTGGGGAATTTCTTTCAATGGCTCCAGTTCTCAACAAACTCAGTATCTCTCGTCGGGTTTCATGTCCCCATATTAATGAACAACAAGGTATAGTTGAAAGAAAACATCGACACGTAGTTGAAACGGGTCTAAGCCTCCTTGATCATAGGTCAACCCTTGCTGTTATTGGCACTAAGCCATTGAATCTGCAATTTTCCTTATCAACCGTCTGCCCTCAGTTTCCACACAGAGTCTCTCACCGTAGGAACTGGTTCATCGTTCCAAACCCGATTACTCATTTCTCAAAGTATTTGGTTGCTTGTGTTTTCCCTACTTATGTCGTTACAACAAACACAAGTTTGACTTTGGTAGTACACCATGCAACTTCCTTGGCTACAGTTCTAGTCATCTCGGTTATCGTTGTCTCGATCGTTCCACTGATCGGATTTATATAGCCCGACATGTGTGCTTTGATGAAAGCAAATTTCCTGTCGCTGAAAACTCCATTCTCGGCCCTCCTCTGTTTCAGCCATCCCCTTTTATTCCGTGGGTCTCTTTTCCAGTCATTACTCATTCCTCACAAGATGTCTCACCAACACCACCTCCATCTCTAATTCCATATTTTTCCACCTCAATTCCATTACCTTCCAACAACTCTCACTCGAACACTACTTCCAGACCAACTCTAACACCTAATACTGTTACATCACCGAATTCACAATCTCTTTAAGTTACCTCGCTTTCAGCTCTTCCATCACCTGCCAGTCGTACTACTTCCACAATCCCACCTAAACGTACTCACTCGATTATGCTTCGACACATGCCACCTTCTGCAAATTTAGTCACTACCACACACCCTTCACCGTCATCTCATTCCAATACTGAGCCCATCTTCTCCACTGAAGCAAATAAATCCAAAAAATGGCACGCGGCTATGGCGTTGGAAATTGATGCATTGCTACAGAGTGATACTTGGTCCTTGGTCCTCTATAGTTCCTCTATGAATGTGCTAGGGTGCAAATGGGTGTTTAGAATCAAGAGAAATTCATTGGTAAGGATTTCACCAACTTGAAGGACATGATTATTATGGAACATTAAGCCTTGTGGTAAGCCAACCACTATTCGCATTTATCTTATCTCTTGCAGTAACACACAAATGGTCTCTACGTCAGTTGGAGTTCAAAATGTCTTTCTTCATGGTGTGTTACAAGAACAAGTATTTATGTCTCAACCATTGAGTTTTGTCTAAACACTCTCTATCCCAATCACGTGTGTCATCTCAAGAAGTCTTTATATGGGCTCAAACAAGCCCCTCGATCTTGGTACATGAGACTTCTTCGAGTTTTAGTTGCTATCGGATTCAATCCCTCTAAGTCTGACATATCACTATTCATCTATAACAAAAGTAATGTCCTTGCTTATATTTTGGTATATGTTGATGATATCATTATTACTGGCAGTCATTCATCTTTCCTAGAATTAGTCATCTCGCAACTCGGTACCGAATTCTCCATTCGTGACTTAGGGGCACTAAGCTTCTTTCTTGGTATTGAAGTACTACAGCAATCTGATGTCATCTCATTGTCCCAACATCAATATATTCAATATCTTCTCACCAAAAGTGGGTAAGCAAAATTGTAAGCTCACTCTAACTCCTATGGATGTCAACTCAAATCTACATAATGGTGATAGTCTTTTATTCCATGAAGCAACCTTGTATCGGCGCATCATTTGGGCATTGCAATACTCTTACTTGCCCAAACCTCACCTTTGTGGTTAATGAAGCTTGTCAATTTATGCATAATCCCACAGTGAATTAGTGGGCAGCAGTGAAGCGAATCCTTCATTATTTAAAGCACACTCAGCAACTTCGTTTCCATATTCCCCATTCCTCCCATTGTTTGCTTATAGGATTCACCGATTCTGACTGGGTTGGGTCTGTGGATGATAGAAAATCCACTGGTAGTTATGCCATTTTCATGGGAGCAGCTCTAGTCTCTTGGTCCTCCAAAATGAAATGAATTGTCGCTAGATCGTCTAGTGAGTCTGAATATAAGGCTCTCGCTGATGCAGCCGCTGAATTGACCTAGATACAGTCCCTTTTGTTTGAATTGGGTGTCATTATTCCCAAAGATCCACTACTATGGTGTGACAACATTGGAGCTGCTTATCTTTCGATAAATCCGGTGTTCCATGCACGCACAGAGCATGTTGAGATAGATTTTCATTTTGTGTGTGACAAAGTAGCGAATACTTCATTATTTAAAGCACACTCAGCAACTTCGTTTCCATATTCCCCATTCCTCCCATTGTTTTCTCATAGGATTCACCGATTCTGACTGGGTTGGGTCTGTGGATGATAGAAAATCCACTGGTGGTTATGCCATTTTCATGGGAGCAGCTCTAGTCTCTTGGTCCTCCAAAATGAAATGAATTTTCGCTAGATCGTCTACTGAGGCTGAATATAAAGCTCTCACTGATGCAGCCGCTGAATTGACCTAGATACAGTCCCTTTTGTTTGAATTGGGTGTCATTATTCCCAAAGATCCACTACTATGGTGTGACAACATTGGAGCTGCTTATCTTTCGATAAATTCGGTGTTCCATGCACGCACAAAGCATGTTGAGATAGATTTTCATTTTGTGTGTGACAAAGTAGCTCGTAAGGACGTCACAGTTCACTTCTTATCGTCAAAAGATCAACTAGCAGATATCCTCACCTAACCTCTTACCTCTTCCAGGTTTGAACTGCTTCGATCCAAGCTGAAGGTGTCTTCTCCACTATCAGCTTGCACGGGGAGTATTGAGACACGTCAATTAGTGTCCAACTCTAACAAGAATTCCATAGACAAAGGCTAGGCACAAGAATATATTTAGTCTCCCTTTACAACTATATCTCTACATTAGAATATTGTAATTATAAATACATGATTTTTGTGTATTTTATGTTGAGGTGCTTCTCTAGTTTTTGCTCTCTCTCTATTCTCTTGTTCTAAAACAATATTTTTTTTTCATTTTCTCAATAAATAATTGTTTATTATTTAAAAATTCAATTATATTTACTATTCTAATTACTAATTATGTATAATAAGTTATAAAAAAACTCTATCAATTTATCTTCGCTACTTAAATATATATGCCTCTTCAACTTCTTTCGAATTATTGTTATGGTTTACCCAATCTATAAATAAGAATAGCTATAGAGATGTTTAATATCCGTTTTCATTTTTTCATTCTTTTTTTTCTTTCATCTTTCATTAACTTAATAATGTCATGATATGATCTTCACCTTCAAAAAATCATATATGTATTCATCAAAAATTCATCATAGAGATGTTGCATTAGTTTGGTACAACTTCATCGAAATAAAGAAGAAAACTTAATTATCTTGGAAGATTCATCAAAAGAGATGGTCATATTAGTATAAAAGTTTAAATGGTTTTCAAATATTTGTAAGATTCATTAATGTATTGTTTTGCTTTCAATTAATATTATTCTATACTTTTTTATTTTATTTTGATTAGATATCTACTAACATTGTTATTAAGCGGATGAATGAAGATGAAAAATATCACGTTTTTTGTTTTTATATTTGTGTGTATTTGTTTGTTAATTTCTAATTAATATTCTAAAAATAAATCATTGTTGAAAGGTATATTATTATCTATGGTACATTTCTCTAGCTATTAGATATTATTACCCCTAAAAATATATTATATGGTCTATCATATTAGACGTCAATCACAAAATAAATAAGTAAACCGTCTTTTTTATATTTCTAAAACTTTTAATTAATAAATAAATTATTTAATGAAACAAATGAAGAAAAAATCCCTCAAAGTTATTTTATAGTTATGTTATAATAAATATGCATTTGTGACTAATATATATTTAACTTATAATTATTTAAAGCAAAAAATATGTATCTTATTTTTCACATTAAAGAAGGAGTTACCTTTTCAATAGTTATTATCATAATATTCTAAGGACATCAATTGTTTAAAAAAATATATTTATTTCGCGCAAATAAGTACACTAGTTGACAAACATTTGAGAAGAAAATTTAGACTTTATGAACTAAAAGTTAAAAAAGGTTATGTGTAAGTCGTAACTATTTTATCAAATGATTCCTTCTCTAATTAAATTTAAAAGAAAAAAACTTGCAGAGTGGAGGATCTTGTTCACATTACCCATTATATATAATTTTCCTTATTTCAATTTAGGTGTCACAAATAACATTTTGATATTCCATTACATTCTTATATGTCTTTTTATATATATTAAGTTGTTAATTATATCAAATTTATATAGCATTG
Organism: Solanum sitiens; assembly: GCA_016801875.1. NCBI lineage: Eukaryota > Viridiplantae > Streptophyta > Magnoliopsida > Solanales > Solanaceae > Solanum > Solanum sitiens. Next base: position 4,489,983 of record JABWTJ010000018.1, read on the forward strand.
ATAAAATTGTAAGAGCCAATCAATTTTTTTAATTTCAATTAATAACTATTATAAATTATAGTTCTTTTATATAATTTTAAAATATATATTGAATTATTAAAACTAAAATAATGAAATTAAGATGACGAAAATACATCGGCTAGAAGCAGCCACCAACATTTTGTTCTTTTTGGTTTGCCAGAAGATAAGAGTAGAAATTAAAGAGGAAATATAGAGAACTCTGAAGTAATTTAGATCCCTACATCTAGGGATGATAAATGGTTGATTTGGATCGAATTCAAAAGAACTGAATCTAAATGTATTAGGATTATAATCTATCCATATAAAATATGACTAATATGGATTTAATCAAATATGATTGGGTAAAATGATTCTAATCCACTTTAATCTCTTAAAGTCAAAAAAATATTAAAGCAATTCTAAATTGTTAATCGATCCATGAAATGTCATTTTTTTTTAAAATAATTTTTCATTAAAGAAAAAAGAAAAACTAATTTTTTTGCCCGTACACCAGCCCCATTACCATTCCCACCCGCACCTCTACCACCCCAAATTTTTAATAAAAGAATTTGCCCACCCTCCTACCCCAGGCGGCCAGCCCCACCAGCACAACTTAAACATTCGTGGTTAAGGTCAGTGACGTACGCAAAATCTTTTCTAAGCAGTGTCACCATTTAAGGGACAAGAATAATTCTCAAAGAAAATCAATGAAATATTTTCTTTAAGCCTTCAAAAATTTGAGGGCCCCATTAATAGTGAACTTTACGAAATAATAGTTTTCTTAAAATTATAAAATTTTGATTAAATTAAAAATAATAAAAAATTACCTTTAAATTAGATAATATTACAAAATTATAAATTAAATCATTCATGTATTCATATTACTAGAAGGGCACAGCCCGTGCTCAGCACGAGCCCAACATGTATGATTACAAAGAAAAAATCGTTGTAACAATACAACAATACAAATAAACTAAACATGATGCCTCCTTGGTTAAAGTAACAATAGCAGAACAGTTTGTGCTTGTTTACGTCAATAATTCTTGCAGTGGAAATTCCAATTGAATAGAATGAAACAGAGAATTTATTTGCTTAGAAGTCTAAGAGTTATACAATTGAGTTGCCTACTATAGTCTTATCTTATTCACAATTCGAAAAGTTAAAGTTGGCAATATTTATACCATTCATAAGTTACCCTAGCTCTTCATCTGATTATATGTCATGAGCACAATCCAACTCATTCTTATGAGAAGAATGATTCAAGTAAGATCTACAAAAAGAGGAGATCAAGTCAATTACGAATGTCAGAAAATGCACAAATGAAAAATCCAGTGAATTAACAAATATAAGCACACACCGTCACATGAATGTCTCTTAAAGAAATAAACTCTAGTCAAGTTATTACATTGTAATAAGGTTGAAGTTGTTGATCCACAAAATAAAGAAAAAATAAGTAAAATTATCATACCGTCATGTATTTCAAATTCGATCCAATAAATGAAAATTGTTTTAGTAGATTTATAGTCAAGATCGACGCAACATGGTAGTACTTCATATATAATTTGAGATGAAATTCTCCAACATTTCCAGTTCAATGTTCCACGTATGAAAACACAACATGCAAATATTACTGATATATGAATTGTGACATGATATAACTGCTCTAAATTGTTCAAATTTTGAAGTCAGAAAGCCCCCAAAAAAAGAAGTCTTTTGTAGCTAAATTTGGAATCTTTTTGCATAGATTTTCCTCTCATGTCATGTAATCACATAGTACTTTTCTTATACATGACAAGATTACACTTTTTTCTTTTTTACCTTTAGTTTCTTGAGAAATTCATTTAGGCTTATTAATTGTTAAAAAGGGTCTCATTGGTTGTCTCTTCTTTACCAGCATATACGGTTATAAAATTTTGTCAATTTCAGTTTTATATGACGTGTCAGACAACACAATAATGCATATAAAGTTTGTTCTTGAAAATATTGTTGTTATATAAAGCAAACATGAATGTTTTGTGGGTTGATTTTCTTGAAAATTTAAAGAAAAGTGTGTGAACTATTCTGAGGTAATGAGCAAGGAGGTCAAGAAAGGGAAGCAAGAGGGTAAAAGTAGTTGAGATGTTTCTAAGAAAGTTATGGTGGTTGTTAAGTCATCAAAAGAGATACCTAAGAATGATGTTGTGTGGGCTCTGACTCATGTTGTGTAACCTGGAGATTACATTTTCATGTTTTCATTTCTTTCGGCATCTCATTTTGGTAGCACTAAAATGTTGTATTATATTCAACTATTCAAGTATATGTCAACTACATTTATAGAAAGCAAAGAGCCTACAAAAAGAGAATTTTTTATTGTTATCATGAAGTTTATACAGAAATGGCTTTTTGATATTCTTACTTGCTTTGAGAGTAGGTACTTATTAGAGTGCAAGCTTAGGGCGGACACCCGTTAGGAAAAAATAAAAGATTAGGTACCTAAGAGTGTTGCCTGATTGAGGCTCTCATGCCTTCATATGGATGCTGAACATATTCCGCTTGGATTTTTCCGACAGTCTGTTACTTTTAGCTATTTTCAAGCTATGATCTTGGCTCCTGTAAGAATGGGAAAGATAGTCAGTCCTTCGAGGAGGATTTACTTCTCAAGCCACTGACTTCTAATTAGTTTATTGAAGATATAGATAATATTCATGTTCAAAGTAAAGATCTACAAGACATAAACCACAAACCAAGCTCACTTCTTTAAGCTAAGTTTAAAGATGATATCTAGCTGATAGATGAATTGTCACATAGTTGCTTTAAAATAATCAAATTTCAAAATTACAAACGGCAACGAAATCACAGTAAACCAAAAGATGACATCAAGCTGTCCATGAATACAATATAGATAAAAAAAAAAAAAAAAAAATCATACTGCTTTAAAATAATCACATTTCAAAAATCACAGAGAGCAGAGGGTGACTTCACATATGAGAAAAACTTACTTGGAATGCTTTCTGAACAATCTCAACATGCTTTGTCATAACCTCGTCAGCTACTTTTACACTCATTCACACGTACCTCTCTCTCTAACAATTTTCAAAAATAAAATTTGATGAGTGTCTTTAAAGCTATGAACGGAGACCATGCAATACCCCAATTTTCTTACTCGCAGAGATGAAAAAATTGAAGTTTGTTCAAATTGCACCTATTTACAAAACAAAACAAAATTAGAAATAAGAATAGATTTCCTAGACACAAGCAGATAATCCATTGAGAATTACATATTGCTGAGAAATTAAGAATTAGAATCCTACAAAACTTGACACTCCCAGGCAAAGGAGTGTTTCCTATAAAGAGTGCTATAGCAAAAGGCATATTAAAATTGAATTTCGTTATCTACCCTGCGAAGAGAACAACACCTTTGTGGAAATCTAAGTTGTGCAGACACTTCACTTTCAATGCAGCATCCGTCTCGGATTCTTCAAATATACACTATGTTAAGAGAATTTGACATGCACCCATTAAAGAATCCGTACAACAAAGGTGAAAACTCAATAAAAAGAATGAAAAGATAAGTCTGAGAAAAACGTACGAACTCACTCCTCTAGAAGACCTAAAGATTAAAAAGTGATGAAGTAGTTCGTCAATAGAGCAACATGCAGATCAATTTAGGAGTCAAACTGTTTTGAGTCATCAATAATTTATTCCCAGGAAGCTTCAAACTAAAATAGTTAAGAATGTAAATTCTAAACTTAAAAAGCGGAGCAGGCGAGTATAAGAAACATAAAAATTGAGTTCCAGTACTAAATTTTGCATGTTTTCTGTAGTGGTAATTTACCAGTAGTAAAAATTAAAAGAAAATAGATAATGTAATTTAGGATATTACGTCTTGAAAACACCAAATAAAATAGGGTTAAGCTATTTTTCTATGGATCTCTAAAAAATTAGTCCATATCCAGTTGGCTAAAGACGGTGCATATTGAGCAACCCCCTTGATTGAATGTAGTAATTGTTGAAATGGTATCTCTTTGTTATAATCAACAAATTTAAAATTTTCAATTCATCATTTTCTTTTATGGTAGCACATATATATTGGGAATAAATTTCCAGACCAAAAGAAAAAAAAATGAAGAAAAATCAGACCTGTGAAAAATCATGATGTGCAGGAAACAATTCAAATAGTCCTGTCACTACAACAAAAATAAGTTTTAGCGGCATTAAATATTGACATTAATAAAAAGTGTTAAAACCTTTATCGACATTAGTTAAGTGCCATTAGAACCAATGTCGCTAAAGGCTTTAGGGACATATACAAAGAGAGACAATTGCCGCTAAAAATACAAATTTAGCGACAATTAAGAATTAATTGCCGCTAATGATCATTTTTGTTGTAGTGTGTGGATGTCCTATACCCACGACAATCACCATAATGGTAGATGAGTACTATTTGATCATTCACAAATATATATTTTGGTATGTCAATATTGTGATAGATATATGTGTCTTGTATATTAAATAATATAGTTGAAGATTCTTTGATATCATAATCTTTCATTACCCATTACTGAAAAGTGTCCCCCATGTTCTGTGAAATTAGGTCTTAAGCCTAACTCACACCCCAAAAGCTAGCTCAAAGGGAGGAGGATTGCCCAAACCTTATAAGGAGTCCACCCATCTCATTAACCACCGATGTGGGACTTTTGTCATTCTTCAACACCCCACCTCACGCCCAGTGCTTAGCATCTGCTGCGTGGGCAACTTTGATTTTTGGGGGCCCCAACATCGGGTGAGACGGGCCCTGCTCTGATATCATGTGAAATTAGGTCTTAGGCCTAACTTGTTCTCCTTGCATGTAGGCAACTACAATAAGCACAAAGCATTCCTTCTACTATTGAAACGTCTCGTTTGATAAACGCCATGTTGGGAATGTTACAAAAGTCATCTGGCAACGGTATTCATCTCTTTGTACACCTCACTTGATATATTAAGGAAATCATAAAATAGTTGTTTACATTATCCTTAGATAACCAATGAATTCACCACAAACAAATGTCAAAGAGAAATCACGATACGTAGAATTGTGAAAGATACGAGAATGGTTATCAAGTTTACTCTAAGAACCGCTCTTTAGTGCAAGAATTTTACTGGGTGGTTTGGAATCATCACCACCGTTGTTGTCGATCTTAAAAATCTTATAGTCGTCACTAATTGATTCATATCCCAATCCTAAAGGGATACGGATTGACTCTTGGTAACCAAAGTTGTATTGATTGGGATCCACGGAAAATAGTAATAATAAAAATGCAAAAGAGACAAACCATCACAACAACATAATATTGCATACCTGTTTGGTTTATTATTTGAAGGGCAACAACCAAGCTTTTGTAATGGTTGAGGAGATGATAAGGAAAAACAATAATATGAAAGTCGTATGATTAGGAAGACATCGAGTAATAAGAATTTTTCTATTATTTTTAGTATGATTGTAGTGCTTTGCCTTAAAAGTGGTTTGAGATGATCAATGTCTTCCAAAATTGATTTCCTGCATCCTTTTGTTATGAACCATAAAAATCTATTGCACCCAATATTTGCTTTCACAACTCAAAACATTTGACCATATAGTCACGTACATAGGTCACGTACTTACAATTTTATTAGTAATTACGTCAAGATTCTACTTCGATAGTCAAACAAGAAGGGAAAAAAATGTCTTCATGGTGTAGATACATCACCTTGCTCTTTTTTAATGAAGTTTCCATTAAAAAAAAAAAAAAAAAGGTCATTATTGATTTGAAAAATAGCAACTTTCAAATATAGGAAACAGAAAATTTATATTTGTATGCTATAGCAAAATTTACATAATTGCGCTCAATAACAAACATAAATATGTATATTTCGCTATACATATACTAAAAAAACAGTTGTATAATTCGTTATACATATACAAAGAAACTAATTATATATTGCGCTATACATATACAAAAGAAAACAGTTGTATACAAATCAATTATAGAATTTGTGTATGTATAAAATGATAAAGAGAGAAAGACAAAAGAAAATTGGGCAGATGAATATTTGCATTGTATAATTATAAGTGTATAGGACGAAGATATATGTATTTGCATGTGTATATACAATTTTCTCTCGCTTTATACAAATAAAAACATAATTTATACATTTCGTTTCTGTTTGTATAAGCGATGGAGGCGACGGTGGCGAGGGAGATCTGGGAGAGTGGCGAGTAAAATCTGGGAGAGGGGAACGAAAATATATGTATATATAAAAAAAAATTTCGCTTTATATAAACACAAACATATTTTACACATTGTGTTTGTATAAAAGCAAGAGGGAGCGAGGGAGAGTATGAGGGAGAGAGGTGACTCGCAAACAGTTTGCTACAAGACACAATTAAATCAAAGGAAGATTATAATATTTAATTTAATTTATTAATTTGTCATTATATACAATTTCCCCTTTTGAAAAATTTAGCCTTTTTTCCCATCTTTAGAGCTCTGTCTATTTACAATTATGTGTTATATGAATTTCCCGTAGTTGTTAAGAAGAAATAAAAACAAAAAAACAAATTTCTTTTAACAAATAGAAATTAAAAGAAGAACTAAAATAGGAGATTAATACTATTAATTAGGAGACGGTAACAATCAAATATAAATGGCCAACCATTTAAGAGAAAATCAAGGTATTAAATATATTTAAGGAAAATATAATGTTTATTAATTGATTAAAATTATTTTGATTTATTTTTCTTTTTGTTTCTTAATTAATTTATTATTTGTTACATATTGTACTATTCGTCTAGAAAATTTTTATATATAAATACAGACTTTCGTTACCCAGTTTTCTTTCGTCTTTTTCGATTTATACAAACACATATTATACAATTGCTTTTTTTGTATATGTATAGCAAAATATATATATTAATAGTCATTACAAACATAAAGTTTGCAATGGAGCCCAATTATGCATACTTAACATATAAATATGATTTTTAAATTTGCTATATGTGAAAATTACTCTTATTGTAATTCATTTTTGTGTTATTTATTATTTGTTTGGTATTGTTTAAAATTTAATAATGTATTTAAACCTAGAAAGTTACTTCATTTATTAAATTTTTGTTGGGTTTTATTTGCCCTGATTTCTTACCATAAATAGGTTTTCCTTTGAGAAAAAGGTTTTGGATTGACTAATCCTTTTTCTGGTAGGAAAAGGTTTAGGACTCTATAAATAGAGTCATGTTCCTTCTAACTTAATCAGCATTCACAATGTAGTCTTAAGGGCTTTGAGAGTTTTGGTTAGGGAGAGAATTTATGGGTCACAACCTTGATACGTTATCAGTTGTGTGAACCTCCCATTTATTCCGAGTGAATTGGTTGAGGTTGTTTCTCTCTGTATTTTGTACTCTCATATTTATAGTGAATTGCTCATCTCCTTTGTGGACGTAGGTCGATTGACCGAACCACGTTAAATCTTTGTGTCTTTTGGTATATTTCTCGTTGTCTTCTTATTCGTGGTCTTTCGAGGTTTGCATTGCTAGCTTCCGCGTTTACACCTGTTTATTTCGATCCTAACAATTTTCTCATATTTTAATGTAGAAAATATTCCCAGCTAGAATCATATAAATCCGTTGAATACATTTAGAGATATGATGATTGTTATTGTGATTACATTAAATTAATAAATATATAGATAAAATTGTTTCTCTCACTTACAGATGATTAATTAATATTCACTCCATTAATTACAACTACTTAGTTAGTACGAATGCAAGTAAATAAACTTATATTTATATAAAAAAAAGTTGTAGAATGACATCAAAAAAATTTGATTTTATCAGACATAAAGTAGCTAATATTAAATAAGTAATTTTGGAGAAATAAAACTTTCCATATAATAGAATCCTTGTTGAATTCCATGATGCGCAGGAAACAGTTCAAATAGTCCTGTGGATGTCCTATATCCACGACAAACACCATAGCGGTAGATGAGTAGTATTTGACCATTCGCAAATACATATTTCTGTATGCCAAGAGTCAGATAGTTATAGTTATCTTGTATATTATATAACATAGTCTAAGATTCCTTAATACTATAATTTTTCATTATCCATAACTTAAAAGTCCCCTCTCCGCATACTACGCATGTAGGCAACTATAATAAACACAAAGCATTCCTTCCATTACTGAAAAATCTCGTTTGATAAACGTTATGCTGAGAATATTGTAAATTTTCTCTGGCAATGATATCTCTTTGCACACCTCACTTGATATATTAAACGAAATCATAAAATCCTTATTTACATTATCCTTAGATAACCAATGAAATGCACCGCAAACAAATGCCAGAGAACGGTCACTATATTTAGAGCCGGTTTGGATGGGCTTAAAAAAAGTAGCTTTTAAAAAATACTTTTGAAAGTGCAGGAACTTATTTTTAAAATAAGTAGTTATGTGTTTGGATAAAAGTATTGAACTTAAAAAAAAATTGTTGATGTGTTTGACAAATAAGTGTTGGCATACACTTTTTTTTTTATCAAAATGTCTGAAATACCCTTAAAAGTTGTTAACATGATAATAATAATATAATAATAACAATAATATATAATAATAATAATATAATAGTAACAATAATATATAATAATAATATTATATAATAATAATAATACAAAATAATAATAAAATAAATAATAATAATAATAATAATAATAATAAAATAAATAATAATAATAATAATAATAATAAAATATTAATAGTAATAATAATAATATATAATAATAAATAATAATAATAAAATAAATGATAATAATAATAATAAAAACAAATAAATGTTGATAATACTAATACTAATACTAATACTAATACTAATACTAATACTAATACTAATAATAATAATAATAATAATAATAATATAAATAATAATAGTAAAATAAAATAATAATAATAATAATAATAATAATAAATAATAATAATAATAATAATAATAATAATAATGATAATAATAATAAAAGAATTAAGGGTAAAAAGGTAATATACATGGTCAACATGAAATGACTTTTAAGTTGAAAGAAAAAAAGCACCCGTCACCTAGCTTTTAGCTTTTGGCTTAAAATAAGTTTTTGTTGAATTAAAATAAGTCACTATAAGAATTGTCAAATATTTAAATAAGTCAAAAATTAACTTTTAAGCCCATCCAAACAGACTTTTATAGTTGCGAAAGATACGAGGATGGTCATTTATTTTTCTCCAAGAACCACTCTTTAGAGCAAGAATTTTGGGGGGTCTGGAATCATCATCATTATTATTATTGATCTTAAGAATCTTATAGTCATCACTAATCAAGTCATATCCCAATCCCAAAGTGCCACAGATTGACTCAAGCTAATCAAGATAAGGAAGTTGTATTGATTCATTTGTGGACGGGTTCCACAGTAAATTGTCATAATGATCCTGCAAGAGAGACAAACCATCAAAACAACATAATACTTTATACCTGTTTGGTTTATCATTTGAAGGGCAACTACCAAGCTTTTGTAACGGTTGAGCGGATGATAAAGAAGAACAATAATATGAAGTCGTATGATCAGGAAGCCATCGAGTAATAAGAATTTTTTATATTATTATTAGCATGATTGTAATGTTTTGCCTTAAAGTGTTCTGACGTGATCACTGTATTCCAAAATTTTGAAGAACATTTAAATCGAAGAAGAGACTGAACAGGAAATTTGATGAGGTTTTCCACAATTATCTCCTCTGAGAAGTAGATTTCAATGACCTAGATAGAACAGTTAAAACAAGTGTTTATATAATTACCTGTGCAATTTTGAGCAACACAAATTATGAGAAAAATAATTCAAAACAAAAAATAATAATAATTGTACATGATAAAACTCACCCCGTCAATATCCATTGGATTTATTTCTTCAATTATATTTTTTGACGCTTATCCTGCGTTTAAAAAAATTGAATGTGTACTGAGCTTTTGTTATAAACATTAAGCTTTTATCATGAACCAAAAATTTATTGTACGCAATATTATTTCCACTACTCAAACTTGTGACCTTATAATCACTTAGGTCACATTATTGCAACTTTATTAGTAATTTGTCAAACACCAACCAAAAAAAAAAAAAATCTTCTGTTGTGTAGAAGCATAAAAAAAAATCTTCTGTTGTGTAGAAGCATCTCCTTGTTCTTTAGAGCTTTCTCTATTTGCTCAAAATATTATTAGGTTATATAGAAACAATTTTATATGCGAAAGAATTGTGCTTCATTTAGTATGTGTTTTAACAAAAATAATAATAATAATAATAAGATTTCAAATAATAAAGAAAAAAAATTAGTTATTAAAGAATAGATTATTTTTCCCCACCATCCAAGGAAAAGCCCTCTCAGTGGCAATTTTAAGAGGATTAATTCAACAACTTATATGTTTTAGTAAATAATATAAGCTTATTTAAGCGAAGAAATTAAAAAATAGTACAGACGTGTGTTTGTAGGAGAGGGGCAAGTTTGTATTTATCCAATTTTATAGTATAATTTCAATAACATTATGTACAATTATTTAATGAGGTGATAGTCCACCCATTGTTGGCTTATATAAAAGGATTTAATAAAATTTTACACTAACATTATTCAGCCAACTGTATTGCAAATAAATGCAATTAACATCCTTAATAAATTAAAATCAATCGACAATGAACCTAAATCAATTCCTTTTTCGACTAATTGGCTTGTTCTCTCAAGTCAGTTGAAGCTTGAGTTGTTAAGATTGACTTTGAACGTTAATGATTTTTTTAGAATAATACATCTACATTAAATTTAGATTACTGTGATGTAATCTGCACAATTAGTAATTGAGGATCAAATAATTGAAGATCGCGGACAATTCTGATCAATTTTATGAATTCTAAATTGTTTCATTGTGACAAAACAATAGGAAAAAAAGAAAATTATTATTATGAACAAACAAAAATGAAAATTCAAGCACATAATAATTTAAAATAAAATAGCAAAAAATACTTATATGATGTGGAGATATTTGAGATGCCAAATAACGATGATGATGAACAAGAATGAAAAGAAAATTTGAAGAAACTCACAAATCACAAATATAGAAATATAAGGATTTAAGGAGTCCATACTATTTATTTACTATAATTCTAATGGATAAAGGACTCAGATTTTGAGTTTGATTTTAATTCTAAAAAATGTTACATTTGAATGAATTAAAGTGGGTCTATAAGTTTTTAAATGAATTAAGCTTACTGTTTTTAATTTAAAATAAAAAGTTAAGAGAAAAAAGGGGTAAAAATAAAATGTGTAAAGAAAAACAATCCACTGGGCATCGCACCGAGACGTAATATTTGAAATGTGACGCCTCTGCCATTTGAGCTAATTGTGTTCTGATATAAGCAGTGTCCTTTTTAATTATTTTATCATTTATGTTTTGTTTTAAATTTTTTTATATAGATATATTTCGTAATTTGTTTTTGACAAAGTCGTGTTCCGTGACACACCTTGACTTACATAAATCCGCCCCTGGTTAAGGTATTGCAAAATATGGTTATGATGATAGGTTCTTGTCCTACTAGCATCATTAAAAAAAAATTCACCACTATCCTTGACACCCTTGATATTAATTCTAGATTCACTGCCTACTCCGTCAATAAAATATTTGTTCATTCTAGCCATTACTCCCTATTCTGTTTATTTTTGTCATTTCTCCTAAAGCAGAGAGTGCAGAGTTAAATTTCTCAAAAAATTGAGGTTTTGTCAATTTGTATTTGGTCAGATGTTTGATAAATTGTTTCAAGGAAATTTCTCCTAGTTCATTTGAATTACTGGTTTATATGGGGACTTGAGTTATTTGAACTCTCATTCCCACATCGGTACTCAATACTACTCCCAAAACATGATGTCAATCTTGCAATCTCATCAACATCATCACCAGTGACCACAATATTCTAAACATTTACTATGATCACCCAGGTCAGGCGACCCGAAAGGACCAGACATAAACCACCCGCTAAGAAAAGGGTAAATAAGACAAGCGTTGGATGAAAAGAAACTCTCACGTTCGATTCTGTAGTAGAGATGGAATTCAGAACCAACCATCAACTATAACCCCAAAAGAACCAGATTTCGTAAACAACATAGAGGCAGAATGAAGGGAATATCTTATCGAGGTAATCGTATTTCTTTCGGTAAATATGCTCTTCAGGCACTTGAATCTGCTTGGATTACATCTCTTCTCAGTTTGGGCCTCATATTTCTCCTATATACCATGTTCATATGGTGGCGCGATGTTCTACGTGAATCAACGTTCGAAGGACATCATACCAATGTTGTACAATTAGGACCTCGATATGGTTTTATTCTGTTTATCGTATCGAAGGTTATGTTCTTTTTTGCTCTTTTTCGGGCTTCTTCGCATTCTTCTTTGGCAGTTGCATAGATATAGATATAGAGAAAGTCCTTTCTCTGAAGACGGTGATATTAGGGTTTTGAGATCGGTTCTGACGTCGAATAGGTTTTCGACCCGAAAGGCTCCACCTTCTCAAGGTTCGGTGCTTGAAGATGAGATCCTTGAGACCATCCCCTCTCTAGTCACAGAGGAAGATAATAAGATGCTTACGAACCCTCCTAATATGGAAGAAGTTCAATATGTTGGAGGGCCAACTTCTACTTACTTCTTTCTAGAAGCGAATGTTGGCAAGGAAGACCCATTCATGTTCTTTAAATAAAGCTCCGTTGAACCCCTATTTGAAAGGGAGAATAGCGGAGTTGTTGTACAGCCTAAGGTCTTTTCCTTCCTCAGCGAGGAAATAGTAGTAGCAGCAGTCTCCCCACTAATTCAAGGTTACAGTCCCAACCAAGTCAAAGAGTCCAATGGAAATCTTCTTTATTGCAACAAAAGTCAAAAAAAGGGGTACTCGCGCTGCAGCCTGCTTGCCTAAAATGAAAATCCTTACTAGCCGAAGTAAGGGACTTTCTTACTGGAGCATACATAACGGAAAAGGACTTATAAGAATATTCTTAGCCTGTTATTCAAGAATCTTTCCTCGGAATGGATGATGAATGGAAAGGATACACACAAGAGTATTGAGTCGAACCCCTTTCCTTAGAGTCAAGTGGCCCAGGGCCCCCCTTTAGAGATAGGGGAAAGATTTGCCCCAGCTTGGCGAATCGCATCCTTTGCCTTAGCGCGTCTTGGATGCTCTTCCCGTAGTGTTAGCTCATACTTTTAATAAAACTTCCTTCCTTTGTCTTGAGATAATTTACTGAACCATTTATCTTTAAAAGCTCCTTTTGGAATCAATGCTCCCTTCTTTAGTTCAAAACTCTTTTGGAACTTTTTAGTTTCCTATTAACTTAAATGTGAAACATTTATCAACCTTTAGGGAATACTTAGTCCCCCTTATAACTTTAGAGAAATGAACTCAACTCTTGCTCTTTACTTAACTTGAAACTTTAACTCTTAGGGAATACTTAGTTCCCTTATAGCTTTTGAGAATTTAACTCAACTCTTTTATCTTTGCTCAACTTATTAGTTGAGCCTTAAATAAAAGTTAAAATGAATGTTTAAAACTCTCTGAAAACTTAAAGTACTCACTTTGACTATTTTTTAACTTTTAAACTTGACTCTTAACTTCTTTGACTTTGATCTTAGCTTCCCTTGAATTGGATTATGGATTCAAGAATCATGATCTCATGTTTATGGATGATTTCATGGTGTTTGGATATACTCTAGAGTGTTGGAATCAACTAGGAATGAAAGTTACATCACATAGGAACTAGTACGAAAAAGATAAAGAACAGGGTCTACAGGGTGTCTTGGCGCTCTGAGAGGCCCTCTCAGACAAAGCCTGCCCTTAGGGGCTCTGGCAGGCACAGCGCCCCAAGGGCTATCTGACGGGACCTCCAACTTTTCTTCTCCATTCGTCATCTCTAAACCTCCTAAAATTCCATGGATTCCACCCCAAACACTTAGGATACCTAAATACCTCATTACCCAATAGATTAACCCTGAAAACAGTCCAGAAATATGAATCAAACATACTAGAGATCAACTACAATTAAACCAACAAGAACTTCACATCTTTTCATCAAAAACTTCAAGATTTTCATTCAAATAAACTCTAATTTGTTGTATTGAATCAAATTGGGGTGTGGGTGAAAGGACCCAATATCGAATGATATCACATACCTCGATAGGGATCACCCCCGATGAAATCCACGCAGCGATCTTGGCGTTTCTTGGATAATTCTTGATCTTCCTATTCTTTTCTCTTTTCTCCCAATCTCTAAGCATTCTTAATCTGATTTGGGACTTGGTATTTACCCCTAAATAACCCTTAAAACGAATTAGGCAATACTAGGGTGAAAAGAAAACCCTGCCCTTACTAAAATACGGATTGGACTTTTCTCAGTCCAACGCCCCAACTTTCGAAAGGCATATCTCCCTCATACAACATCGAAATAGTGCAAACTCGGCGGCAGAAAGATCTTCCCAAGGGCTTTCCAACCATATAAAGAACTCATCTAAATACTCCTGACCTGGAAGTTATGGCTATTTGAAAATGACCAAAACTCACTTTTGAAAGCTGGAAATTTTTTAGATTTCCCTAATTATTTTCAAAAATGATTATTCTTGGTTTCTTAGATTATTCTTAGTTGATTTAAGTTATGAGATGTTACAAAATCCCACAATAGTTGCATGGTTTCTCAAGAGGTTCTGCTTAGTATGAATGGTGGTATGATACTTCATTCATCCATTGCACGAGTAGACTTTGAGAGGAAGCATGATATGTCTTTCATTACGATTAAGAATTGACGTTATTTTATTTTGTATTTTTACATAGATCTTAGAGTTATTTTGTATCTTTGCTTACAGATAGAGTTTACAACATGTTTTAACCAACTTTTCTTTATTATGCACTTTCTTTTAAATTACTTAATATTTAAATGAGTTTATTTAAGTGTTCATGAGTTGAAAAGAGCCAAGGTAAGTGTTTTCTTCAGAATCTCCTTCAAGCCTATGTTGTTTTAGCATTACAACTCGCATACTCATATATTCAATGTACTGATGCCAGTTGTCGTGCATCGCTTATGATGCAGACACAGGTAGTTAGGATCAGCATCTGGCGTACCGTTGATCCAGTGAGCAGCTCACAGTCTGTTGGTGAGCCTCCATTTATTCCGGAGGACAAATTTATCATTCAGTTTTTAGTTTTCAATTGTTAGGATGATTGGGGGTCCTTTCCCAACATCCATCTTTATTTTAAAAGCTTCATCTCATTCATTTTAGTTGTATATGTTTAAGACTTAAGTTGCCATTTTGGCTAAGGTATTATATTTTTTTTTAGCTATTCCTTAAGTTATATTCTCTTGTGTTTAAGTCTTTCGCTGAGTAAGTAAGTCAGGCCAAGGGTCCGCTCGAGACCAACAATAGCTTCGAGTGCCAGTCCCGCCCAGGGTGTAGGCTCGGGGCGTGACACAATTTTTTAGGATAGTTTAGGGATGTTTTTTTGTTCATTATGTAGTATAAGGATATAGTTTAAGTTTGAGGTATAAATGAGGGATGCTTTTGTAAAATATCCTCAAACTTAACCTGTAGTTTAAGTTTGAGATATAAAGTTGTTAGTTTCTTGACAGACTTTAACAGAGGGATGTAATTTGCAACTTTTGAGAATAGTTTATGGATGGTTTTTTTTCATTTTAGCATAAGGATGTAGTCTAAGTTTGAGGTATAAATGAGGTATGTTTTTAGCCCTATACTCCTAAATATCTAATTTAAAATACCTTATGCTATTCCATCATTTTATCTTTATAAATATGATCATTCGTCTAGAAAATTTTTATATACAAATACAGCCTTTCGTTACCCAGTTTTCTTTCGCCTTTTTCGATTTATACAAACACATATTATACAATTGCTTCTTTTGTATATGTATAGCGAAATATATATATTAATAGTCATTACAAACATAAAGTTTGCTATGGAGCCCAATTATGCATACTTAACATATAAATATGATTTTTAAATTTGCTATATGTGAAAATTACTCTTATTTTAATTCATTTTTGTGTTATTTATTATTTGTTTGGTATTGTTTAAAATTTTATAATGTATTGAAACCTAGAAAGTTACTTCATTTATTAAATTTTCTCATATTTTAATGTAGAAAATATTCCTAGCTAGAATCATATAAATCCGTTGAATACATTTAGAGATATGATGATTGTTATTGTGATTACATTAAATTAATAAATATATAGATAAAATTGTTTCTCTCACTTACAGATGATTAATTAATATTCACTCCATTAATTACAACTACTTAGTTAGTACGAATGACAAGTAAATAAACTTATATTTATATTAAAAAAAAGTTGTAGCATCACATAAAAAAATTTGACTTTGTCAGACATAAAGTAGCTAATATTAAATAAGTAATTTTGGAGAAATAAAACTTTCCATATAATCTAATCCTCGTTGAATTTCATGATGCGCAGGAAACAGTTCAAATAGTCCTGTGAATGTCCTATACCCACGACAAAAACCATAGCGGTTGATGAGTAATATTTGACCATTCAAAAATATATATTTCAGTACGCCAAGAGTCAGATAGTTATAGTTGTCTTGTATATTATATAATATAGTTCAAGATTCTTTAATACCATAATTTTTCATTATACATAAGTTAAAAGTCCCCTCTCCGCATACTCCGCATGTAGGCAACTATAATAAGCACAAAGCATTCCTTCCATTAATGAAACATCTCGTTTGATAAACGTTATGTTGGGAATATTGCAAATTTTCTCTGGCAATGGTATCTCTTTGAACACCTGACTTGATATATTAAACAAAATCATAAAATCCTTATTTACATTATCCTTAGATAACCAATTAAATGCACCGCAAACAAATGCCAGAGAGCGGTCACTATATTTAGAGCCGGTTTGGATAGGCTTAAAAAAAGTAGACTTTAAAAAATACTTTTGAAAGTGCTGAAACTTATTTTTAAAATAAGTAGTTATGTGTTTGGATAAAAGTGTTGAAGTTAAAAATAAAATTTGTTGATGTGTTTGACAAATAAGTGCTGGTAAACACTTTTTTTTTAATCAAAATTTCTGAAATACCCTTAAAAGTTGTTAACATGATAAAAGTTAATTAATTTAAGGTTTTTATACTTAACAAAATGAAATAAAATTAATTTATATTTTACATCCATAAGTAATTATATTTTGCTATCATTCACATATTTCTATATTATCACAAATTATTTATAAATAATAATAATAATTATAATAATAATAATATATAATAATAATAATAAAATACAATAATAAATAATAATAATAATAATAATAAATTATAATAATAATAATAATAATAATATAATTTGAAAATAATAATAATAATAATTATTATAATAATAATAATACTATAATAATAATAATAATAAATAATAAAATAAATAATAATAATAATAAACCTGTGTGACGCTATAATATGTCTGATATTTATGTTTTCTAGGCAAAAATACTTGTTCCATAATGTAACAAAAAAAAATCTTCATGGAAATTGACAAAACCAATAAAATAACATTAAAAACATCAAAATACTTGTTCAATAACGTATCAAAACAAGAAATATAACATTAAAACATTGTTTAAGCATAGATGCTACACTATGTGAACCAGATCTTTTTCTGGTGGTGGTTTGACTACGCCCTTAGATTTTGGTGGATCATCATTGTTACTAACGTATCCGCACTTAGCCTTCCGCTGCCATAACTCCACAGCAATGCTCCATATCTTTGATGTAGGTATTCAGGACTAAAATCAGCATATGATATATTGATTTGGTCACTCATATACTCGGCAAATGCAGTAACATAAAACCCACAGTCTCTACAAAAAAATACAGAATATAAATTAAAAATTTAATGATACATGATTAAGAAAAAACGAAAAATTATTGATACTTACAGGCTATCACAATTCTGTTTAGCAATGTCTTGTGCAAATTCAATCATGAAAGGAACTTGAGGCTTCAAAAGTGAACCAGTAATGTTGTCCTTGTATGCATGACAATCACCAAATTTTGTGCGCTCAGTTTCTTCAAAGAATCCACTGTCCAGTAGGTAAGCAGGAAGCATTTTAGACAACATTTTTATCTCATGAGGAATTACTTTTTTCCTTGTGCATATTGATGAGTCAAAAACTCTTATCACCCTGTTTTTCAACTCAACAACTGCCAGCACCCAATGGAATTCTTGATCACAGTTAATCGGGATGTAGACCTCATCTACAAGATGCCATGGTAAAGCAACTGGGATTCCAAAACCTTTGATGATGTTAATTATTGACCTCTCATATACAGATACAACTGAAGCGCGATCAACATGTTCTTGTGTACTAAGACTATCATCATCATTGTCCATGTAATACCTATCATAACAATTTTTTACATGTGACATGAACAAGCAGTGGGTTGTTGTGTATCTGTATTGATCCATGCTGCAGAGTTTTGATTTTTTACGAAGGTAGTAAAAAATCACATCGATGTGCTATAAACAAAATGAAAACATAATAAGAAATTATATACATCTAAACAATATAAAACAATATAATTATTAAATAATGATCATAAATTTTGCTAATTAAATATTATGATACTTCTACAGAATGTATCATGTTATAATAATATAAGTGTGACTGCTACACATTACACAATTAGTTTAAGATTTTTACCTCATCAGTCCAACATTTTTTTGGTTGAGACATGGCATAGAACCAATTCTTGTTCATTGGAAAAGCAACAACAAAGTCCATCATCGTAAATCCAAAAGAAGAAGATTTTGATATGTATTTATCGTCTGATGGATTCCTGCATACATGATACATAAGTTTGAGTATATGTATATGACACATAAGAGTGACTTAATTACAATTTTTGTAAACAAAGTATCATGAATTAGTTATATAAAAAATAATTACAAAGTATCATCGCAAAAATAATGTATAAAACTTACTTATTGTTATGATTTTTTAGAAGCCCCCTTGACAACCAATTCATATAATCCTCAATAAGTTTCGGCGAAACTTGATCTGTAATGCCACATCCTTCGAACGGGAAATGGAGTCGAGCCATATCCTTCAATTTCTCTTTTTCCTTCTCGCTTGACCCAAAAGAAGTACAATATGGAGATTGAATATTTCTCGAAGGCATTCTGTTTCTATGCGCAGGTGTGACTGAATCGATTCTAACTCCAATCTCAGTTATTGGAATGTCAGTGGGTAATTGACTGTCGGTCAACAAGTACTGGCTGCTAGTTATATTCTGTGGATTGTAAGAATATAATGGTCTAACATTAATAGGATCTTTCCCCAAATCTTTGATAAGTGCATCTATTGCTGCTTGAGTTGATGGTGATATTGTTGTTGAAGTGGAAGATTCCTATATAATATGATGTAATGATTTTTAAAATAAATTTGTGTGTAATGAAATTGTGTGTCCTAAAGCAAAATTGAAAAATCTACCGATGCATCCATTGTTGTTTTATCGAGCAAAACGTGAGGGATGTTGTGTTGAACATTGTCATCAACATCTTGCTCCATGATATGTTCATTTAAATCTTGGTGCGATTGATGTGCGTCACCATCCTGAATATGCAGTTTTTCAATAAAAAATTGTTAATATAATTTGTGCTGATACGTAACAGTGATTATACTCACATGATACATAACATTGAGTATATGTGCATGATACATGACATCAACTAAATGAAAAATCATATACAATGTATCATAAACAATACCTTTGGATTATCATTGACTTGTTGTTCACCCTCGTTTACAGAAACACCAACACCATCCGCAGCGACATCTCCCGCATCATCGATGACTTGATGTTCACCATAATTACCAGAAACACCAACACCATCCTCAGCTACACCATCCATATCAGAATAATCAATCCGTATTTGCGGAGATGTTTGTTTCTCAGACTGAAATGTGCTTGTATTATCCTCAACATTGATGTTTTCCTTGCCTCGAGATTGCATCAACTGGGAGTGGTTTTCCTTTATCAGCTTAATCAGTTCCTCAAATTTTTTGTCAACCTATAAATTATAAATACATTTAGGATAAAAATAAATTACATTTGATTAAAAATATCAAAATAATTAACTTACGTAAGTTTTCAAATGTCCTTTCAACTCTTCAATATCTGAAATTACATAGTTGACTTTCTGAGAATCTGCAGAACCATGTACATCAGCAGCCGGGTTCGGAGACATGTCTGGAATAGAACCATGTACATCAGCAGTCGGATTTGGAGACACGTCTGGAACATAATCATGTACATCATCAGCATTCGAATTGAAAGGCAGATCTGGACTAGAAACATGTACATCATCATCCGGTGTCGGAGACACATTGGATTGATCAGGCTGACTCGGTTCTGAAACCTTTTTTTTATGTATAACCATTTTTTTTCTTATTTTTGACGGTGGTGGAGGAGATGTATCAGACACTTTAGAAGATCTCCTCAATAACTGTTCGGGAGGTTTGGTGGAGAAATTATCAAAATCATCTTCCTCATTTGGTTGTACTAAGGGTGGTGATGAAGAAGGAGCATGTTCAACTTCAACTAGGTCAAAAGCTTCAATTTCCTCTGCTGTTGGGACAATGTTTGAACATGCATTCTGAATGTATCACAACACATAAAATAATTTAAATGTTAATACAATACAACACATTAAATAATTAAGACAGATCACAATGTATCACAAGACATAAATAAGGATATTAAATAGACAAACTTAAAATAGTTAATTCTAATAGTAAAAATTATTTCAATTTTACCTCTTGGAAAATGGTAGACATAAGCAATTCAAACTTTGCCTTATCAGACACAACTCTCCAATTGCACATTCTTGGGATGACATTTTGTTCTTTCACAGCAATTTCAGAATTTAACTGGGATGCACATTCGTATATCCATACGTTAAGTGCATACGGCAGCCCATATAATCGATACAATTTTTTGCTAACATCAAAATCCTGTCTAAGTGAACCGATGAGTTTTGAGAATGATAGCTGACCCCAAGGATAATCTTGATATCTACCATCTTCAACCATTAGAAAATCCACATTGGATATAGTTGTATTATCAAGAGTAGCCAATACGAATATATGGATAAAGAACAATATAGTAATTTGGAGTGCATCCTGATCGTTCTCCCAGTTATTCATCTTAAATCGTTGAACAAATTGATACTTGGTAACACTATTGACTGCACCAGGAAAATACTTTTGGAAAAGCATACAATTAGTTAATTCTGAGTATTGGAAATCATTGGTATTTCCTTTGACTTTGAGTCCAGTTAATATTGCAAATTCATCTATACCAAATTTTAGGATACACCCGTTTGAATGTCTAATATGCAACACATTAGGGTTGATTTGTTCCAACTCTAACAACAACAAGCACTTAGTAATTTGGCCCTGAAAATTACATTTAGTAATATCTAAAAAGGGTCCAAAAATTGTATCCCTAAACAATTGGATTACATTCTCCCCCATATATTTTTCAAAGTCCTTTAAAAAAGTGTTGTTAAAATTGACAGCAAACCTTATTGGATGTGTTGGAATCTTTTTTATCTTGTACTTGAGTATCTACAATTTTCAAAAAAAAAATTTTTTTAACGATTTTGAATATAAATACTAAATAAAACAAGTAATACTAAATAAACAACTAATACCTTACTGATACATGATATCAGTTTTCAAAAATTCATATAGCATAAAAAACATATGATACACATCTAATTCATGTATCAATGCATCCACTAAACACTAACACACTGAGTCGATATGTATTAAACTTATTGTCTGATACATGATAACTATTTTCAAATACTCATGATACATATAAAATCATCTGACACGCAATTGATTCATGTATCAATGCATCGACTAAACATTATAACACACTGAGACGATATATATTAAACTTATTGTCTGATACATAATAACAATTTCAAATACTCGTGATACATAGAAAGGCATCTGAAACGCAAATGATTCATGTATCAATGCATCGACTAAACACTATTACACACTGAGACGATATATATTAAACTTATTGTCTGATACATGATAACAATTTCAAATACTCGTGATACATAGAAAGACATCTGACACGCAATTGATTCATGTATCAATGCATTGACTAAACACTATAACATACTGAGTCGATATATATTAAGTCATACTTATTGTCTGATACATGATAACAATTTCAAATACTCGTGATATATAGAAAGACATCTGACACGCAATTAATTCATGTATCATAAAATTGAATAAACACTATAACACACTATAAGGTTATGTTCAAACATACTATAATTTTAAAAACAATTTTAAAAGAAGTATAAAAAAGACATACCCAAAGAAATGTCGGTCTGACAATAATGGTTGCTGATGCTTTTCTCTTTTTTTGGTGTATTTTAGCAACTCTTGATTTAGATGATTCCCCCATATCTTTGTTTGAATCCTTCCGAACATTCATAGGATCATGCAAAGACTTTTTTCTATTTTCTTTCCAATTTTCATCGTCCGAATCATAAATCCTCCTATTCGTAAAAGGATCCATTAATATGATGTAATAGATCGATGAACAAGAAGAAAATAAGAAGAAAAGAAGAACGGATGATTGAGTAAGAAGAAGAAGAAGAAGCAGAGACGGATGATGGAGAAAGAAGAAGAAGAAGAAGAAGAAGCAGAGAACAATGGTAGTTCAATTTTCAGAAATTTCAGATTTTTGAATTTTGAAATTTAAAATTGCATATTAAATGTTGTGAAACGTGTTTAATTAAAAGTAATAATTCAAAATTCAAAAAGTGATTCAGAAGATTGAGTGTTTTAGTGGAGAAAAAATAGGCATGATCTTGGGGAAGTGTGTGTCATAGGAGAGAGAAGGCTATGTATCTCTAAACTTCTATTAAAATTAAAAAAAAGGGAATTATGTAATATTTAAAAAAAGAAGGGAAAATTAGAGAATACTAAACTTATAGTTGTGTATTTAAGTTATTTTTCCTTGTTATTATTGATCTTAAAAATCTTATAGTCATCACTAATCGAGTCATAGCCCAATCCAAAAATGCCACAGATTGACTCAAGGTAATCAAGACAAGGAAGTTGTATTGATTCATTTGTGGACGGGTTCCACAGTAAATAGTCATAATGATCCTGCAAGAGAGACAAACCATCACAACAACATAATACTTTATACTTGTTTGGTTTATCATTTGAAGGGCAACTACAAATTAGTAACGGTTGAGCCGATGATAAAGAAGAACAATAATATGAAGTCGTATGATCAGAAAGCCATCGAGTAATAAGATTTTTTTTTTATTATTAGCATGATTGTAATGCTTTGCCTTAAAGTGTCCTGACGTGATAACTGTATTCCAAAATTTTGAAGAACATTTAAATTGAAGAAGAGACTGAACAGGAAATGTGATGAGGATTTCCACAATTATCTCCTCCGGGAAGTAGATTTCAATGACCTAGATAGAATAATTAAAACAAGTGTTTATATAATTACCTGTGCAATTTTGAGCAACACAAATTATGAGAAAAATAATTTAAAACAAGAAATAATAACAATTGTACATGATAAAACTCATCCCGTCAATATCCATTGGATTTATTTCTTCTATTATACTTTTTGACGCTTATCCTGCGTTTAAAAAAAATCGAATGTGTACTGAGCTTTTGTTATAAACATTAAGCTTTTATTATGAACCATAAGAATTTGTTGTACGCAATATTTATTTCCACTACTCAAACTTGTGACCTTATAATCACTTAGGTCACATTATTGAAACTTTATTAGTAATTTGTCAAACAACAACCAAAAAAAATACCTTCTGTTGTGTCGATCGAAGCATCTCCTTGTTCTTTAGAGCTTTCTCTATTTGCTCAAAATATTATTAGGTTATATAGAAACAATTTTATATGCGAAAGAATTGTGGTTCATTTGATATGTGTTTTAACAATAATAATAATAATAATAATAATAAGATTTCAAATAATAAAGAAAACTAAAAAAAAATAGTTATTAAAGAATAGATTATTTTTCCCCACCATCCAAGGCAAAGCCCTCTCAGTGGCAATTTTAAGAGGATTAATTCAACAACTTATATGTTTTAGTAAATAATATAGCTTATTTAAGCGCAAATTAAAAAATAGTACAGACGTGTGTTTGTAGGAGAGGGGCAAGTTTGTATTTATCCAATTTTATAGTACAATTTCAGTAACATTGTGTACAATTATTTAATGCTGTGATAGTCCACCCCTTGTTGGCGAAATTAAAAACTAGTGCAGACGTGTGTTTGTTGGAGAGGGGCAAGTTTGTATTTATCCAATTTTATAGTAACAATTCAATAACATTATGTACAATTATTTAATGAGGTGATAGTCCACCCCTTGTTGGCTTATATAAAAGGATTTAATAAAATTTTACACTAACATTATTCAGCCAACTGTATTGCAAATAAATGCAATTAACATCCTTAATAAATTAAAATCAATCAACAATGAACCTAAATCAATTCCTTTTTCGACTAATTGGCTTGTTCTCTCAAGTCAGTTGAAGCTTGAGTTGTTAAGATTGACTTTGAACGTTAATGATTTTTTTAGAATAATACATCTACATTAAATTTAGACTCTCCATTAAATTTAGATTACTATGATGTAATTTGCACAATTAGTAATTGAGGATCAAATAATTGACGATCGCGGACAATTCTGATCAATTTTATGAATTCAAAATTGTTTCGTTGTGACAAAACAATAGAAAAAAAAGAAAATTATTATTATGAACAAACAAAAATGAAAATTCAAGCACATAATAATTTAAAATAAAATAGCAAAAAATACTTATATGATGCGGAGATATTTGAGATGTCAAATAACATGATGAACAAGAATGGAAAGAAAATTTGAAGAAACTCACAAATCACAAATATAGAAATATAAGGATTTAATGAGTCCATACTATTTTTATTTACTATAATTCTAATGGATAAAGGACTCAGATTTTGAATTTTATTTTAATTCTAAAAAAAGTTACATTTTAATGAATTAAAGTGGGTCTATAAGTTTTTAAATGAATTAAGCTTACTGTTTTTAATTTAAAATAAAAAGTTAAGAGAAAAAAGGGGTAAAAATAAAATGTGTAAAGAAAAGCAATTCACTGGACATCGCACCAAGGCGTAATATTTGAAATGTGACGACTCTGCCACTTGAGCTAATTGTGTTCTGATATAAGCAGTGTCCTTTTTAATTATTTTATCATTTATGTTTTGTTTTAATTTTTTTTATATAGATATATTCCGTAAAAAAAATTGACGAAGCCGTGTCCCGTGACACACCTTGACTATACCTAAATCCGCCCCTGGTTAAGGTATTGCAAAATCTGGTTATGATGATATTTTCTTGTCCTACTAGCCTCATTAAAAAAAAATCACCACTATCCTTGACACCCCTGATATTGATTCTAGATTCACTGCCTACTCCGTCAATAAAAAAATTGTTCATTCTAGCCATTACTCCCTACTCTGTTTATTTTTGTCATTTCTCCTAAAGCAGAGAGGGCAGAGTTAAATTTCTCAAAAAATTGAGGTTTTGTCAATTTGTATTTGGTAAGATGTTTGATAAATTGTTTCAAGGAAATTTCTCCTAGTTCATTTGAATTACTGGTTTACATGGGGACTTGAGTTATTTGAACTCTCATTGTCACATCGGTGCTCAATACTACTCCCAAAACATTCTTTAGCTCTTCATTCCTTTGTCTTGAGATAATTTACTGAACCATTTAGCTTTAAAAGCTCCTTTTGGAATCAATGTTCCCTTCTTTAGTTCAAAACTCTTTTGGAACTTCTTAGTTTCCTATTAACTTAAATGTGAAACATTTATCAACCTTTAGGGAATACTTAGTCCCCCTTATAACTTTAGAGAAATGAACTCAACTCTTGTTCTTTACTTAACTTGAAACTTTAACTATTAGGGAATACTTAGTTCCCTTATAACTTTTGAGAATTTAACTCAACTCTTTTCTCTTTGCTCGACTTTTTAGTTGAGCCTTGAATAAAAGTTAAAATGATTGTTTAAAACTCTTTGTAAACTTTAAGAACTCACTTTGACTTGCTTCTTAACTTTTAAACTTGACTCTTAACTTCGTTGACTTTGATCTTAGCTTCCCTTGAATTGGATTATGGATTCAAGAATCATGATCTCATGTTTATGGATGATTTCATGGTGTTTAGATGTACTCTAGAGTGTTTGAATCAACTAGGAATGAAAGGTACATCACATAGAAACTACTACGAAAAAGATAGGGAAAGAACAGGTTCTACAGGGTGTCTTGGCACTCTGAGAGGCTCGGGGCGCCAGGGCCTGTCAGACAAAGCCTGCCCTTAGGGGCTCTGGCACGGCGCCCCAAGGGCTATCTGACGGGACCTCCGACTTTTCTTCTCCATTCTTCATCTCTAAACCTCCTAAAATTCCATGGATCCCACCCCAAACACTTAGGATACCTAAATACCTCATTGACCAATAGATTAACCCTGAAAACAGTCCGAAAATATGAATCAAACATACTAGAGATCAACTATAATTAAACCAACAAGAACTTCACAACTTTTCATCAAGAATTTCAAGATTTTCATCCAAATAAACCGTAATTTGTTGTATTGAATCAAATTGGGGTGTGGGTGAAAGGACCCAATACCGAATGATCTCACATACCTCGATAGGTATCACCCCGGATGAAATCCACGCAGCGATCTTGGCGTTTCTTGGAAAATTCTTGATCTTCCTATTCTTTTTACTTTTCTCCCAAGATCTAAGCATTCTTAATTTTTGTAAAACTGATTTGGGACTTGTTCTTTACCCCTAAATAACCCTTAAAATGAATTAGGCAATAATAGGTTGAAAAGAAAACCCTGCCCTTACTAAAATACGGATTGGACTTTTCTCAGTCCAACACCCCAACTTTCGAAAGATATATCTCCCTCATACGACATCCGAATAGTGCAAACTTGGCGGCAGAAAGATCTTCCCAAGGGTTTTCCAACCATATAAAGAACTCATTTAAACTACTCCTGACCTGGAAATTATGGCCATTTGAAAATGACCAAAACTCACTATTGAAAGCTGGAAACTTTCCAGATTTCACTACTTATTTCCAAAAATAATTATTCTTGGTTTCTTAGACTATTCTTAGTTGATTTATGTTACGAGATGTTACAAAATCCCACAATAGTTGCATGGTTTCTCAAGAGGTTCTGCATAGTATGAATGGGGGTATGAGACTTCATTCATGCATTGCACGAGTAGACTTTGAGAGGAAGCATGATATGTCTTTCATTACAATTAAGAATTAACGTTACTTTATTTTGTATTTTGACATAGATCTTAGAGTTTTTTTTATCTTTGCTTACAGATAGAGTTTACAACATGTTTTAAACAACTTTTCTTTATTATGCATTTTCTTTTAAATTACTTAATATTTAAATGAGTTTAGTTAAGTGTTCATGAGTTGAAAAGAGCCAAGGTAAGTGTTTCCTTCAGAATCTCCTTCAAGCCTATGTTGTTTTAGCATTACAACTCGCATACTCGTATATTCAATGTACTGATGCTAGTTGTCGTGCATCGCTTATGATGCAGACGCAGGTAGTTAGGATCAGCATCCGGCGTACCGTTAATCTAGTGAGCAGCTCACAGTCTCTTGGTGAGACTCCCTTTATTCCGGAGGACAAATTTATCATTCAGTTTTAATTTTTCAATTGTTAGGATGATTGGGGGTCGTTTCCCAACATCCATCTTTATTTTAAAAGCTTCATAGAAATATAATATTAGTGCTTTTGTCTTATTCATTTTAGTTGTATATGTTTAAGACTTAAGTTGTCATGTTGGCTAAGGTATTATATTTTTTTAGCTTTTCCATAAGTTATATTCTCTTGTGCTTAAGTCTTCCGCTGAGTAAGTAAGTCAGGCCAAGGGTCCGCTCGATACCATCAATAGTCTTCGAGTGCCAGTCCCGCCCAGGGTGTAGGCTCGGGACGTGACACAATTTTTTAGGATAGTTTAGGGATGTTTTTTTGTTCATTATGTTGTATAAGAATATAGTAAGTTTGAGGTATAAATGAGGGATGCTTTTGTAAAATATCCTCAAACTTAACCTGTAGTTTAAGTTTGAGGTATAAAGTTTGAGGTATAAAGTTGTTAGTTTCTTGACATACTTTAACAGAGGGATGTAATTTGCAACTTTTGAGGATAGTTTATGGATGTTTTTTTTCTTTTCATTTTAGCATAAGGATGTAGTCTAAGTTTTAGGTATAAATGAGGTATGTTTTTAGCCATATACTCCTAAATATCTAATTTAAAATACTTTTCCATCATTTTATGTTTATAAATATGATCATTCTATTATTTCATATTTGAAGTAGTAACATTCTGTGTGTCTATATATACATACATATATATATATATATATATATATATATATATATATATATATATATATATATATATATATATATATATATATATATATATATATATATAT
This sequence comes from Solanum sitiens, assembly GCA_016801875.1. Classification (NCBI taxonomy): domain Eukaryota; kingdom Viridiplantae; phylum Streptophyta; class Magnoliopsida; order Solanales; family Solanaceae; genus Solanum; species Solanum sitiens. The sequence continues at coordinate 4,518,627 of JABWTJ010000018.1, forward strand.
ATATACATATATATTTATGTATATAATATAATGTTTATGACTCTATAAATATAGGTTTTTTTCTTCTAACTTAATTAGCATTTACAATGTAGTCCTACGGTTTTTAGAGTTGTAGTTACGGGTGTGAAATTTTTGAGCCTCTTGTATTCCGAATCAATTGGTTGATGTTGTTTCTCTCTATATTTTGTACTCTCGTACTTATAATGGATTTCTCATCTCTTTTGTGGATGTAGCCGATTGACTAAACCACGTTAAAATATGTCTCTTTTGGTGTATTTCTCGTCTGTCTTCTTACTCATGGTATTTGAAGGCTTTCTTTGCTATCTTCCGCATTATACTTGCTTATTTTTGTCCTAACAAGTGGTATCAGATCCAGGTGCAATGGTTTGTTCATGGAACCAAGTTCAAGTTGGGTTTTCATCTTGACGGGTGTAGTTCTAGCCACAACCTTTTTTACAGTAATGAAGATCTTTGTTGGAAAAATTCTTTTAGAGAGGTTCTCTGTGTTGAGACATAGATTTCATGGAGGAGATTATGGAGAAGAGATCGAAGATCCTAAACATTATGTGAAGAAGGTGGACAAATTTATTTTTTAGAAATTCAGGTCAAGGGGGAGATTTGTTGGGGTTTATTGACCCTGATTTCTTATCATAAATAGGTTTTTCTTTTAGAAAAAGGTTTTAATATTTTGAGTAATTATTTTCTTGTAGAAAGGTTTATCACTCTATAAATATAGGTTTGTGCCTTCTAACTTAATTATCATTCACAATGTAGTTGTAGGGTTTTGAGAATTGCGGTAATGGGTGAGAATTTTGTGAGCCTCTTGTATTCCGAGTGAATTGGTAGAGGAAGTGGCGTAGCCACATGGTTGTCAGGGTGTCGAATTGGACACCCTTCGTGGAAAAAAATATTGTAAATACAAATAAATTAATATGCAAAATGATTAAATAACATATTTTAGACACCCTTAACACAAAAAAAAAACTATTCTAACCAAGTGGTTTAACCTCCTTGGAATGATGTAGTGCTCGTGTATTAGAATCTCACTAGTTCTACTTTTTGAAAAGAGCTTTCATTATGCTATTTTTGGACACTCTTTCTGAAATTTCTAGTTCGTCCACTGGGTTGAAGTTGTTTCTCTCTATATTTTGTACTCTCATATTTATAGTTGATTGCTCATATCCTTTGTGGACGTAGGTTGATTGACCTAACCACATTAAATCTGTGTCTTTTGTTGTATTTCTCATTTGTCTTTCGACTCATTGTCTTTCGAAGTTTGCTTTGCTAGCTTCCTCATTACACCTGCTTATTTCAGTCCTAACAAAATGATGCTTGTATTGTATTACTTTCTCCTTTATTTATTTAATAAATTTTCTTGACATCTTTTAGCTTGATTTTTACATTATTTGTGTAATTGTTTGTCACGACCCAGAGCTCGTGATTGACAACCACACTAACCCTCTAGTGGGAGAACCATTACTACAACCCAATTTTTAAAAATGAAAATTAACACATTTAAGGAAACGGAAGCAGGTTTAAATGACAATATAATAAATACGGAGTCCCTATAAACTCCAAAGGTTTAACAAAACAACTAAAACTAATACGGAAGAACAACCCCTAAAACCTAAAAATCAATGTACCAAAACTCTACTAACGACAAGTCTAAGAACAAAGGGTATAACCCCGAATCTAAGCAAATATCTTAACCAGATAGTAAACTTCTGATTTATCCATGTTATGATTTGCAATTGTAAACTTCTGTGTGTCACTCTAATTACTTTCGACCCCAACATAGAATTCCCCGCAAGTTTTCCTCTTTATAAAACTTTGTTATATAATAGTCGTGAGCTAAATTAGTGAAGATGCGCCTAATCCCTTTCTTCTTGCTCCAGCTTAGGATTAGACTTACCAAGGTAGTTAGAGTTTCAGTTTCTCGAAGTGCGCGATTTGACAGTCTTTTTCAATCACCCTCCACAACATAATCAATGTCTTTTTGAGATAGTTGAGGTTATTCTTTTTTGCCCATTTAATGGAATGTGTCCATGGTTTTTAGGTTCTTCTTTTTTCTTCATTGAATAATAACTAATCATATGTGGTCACCTTATTCATCCTCTTGTGGTAGTTTCTTATATTTTTGTTATTCATCCTTATTAAGGCTTGAGTGTTGCTCATCCACGAGCATATTTTTTACAATGCTTTAGGCCTTCTTAGGTGATTTCATCTTGAAGGGGATTGGGAGAAGTTAGTATGGTTTGAAAGACTTCTTTCTCTCTTCTGGTCCCTCAATCTTGTCTTAATTATAATCCTTCTTTATCTTGTGGGGCTAGTGGATTTAGGTCTCGAGAAATAGAAACGTGATAACTATTTTAAGACAAAGGCGATATTAAAGTAAGTGATAAGGTAGGGTTTTCTCTATTTTCTTCATCGTGACTTATAACTATTTACACGCTAGGCTCTTCTCACCATGCGACTCTTATGAAATTTTAGGCCTCCATGGCCGAAACAATTTCTCCCCAACCTCAAGCTGTGGAAAAGAGACTAGAAAAACCTAGTTATGCGTCTATTTCGAATCCATTAACTTGCACTCAAAAATATGATGGTAACTTCCATTAAAATTCATGGGGAACCTACGGTGAGTTTCAGCTTTTCGGATTTGGAATCGTATATCTAAGAAGAGAACTTGCAATATGCTCTTGTTGCTAAGTTCTCTTATGGGAGACCTTATATGATTGTTCTAAGAAAGATTTTTAAACGAAACTTCAAAATTAAAGGAGATTGCAATTTGGGACTACGGATCATCGTCATGTTCTGGTGAGATTATCAAATCACGAAGACTTTGTGGAGGTGTATTATAGGGCAGTATCATTCATCACACTAAAAGAAAAGGGCGTGAATAATCAATACCAATGTAGAATTCAATGTTGCAAACCATTGTTTAATCCAAAAGAGGAGACACCAATTGCTTTAGACTTTGAAAAGCCGGTTAAGCAAACACGGAAGTTGAAAGAACGCTGCCATGATGTTCATACTGATAAACAAGCTCTTATGACACATGAAAAGGAATCCATTATAACAGAGGATATAGATGGCAAAGAAATCAATCCAAATACACCTGCCATGTTTATTTTTAATTAAGAGATGGCTACAACTGATTTGAATAAATCTACGGAAAACAAGGGGAAACGAGTGCTTCAACATGGGAAGATTTTGTTGAGGTGGAGAATCATACTCCTTCACCTAGTAGGAGTAAGTTAATCCCTCCAGCACTCGAATTCATTCCTACAAGTAAGAAAAGCATCTATGGCAGTCTTAGATACTTCATCTAATTTGAGTGCTACAAAAGTAAACTTGGATAATAGGGATTTCATTCCTGACTTGGGCAAGATGATATGTTGGATATATGCTTTGATAAGGTGGCTAAGGATGGGTATCTTTCACCTACAGAACAAATAAGTGGAAGCACCAAATGCAAAAAGAAGACATATGGAAGACAACATAGTTTGAATGGTAAGGTGAGTTAGGAATTTGTTCCAAGGGACCTACCGATACGACTGGGAAAGAAAAAATATATGACAGTGTCAACAACGTTATCAAGATCCAACAAATAATCCAACAAGAAATGATGAACTATAAATCATTTTTTAGATAATTTGAAGAAGAAGATAAGAAGAAAATACGTCAGATTACTTTAGACGGGCAAACTATCTTTTTTAGTTCATACATATATCAAATGAAGTTTGAGTTGGATAACTCATCTTTATTCATGGCTTTTATATTCTTGCATTACTTAAGCATCCTAATTTTTACTATCATCATAATGAGGATTATATACTCGGTGATGATCATAGATTACCTAGTTTTTTCTAGTTCTTATTTTCTCCATGCCTGTTAATTAGTAGAGACTTGTTATCTCATTAGGAATAGTAAGGTAAGACCTAGTCCCCCTTGCACTTATCCCTATTGATATATTTTTATTTTCAATAATAGGACACTAGACGCTCTGACTAGTGCTAAATTGATATTAAAAAAACACTATTCACAAAGCTGCAAAATAGTAATTCATCATTTCCTATAAATAATTGACGCTTAGAAAAAAAGATTTTAACATATATAAGCCAAAACAAACCAAGAGTAACATTCCATAACATTTACAAAATAAAATGGTTACTTGAGCACTTGATGAATAGATATACTTGCAATTAAAAGAAGACAACTTATACAGAAACCTATCTGAAATTTGATACCCTAGCAAATTAAGTGCAAGTTTGTCTGTCTTTTTTTTTTTTAAAAAGCAAACAAATATAACATCTGCCTACATCTTTCTAAGACAAACTAAAATAGCCAAAATGCAATCCAAAGAAATTGTAGCTAATTTATTGCAATGAAAAGGGTGTTGGGATCTTCTGAACCTGCAAAACATTTGCAATAGGGCCCCGAATCAACTTGAAGCGACAAGTTTCACCATTAGCTATCTTGTTATCTTTTCTAAATGCAGTCCATCTTCCTTTTATAATAACCATACTCCTATTATACTCTATTTCCACTCCCCATTCTACTCCTTCTTCATTAACCAGCCTCATATTCTTCATATTGATTATGTATGTACTTCGGCGAATCTCAACGGGATAGTCTAATAAACATATTCATCAAACAAACATGACCATTAGATTTAGAGAAAAAAATAGTTAGTATGTAATGGAATGAAAAACTATAGAATCTGAAAACGCAATGTAAAAACTATTAAACCTTACCATATAAGTAGCATATGCCTTTTTTTTATAACCATTTCAAAATACGGATTGTCACCATTTAAGTTCAAGCTGTGTCGGCTGCCATAATTCTTTGAACCAACTTGTTCACTTCAACTATTAGCTTCTTCTACTATTAGCTTCTTCAACCTCCTTATCTGCAACAACTTGATATAAGTATGACAACTAGTACGATATAATTCCTACCGAAATGTTATGAATATTTAAGACCACATGTTTAAAAAGTCTTATGGCTACATATATTAACGTCATGACACACATGTTTCTTGAAATATATATCCAAATGAAATGTATATATGACTACTAAATGGATTCACCTTAATAGCTAATAAACCAGTTAGGATGGTTACCTACCTTGCTCAATTACATTAGCATTAGCTTGAATGTTAACTGGAATATCTTCCTCGATTACAATAGCATTAGCTTGGAGGACTGGAATAACTTCCTCTTCTTCACCTCATTCAATATTATCTATTGGATATCCCATTTTGTTGTAGTCTGATCATATATAGTGACATCACAGTGAGAACAAGGGATGTATGTGAATATTAATAAGCTATTGATGCTTATTGAGTAATAGGCGCAGAAATCATTCCATCCTTTGGCTAGCCAAATTTGGCCTTGAGACTTTTCCACTTTAACCTCCAATGCTTTTCCATGGGGAGCCTCAAGAAACACGGGGTTTAACATGTTCTTGCAATGCCTATTGGCAATTACTATTGGAATCCTTTGTGTGCAAAAGAAATTTGAATATATTTTCATACAACATAATTAGTTATTGGACAAAATCAATAATTAACAAGTACTAAAATTACAATTGCACTAAAATAAAATCGGGAAACTGTGAGCAAAACCAAGATGAACTTACAAGACGACATAATTTATATGAGGAAGTAATGATTTGGATGAACTTAGGGTTGTTGGGAGAAGAATTTACCATGATCGACGGTAGGATGGGAAATTGTTGAAGAACTTGTTTATTATATATGAGTTTATTCATATACGTGAATTATTTAAAATGTATTTGTAGTGTATGAGCATATTTTATATTTTAAATCAAAACATATACTACACTCCCCTTGGCCCTTGTGAGTAGGTTTTTCTTATGCCTAGTTTTTTCCCAAATCAAGGAGGCACTAAGAAAAAGTACGTAATGGGTATACCTTTCAACTCTCATGTCTTAAGGACTAGAGATTACTTCCGTTTCGTTAATTTTGTTTGCATCCCAAGATAAGACATTGCGATTATCATATTAAGTTTCAATTGCAATGATAGTGATAAAAGATTTAAAACAATCAAATTAAAACACTTACTAAAAGAAATATGAAATTATTAATACACTTAGAACAACAATACATCTTCGTTACTTTAGGTTAGTAAATTAAATCGAATAGTAATAGAGATAGAACTATTTTGAATGATATTTTTGAGTTGAATGCTCCTTTAGTCTAGCACAGAAAATCAGGCATTTTGCCAACTAAAATAAGAAAGAGAGGCATAGAGATCCATATATACATTATCTCAAAAAGAAACAAAAATAATACATAGTAGCTAAACAAAATATAGATAGGAGTTCAAAGTAGGAAACTAAACAAGTGATCAAGCAATCTTAAATACATTCAGTAGAAGGAAATACGGTGACACTGAACAGAAGTTTGGGTCTACCAGCCCATTCAAAGACACAAACATCGCCAACTTTTTGTTTGTTGTCCAAGACAAACTCCTTCCAACCAGTACTGAACTTCACGTTTGCTATTCCAAGAATGGATTTTACAATCCATTGTATTTTTCATCTTGTATTCCTAAGATACATAGAACAAAACTTTGAAGAAAAGACACAACGAAGTTTATGAACATCAAAATTAAAACTAGTAGAGAAACTAGAATCAGAAATAGATTAGAAAAAATATATGAAATTTTTTTCTTATCGAAGAATTGTTGTCAATTTGTGTTTAAAGAATTTTACTGATTCCAACAAACTTTGCAGAAACACGAAGTCACCAAAGTTTAAGTAACCAGTGTGTTAAAGAATGACAAAAGTCCCACATCGGTGATTAATGAGATGGGTGGACTCCTTATAAGGCTTGGACAATCCTCCTCCCTTTGAGCTAGCTTTTGGGGTGTGAGTTAGGCCTAAGACCTAATTTCACATGGTATCAGAGCAGGGCCCGTCTCACCCGATGTTGGGACCCCCGAAATCAAAATTGTCCATGCACCAGATGCTAAGCACTGGGCGTGAGGTGGGGTGTTAAAGAATGAAAAAGTCCCACATCGGTGGTTAATGAGATGGGTGGACTCTTTATAAGGCTTGGGCAATCCTCCTCCCTTTGAGCTAGCTTTTGGGGTGTGAGTTAGGCCTAAGACCTAATTTCACACAGCGAACAAACAAAAATTAATTCACAAATCTAAAATCTGTAACACATACCAGAATCTAAAAAAAAAAGATTAAGCTCACTGAATGCACAAAGTCCCCTTAAGGAAATTATTTCCCTCTAGTATCTGAGGTTTGATTCAGAATATGTCCTCCCAAGATAGAATTATCTCAATCACCAGTGTATTAATACAAAACACAGGTGTCAGCGAGCCACTCGACGGTAGTAAAGTACACTTAGAATACTAGATTTAGTAGTAGTAATAAAAGTCCAGAAATTGGTTCTTAAGATGAGTGGAAATTCCTCAATTTATAGAAATCAAAGGGGAGTGTGAAAAAGTTCTTATTGATCCTTACCGAAAAGGTCACAACCCTTTGAAAAGTCACAACCTTAAGGAAAGATCAAAACCTTTCATAAAAGTCACAACTTTTCATAAAAGTCACAATTTTTCATAAAAGTCGCAACCTTTCATAAAAATCGCAACTCTTCATAAAAGTTGCAACTCTTCATTTTCCATTCACACCTTTTAAAACCCAAAAATCCCCCGCATAAATGGGGGAATGACTCCAAGACAAAGAAACGGACAAGTATGTGTATTTTACAAGCAAGAATTAATTGCATCTGGATAAGTAGATTTCCCCTTGTACTTTCTGTAGTGAACATATGTTGGATGTACTCGGTCAATTAGTAGATGCGATATCTTTGAACCGTCGAGCTTTGGTGTATACCTTGACAACCACATGTCACCATATTCAAACTTTCTCTCTAGTTTGGACTTTTTTTAAGTGGATCCGACACATTATCCATTGACTTTACATAGTCAATTATGATAATTCCACTACATAGTAGTTTTCAAACGGTATCATGTCTATGTCCTATATGACGAGACTTTCTGTTATACATCATGCTTCATGCCCTACCTATTGCATCTTGACTATCAAAGTGTATGCATCCTAATGTCAATGGTTTGTGTCACGATCCGAAACTACACCCTAGACGTGACCAGCACTCGAAGACCATTGTTGGTCCCCCAAGCGAACCCTCATCTTGGCTGACTACAAGCAGAAGACTAACTTAAGCATACAAAAGCTTTAAAACTGAAAAACAATTCATGAGACTGAAATATAAATCTTTAACTCAAATGAAAATCTTTGAATAAAAAAATGTGTTCAACTCACCATATTATAGGAAAATTAAGTCTTTAAGACATTTAATAAAACGAAAAATGGCCTAAAATACCCTTAAAATATTAGAAATGGTACAAAACTACCCTCCAACCACCATTTGGCTCCAAAATACCCTTCTCACCCACCTATTGGCTCCAAAATACCCTTGTCATCCATCCACCTTGTGTTCAAAATTGACCACTTATTTAACGGTTTTAAATTTAAACTATTTAAATATTTTTTAAAATATGTAGTGCTCAACTATTTATTATAATTTAACTAATTAATATAATTTATAAATTAATCCATGGCCTACCCATTACTAATTAAACCACACTCAATTAATAAACCCGCCATATTACTAATGTAACAACAGGAAAACTACTGCCAATGAGTATTTCTAAAAATACTACATATCATAAATTCAAGTCCTCAATCAAAACATATTATAATTCAAGTGTCTAAAACAAAGTATCGATAAAGCTAAAAGATTGACTATGTTCATCTTAATTATTCCTTCGTCTCAATTATGTGATGTTACTTCGTTGATAATTTTTTAAAAAAACAATATATTAAAGTTTTAATATTTAAAACAAATCAAAAATATTTATAAAATTATATTAAAATAAAGTACATGAATTAATTCGAGATGTACTACTTCTTTACCTTTAATCATAAATTTCAAACTCAAGCTTGAAAGAGAATATTGAAAGTATCCTCCTAAGTAAGTGGCTCAACCTAAATTTAATTGGGTCTTCGATTCGGAATCGAATAATTTTGGATGACTTTTTCATAAATTTGTAATTTTGTCGTGTTTTAGTAATGTTTAGGGCGATTTTGATATTAGAAATGGTTTATAACTTAGGTGTGGTTTAACTAGTAATGAGTGGGTAGTGGGTTGGTTTATAAATGATATAATAAATTAAATTATAATCAATAGTTGTGTGCCAAGTATCTAAAAAAAATATTTAAAAAATTTAAATTTAAAATCGTTAAATAATTGGGAAATTTTGAACCCAAAGGTGGATGAGAAGGGTATTTTGGAGCAAATAGCTGGATAAGAAGGATATTTTGGAGCTAATAGGTGGATGAAGGGTAGTTTTGTACAATTTCTAATACTTTGAGGGTATTTTAGGCCCTTTTCTGTTAATAAAATAAATGAATAATACAGACTCCTCAACTATAATGACTATCTATGAAGCCTCTAACTGAAAAGGATGGAAGTCGGGACAAGACCCACGACATACTGACTAAACTAAAAAGTAAATTATATCCTCCAAAAGTAAGGAGTCTCATCATAGCTAGCTCGAACTCTCGGATGTATCAAAGAAGCTATTGTTGATGATCCTGAATACGTGTGTGTGCATCATCAAAATATGCAGGCCAAATGACTCAGTACGTGGAATGTAGGAGCATGTAAGGGAAACTTTAAAGAATAACATAAGCTTGAACTTGATAAAAATGAAAACATACTTTACCTCTTTTCAAACTTACTCAACTCAAGGAATACTCAAGGATACTCAAAACTACTCAAACTTACTCAAATCAGAAGTAAACAAAAATAAGATACTCAACTCAAAGATTAGATACTTAACTTCAAAGATATGATGTACGACTCTAGGTACTCGACTCAATATAAAGCAAGAATACACATGCAATATATAGCATCTTTATAAAACATTAAAATCAACTTACTTTGTTAATGAAAATGCAATAACAAACTCAACTTTACTTATATAATAAAGTAATAATTTCTGTGGGAGATTCTCTAACCGACAACCATTACTTAAGAGATATAGTGATGATACAACACATTACCTCACGCTTCCAAGGACTATCTTGTACCTTGCCATGAGTATAGGACCAAACTTAACTTAGTGGATCCACTAGTCTATTGTGAAAAGGATTCATCTAAAATGTATGACCCTTTTTCTACCCATGGTGGCTACATGGTTTCATGGAGATGTGACTTATCTCAACTCATGCTCGCCCCCAATTCGGTGCTCAATACTACTACCAAAATATACTAGCTCTTATATTTTAAAAAAATACTTCTTCTGTGATTTGAGATTAGTGCTCAAAAACTTAGCTCAAATACTATCTTGGAAATCTCAGTTTCTCTTCTTATTTCATTTAGAAAGTTGTTACTCTTTTCTGAAAACTAGCCCGAAGGCTCTTTGGAAATCTTAGTTTCCGTTCTTATTTAAATGTTAAAATATTTTAAATCTCTTTTGGAATACTTAGTCCCCATATAATTTTGAAGAAATGAACTTCAACTTTACTCTTTCTTAACTCATTGTTTAAGTCTTTAAAACAAGTTCTGAAACAATTTGTAAAAAAGACTTCTTAAAATAGGATTCACGTCGAATTATGAACATGAACCACTCAATTCAAGGTTTTCAACAATCATTCATAGAACTCAATACTTAGAACTCAACAATTCCAGAACTCAAGGAGCCAATGATACTACTCATCTCAAGAATGCTCGACTCAGAGGGTTCATGAAGAATTATGGTCATGAACTACTTAACTCAAGGACTCAAGCTTGACTCATAGGGTTCATGCGGAATTATAGACATGAACTACTTAACTCAAGGTCTCAAGCTCGACTCATAGGGTTCATGCGGAATAACGGGCATGAATTACTCAACTCAAGGACTTAATGGATAATATGTAATAGTTACATGGTTAGGATTTAATCTCAAAGAGGGATTAGGAATCGACACTTAAAGGCTTAGAACTTCAAGATACCACTTCTTTGTCAACTTACGATGTTCATGTTAAATTATGGGCATGAAACAACTCGACTCAAAGGTCTACATAACTACATAGAACTCATGTATATGCCTCTTCTTATTCTTTGGCTTACATCCTCAAAACTTAGTTCAAATTGATTGTTGATCTCAAAGGATTCACAATTAAACTCAAAGACTTCCTTGAACTCTACTCTTTAACTCTATTGAATGTGAGTTATAAATTTAAGAGTTATGATTTATAATATGAAGGATCTCAATAAAAAAATTACAATTTGATAATTAGGAATAGAACTTTCAAAAGAAACATGAACTCAAGAACTCATAATCAACTTATCTCAACAATATTCAAATTTAGGGGTAGAATCTTAAATTATTCTTTTGCTGATCTGAAAGTAGATGTAGGGCGTGAGGACGAAGTAGTTCAAAACTATGATAGACTTAAATACCTAGAAGAACAGATTCTTTAAGAATCCTTAAGAATTTTGAAGAAGAACTTGAGTAGACGCCTTGAAACCCTAGCTAGAAGGTAAACAATCAAGAAAACCTTTATTGAGATTCTTGAATTAGTTTCTTGAAATCTCTATGACCAAGGATTATAATTTTCATTAGTGAACATGAAGATCTGATTGTTTTTAGACTTTTATTAGTCAATAATTTCGTTTATGGTTTTCATGAAGGCAAAAAGAAAAAACAACAACTATTTTAAATATTTTCCCGTTGGATAATTCATAACAGCACTGTATAGGATACTAAACTAGTCATAATGTCTTACTCAGAAATTAAATTGACACAAAATTGGTGGCGTTGGAAAGTAGATTCAATTACCTTTAATTGGATAGATTACGGCACACGTAATTCTTAATATTCTAATAGATATGATCGTTTAAAGTTGACCCAAGTAGAATGTTACATCAAAACTTAATAAAACTTCAAGAACACTTATCAAGAATTTATCAACAACTTAAGTCCTTAAATTTCAAGAACGAAATTACGTTGAATATATCATTATTGGCATGTGGGTGAACGAACCCAATACTATGGAATCTTACATACAGCAAAGAACTAGGTTCTTTGCGAAATCTTGAATTTCTTGAACGAACGCTTTGATCCTTTCCTCCTTTCTCCTCTTTTCACTTCTTTTCTCTTCTTCAACTCTCAACTAAAACTCTAGGCGTATATTAGCATTATAAAACTGAACCTAAAAGGATTATATCCTTAAAACCTTACTAAAAATGAATTAAATATGATTAGGTAAGGAAAAGACCAAAATACCCCTCACTATTTTCGGCTAACTTTCCTTAACTGGACAACCTAACTTGAAAAGGACATATCCACTCACCTGAACTTGAAACTTAGCAAACTTGGTGGCGTTGGAAAGAAAAATCAAAGATCTTTCCTATGGTATCTTTTAGCACACCTAACTCATCCTGTGGCAGGAATTATGGTCATTTCAAGGTAACTCAATGTCACGCCCAAAGCTACCTCGAGACGCGGACACAAAACCTAGGACCACAAGTGATCCCAAGCTAACCCTGCTGGCATGATCATGAGCATACTAAAAATAATAAACTGATGTGGAAGCTAAATCATAATTAAATCTGAAAAGATGGGGAATACCCATATTCTATAACTGAGATATTTGAAAACAATGAGTTTAATACAAAGGAAATATTAACTCATACTAAGCTAAATATAACTATGTCTGAAAATAGCCTCTAAACTGGACTAGAAATACTGGGACAAGCCCCAGCTAAATCTAGCAAAACTGAAACTAAAAGACTAAATACTGAAGAGAAACTCATGAGTCTTGTCCTCGGAGAATGAGGACTCACCACTGAATCTGCTGATCTGGAGATCAGGAAATCGATCTATGCGTGATCTGGATGCTGAGAACCTGAACCTACATCACTAGAAGATGTAGCGCACGTATGCGTCAGTACTTGAAAGGTACTGAGCATGTAGGATAGAGTAAAGCTGAAATAAAACATAACTGAACAAGCACAAAATCAAGTATAATAATCTGAACATGATATACTGAATTTCTGAGCTAACTGAATGCAATGACCAATTTATAACATGCTAAAACTGAATACTGAATATACTGATAAATGGTCATGCAGAGAGTCTGACTGAACGGTGGGAGCTACTAATAACCGATAATAAAACCACATGAGCTAAATGTGGAGTCCGATGTATACGCCCCATCGAGAGGACCCAATATACCCTGCCAAAGGTATAAAGGCATGCTGGCGTGATCACTAAACTAATTGCCCACAGAGGGGACTTACAGCCTACTTGGCTAGTAGTTCTGGGACTATTGGGTACGCTAAACCCTAGTCTAACTCGGTATTATGCTTCTCCCAATGAATTCTGTAAATTAACTAATTATGTCTGAGTTTCTGTAAATACTGGATAGCTCGAACTGAACATGCAAACTGAGAATGCAATAATTAATCTGGTAATTATGCATTTATAACTGAGGCATGTATATCTGAAGTTTCTGAAATATCTGACCTAGCATGTGTAATTCAAGAACTAAAGAAATACAAAGCTAGGGTTCTGAAATTCATTCGATAATCTGAGTAATAACATGATAATCTGATTTAGAACATATATTTAATAAATTCATGAAGTTCTATCAAAGTTCTAGAAACCTTAGGTTTAATCATGATAAGAAAATCAAGAATCTGACTGAAAACTAGGGACCCAATGGGTGAAAGGAACCCACTAGTGAAATTCCGCATACCTGGTGATGAAATCCACGGAAAAATAATTAAGTTTCTGGGCTGGAACTTCTGGAGCTTGTGACGTTCTTGAACTAGGGTTCTTGAGCTTTTTTTTCTCCTCTCTTGCTTCTAATTTTCTAAGTTCTGATTTAATGATTTGACTTGGATATGTTTTAATTATGTTTCTAGGCTTAAACTAACTAAAATCTGATGATTTAGGGTCAAAATGACGTAACTTATGGTTTAAACAGAGTGGGAAAGGTCAAAAAGACCCCTGGGAAGGTTGCTGTCGGGCCACACGACGGCCAGGACTGACGGTCCGTCGTGTGCCCGACGCCCCATCGTTGGATCCGTCGTGAGGGCCTGTTTGACAGGCCTTTACTAAAATGGGCATAACTTTTTACTCGGAGGTCTGATTTTAGCAAGGTCGGTGGCTATGGAAAGATAATTCAATTATATATCTGGGGTAGGTCATGAGAGACCTAATGCATTTTATGATAAGAGTTATGATCATTTTAACTTGACCCAACTGCATTTCCCCTTAACTGTCTGCAAATTTTTTTATTTTTTTTTTCTGGAAAAACTAATTTTTTGTCTGTTTTGGCTACGGGGTGTTACATTATCTCCCCCTTGGGAACATTCGTCCTCGAATGAAGACTAAACTATCTGAAATGGAGGGAGAGAGCTGCAAACCCCACTACTAAACACTGAGAACTGAGTTTCTGACTGAATTGAGTTCTTAGTACATGCAATTACGCTGAAAATGCAAGTACAAACTGAGGGAACATGATTCTAAAACTGAATTTATGCATGAATGACTGTAAAACTGAAGAGGAACTATTACCTCAAGCTGGAGTGGAATCGGAAGGAAAAAGGTAAGGATACTTGGCTTTCATGGCTGCTTCTGCTTCCCAAGTAGCTCCCTCTACGGACTGACTCCTCTACAAAACCTTGACTGAAGCGACTTCTTTGTTTCTCAACCTTCTAACCTGACGGTCAAGAATCTCGACTGGTACATCCTCATAAGAAATACTATCTTTCACCGCCACACTCTCTAATGGCACTATAGAGGCTGGATCACCCACACACTTCTTTAAGAGTGAGATGTGGAAGACCGGATGCACTGCTACTAATTCTGCTTGCAACACTAACTTATATGCCACCTTGCCAACCCTTTTCAATATCTTGTAAGGGCCTACATATCTAGGACTGAGCTTCCCTTTCTTTCCAAATCTCATCACCCCTTTCATAGGTGAGACTTTCAGAAAAACCCAATCATCAACTTGGAACTCTAGTTCCCTTCTCCTTACATCTACATAAGATTTCTGACGACTTTGGGCTATCTTAAGTCTATCTCTAATGAGTTGAACTTTCTCCATAGTATAAAGGACTGAATCTGGCCCTATCAAAGCTGCTTCACCTACTTCAAACCAACCAACAGGAGATCTACATCTAGGCCCATATAAAGCCTCATAAGGGGCCATCTGAATGCTGGAATGGTAGCTATTATTGTAGGCAAACTCAATAAGAGGAAGGTGATCATCCCAACTACCTTTGAAAATCGATCATACAAGCTCTCAACATATCCTCTAAGGTCTGAATGGTACGCTCTGCCTGCCCATCCGTCTGTGGATGAAATGTTGTACTAAGGTTAACTTGAGTACCAAGACCTTTTTTAAATGACTTCCAGAAATGAGATGTAAATTGAGGGCCTCTATCTGAGATGATAGACAAAGGAACCCCATGCAACCTCACAATTTCATTAAGGTAAAGCTTAGCATAGTCCTCTGCCGAATATGTAGTCTTGACCGCCAAAAAGCGAGAAGACTTAGTCATCCTATCGACTATCACCCAAATTGAGTCATGCTATCTGCGAGTACGAGGTAACCCTGTGATGAAATCCATATTGATCACATCCCACTTCCAAGTAGGAATATCTATCTCTTGAGTCATACCTCCTGGTTTCTGATGTTCTACCTTGACTTGCTGGCAATTGGGGCACTTACTCACAAAGTTTGCTATATCCCTCTTCATGCCATTCCACCAATAGACTTCCCGCAGATCGCGGTACATCTTAGTGGCACCTGGATGAATAGAATACCTGGAGTTATGAGCTTCTGCAAGAATATGCTTCCTCAACTCTCCCACATCAGGAACACACAATCTACCTTGGTAGCGAAGTACACCATCTCCCCCTTGGGAGAAAACCTCCACTCTCTGATTGTTGACTGCACCCTTTAGTTCAAGTAAGATCGGATCACTCTCTTGCTTTTCCTTAACCTCCAATACCAAAGACGATTATGCCCCATTCTAAACGGTTACACCGCTGTCTAATATGCTCATAAGGCGAACTCCCAAGCGAGCAAGCCTGTGAACATCCTTCACTAGCTCCTTTCTTTTTACCTCAACATGGGCTACACTACCCATAGATAATCTACTAAGAGCATCGGCCACTACATTCGCCTTTCTAGGATGATAATGCACACTCATATCATAATCCTTAAGGAACTCAAGCTATCTCCTCTGTCAAAGATTCAGCTCTTTCTGGGTGAACACATACTGAAGGCTCTTATGATCGGTGAACACATCTACATGAACACCATACAAGTAGTGTCTCCATATCTTGAGTGCAAACACCATTGCTGCAAGCTCGAGGTCATGAGTTGGATAGTTCTTCTCATGCACCTTAAGCTCTCTAGAGGCATAAGATATAACCATATCTCTTTGCATCAACACACAACCAAGTCCAACTCTGATGCATCGCAATAGATCACATAACCATCTGAACCCTCTGGTAGAGTCAAGATAGGAGCTGTAGTCAATCTAGTTTTCAATTCTGCGAATCTTTTCTCACAATCATCTAACCATTGGAACTTGACCATCTTCTGAGTCAACCTAGTGAATGGTGAGGCTATGGATGAAAATCCTTCCACGAACCTCCTGTAATAACCCGCTAGACCTAAGAAACTTCTGATATCTGTAGCAGAGGTAGGTCTGGGCCATTGTTTCACTGCTTCTATCTTCTGTGAATCTATGCGGATCCCTTCACTAGATACAATGTGACCAAGAAAAGCAACGGATTGCAACCAAAACTCACATTTGCTAAACTTAGCGAATAACTGGCGATCCTTGAGAGTCTGTAGAACAATTCTCAAATGACTTGCATGTTCTTCCTCACTCCTAGAGTAAATGAGGATATCATCAATAAAGACGATAATGAATAAGTCCAAGTACTGTTTGAACACTCTGTTCATCAAATCCATGAAAGCTGCAGGAGCATTGGTTAGTCCAAACGACATAACTACAAATTCATAATGACCATACCAAGTTCTGAAGGCTGTTTTCGGAATGTCACTATCTCTGACTCTGAGCTGATGATAACCCGATCTGAGGTCTATCTTTGAGAAATGACTAGCACCCTGAAGTTGGTCAAACAAGTCATCAATCCTGCGGATGGGATACTTATTCTTGATTGTGACCTTGTTTAACTGTCTATAGTCAATGCACATTCTGAGAGAACCATCTTTCTTCTTTACGAACAATACTGGTGCACCCCATGGTGAAATACTAGGTCTGATGAAACCCTTATCTAAAAGGTCTTTCAACTGTTCTTTCAATTCCTTAAGCTCTGCTGGAGCCATTCTGTAAGGAGAAATAGAAATAGGCTGGGTATCTGGAAGGAGATCAATTCCAAAGTCGATTTCCCTTTCGAGAGGGATCCCGGGAAGATCTTTTGGAAATACTTCTGGAAATTCACAGACTACTGGAACTGACTCAAGAGTTGGGGTTTCAAGGCTAGAATCCTTAACCCAAACTAGATGATAGAGATAACCCTTAGATATCATCTTTCTGGCCTTAAGGTAAGAAATAAACCGACCCATAGGCGCTAGGCTACTACCCTTCCATTCTAAGATTGGTTCGTCTGGAAACTGAAAACGAACAATCCAGTTCTGCAATCAGCTGAGGCATAACATGAGTGTAACCAATCTATGCCTAGAATAACATCGAAGTCTACCATTTCTAACTCTACTAGATCTACTGAAGTGACTTTCTGAGAGACTGTGATAGGGCAATTTTTGTATATCCGTCTAGCTATAACTGGGTCACCAACTGAGTAGATACTGAGAAAGGTTCTGAGAGAGTTTTTGAACTAACACTGAATCGGACTGCTATACTGAGTTACAAAAGATAAAGTCATGTCTGTTGTCTGAGTGAACTATATGTGAGTCATATCCTTGAGTTGGTAGGATGCCAATCTCACCAATCACTACCAGTTACTGACATCACACCAAATATTTTCTTGACCTTGTCAATGAACTTCTACGGGTCCTTACCAACTTGCGACGCTGAAAACTTAGGTGGATTCATCCTGACGAAATCACAAACTCTGGCTGCCACTAATCGATCATTTCTATTAGTAGGAACTCGAACCTACTGATTGTTCTTGTTGTTTATACTCTGAGCCAAAAACTGAATTGGCATTTTGAAACTCTGCATTTGAACTTCCTTATCTGGTACTAGAGGAACTGCGTTAGCATTGCGTGTATTAGCATTCCATGCCTAAGCTCTACGAGAATGCATGATCTTAAGCGCATAACGATGGATTAGAAAGAAGATCATACCAACGCACGATAAGAATATCAAGAGAGTGAAGTTTTCCTAAATCACTTCATAGCCTCCCTTTTATTAGATGTGGTGCACTTCACACCCATGTAAAGGACTCTACTTAGTGCGGCTTTTTCAGACATCCTAGGACTCTTGAACCTAGTGCTCTGATACCAAGTTTTGTCACGCCCTAAGCTACCCCCGAGACGCGGACACGGAACCTAGGACCACAAGTGATCCCAAGCTAACCCTACTGGCATGATCATGAGTATACTAAAACTAATAAACTGATGCGGAAGCTAAATCATAATTAAATCTGAAAAGATGGGGAATACCCATATTTTATAACTGAGATATTTGAAAACAATGAGTTTAATACAAAGGAAATATTAACTCATACTAAGCTAAATCTAACTATGTCTGAAAATAGCCTCTAAACTGGACTAGAAATACTGGGACAAGCCCCAGCTAAATCTAGCAAAACTGAAACTAAAAGACTAAATACTGAAGAGAAACTCATGAGTCTTGTTCTCGGAGAATGAGGACTCACCACTGAATCTGCTGATCTGGAGATCGGGAAATCGATCTATGCGTGATCTGGATGCTGAGAACCTGAACCTACATCACGAGAAGATGTAGCGCACGTATGCGTCAGTACTTGAAAGGTACTGAGCATGTAGGATAGAGTAAAGCTGAAATAAAACATAACTGAACAAGCACAAAATCAAGTATAATAATCTGAACATGATATACTGAATTTCTGAGCTAACTGAATGCAATGACCAATTTATAACATGCTAAAACTGAATACTGAATATACTGATAAATGGTCATGCAGAGAGTCTGACTAAACGGTGGGAGCTACTAATAACCGATAATAAAACCACATGAGCTAAATGTGGAGTCCGATGTATACGCCCCATCGAGAGGACCCAATATACCCTGCCAAAGGTATAAAGGCATGCTGGCGTGATCACTAAACTGATTGCCCACAGAGGGGACTTACAACCTACTTGGCTAGTAGTTCTGGGACTATTGGGTACGCTAAACCCTAGTCTAACTCGGTATTATGCTACTCCCAATGAATTCTGTAAATTAACTAATTATGTCTGAGTTTCTGTAAATACTGGATAGCTCGAACTGAACATGCAAACTGAGAATGCAATAATTAATCTGGTAATTATGCATTTATAACTGAGGCATGTATATCTGAAGTTTCTGAAATATCTGACCTAGCATGTGTAATTCAAGAACTAAAGAAATACAAAGCTAGGGTTCTAAAATTCATTCGATAATCTGAGTAATAACATGATAATCTGATTTAGAACATATATTTAATAAATTCATGAAGTTCTATCAAAGTTCTAGAAACCTTAGGTTTAATCATGATAAGAAAATCAAGAATCTGACTGAAAACTAGGGACCCAATGGGTGAAAGAAACCCACTAGTGAAATCCCGCATACCTGGTGATGAAATCCACGGAAAAATAATTAAGTTTCTGGGCTGGAACTTCTGGAGCTTGTGGCGTTCTTGAACTAGGGTTCTTGAGCTTTTTTTTCTCCTCTCTTGCTTCTAATTTTCTAAGTTTTGATTTAATGATTTGACTTGGATATGTTTTAATTATGTTTCTAGGCTTAAACTGACTAAAATCTGATGATTTAGGGTCAAAACGACGTAACTTATGGTTTAAACGGAGTGGGAAAGGTCAAAAAGACCCCTGGGAAGGTTGCTGTCGGGCCACACGACGGCCAGGACTGACGGTCCGTCGTGTGCCCGACGCCCCGTCGTTGGATCCGTCGTGAGGGCCTGTTTGACAGGCCTTTACTAAAATGGGCATAACTTTTTACTCGAAGGTCTGATTTTAGAAAGGTCGGTGGCTATTGAAAGATAATTCAATTATCTATCTGGGGTAGGTCATGAGAGACCTAATGAATTTTATGATAAGAGCTATGATCATTTTAAATTGACCCAATTGCATTTCCCCTTAACTGTCTGCAAATTGTTTAATTTTTTTTCTGGAAAAACTAATTTTTGGTCTGTTTTGGCTACGGGGTCTTACACTCAAAACTCATACTTAGTTTACCCTTCAAAATTTCATATTTTGCTATTTCCAATTTAGTTATTTTAGAACTCAAGGTGATATATCTAGTGACCTTAAAACTTAAGAAATTTTTAATTCCTTGATAAAATCTAACTCACTACGAAGAACGGTTCGAGTCTTAGCTCAACAATTTTATGGTGTGTGTTACTGTTTGGGCCAAAAAAATATCTATCAAGAAATTTCGGAGCCTTTAACTTATTCACCGACCTTATCTAGAGCACCTAGCTCAAAGATCATTGTAGAGCTAGCAATACATGTCTCTTTTGAAATATTTCCAAGAGACTACTCCTCTACTAAGAGTAAATACATATCCACTCGTGGATTTTACTTCATTTGTCTAATGATCTAATTTGCATCAATATATCCTTTCAATACTGTTGGATATTGTTATAATGAAAGATAAAGTTTTAAGTATTTTTTTAAATACTCCAAGACTCAATTTATTTCCATCTAATGAGTTCGATTGTGATCATTTCTAAACCGACTCAATTCATTAATAGCAAATGATATATCTGATAGCTCACACTTTGTGATATACATCATTTTCTCAATACACTAGCACAATCCAATTGTGAGTCACTTTCACCTTCACTCTTTTGATATGCAAATCTCACATTTATTGGAGACTTGACAATATTGAAATCCAAATACTTGAATTATTCAAGTACCTTTTCAATGCAATGAGACCATGAAAATGCTAAAGATTATGGAGTTCTAAGGATTCTTATACCTAAGATCGCATCAACAACTCCAAGATATTTCATTCCAAACTTGTTTTCTAGCATACATTTAGTATCATTTATGTCATTAGTGTCTCTATAGATGATGAACATATCACAAATATACAAACAAACAATGACCTATGTGAACACATTTATCACTTCCATCATTCTTAAATCCATTTGCCAACATGGTTTGGTCAAATTTCTTATGTCATTGTTTGGGTGCTTGTTTTAGTCCATAATGTGACTTAAAAATTTCACACACTTTTTTTAATTTACTATGAACTATATAACCCTCGGATTGTTCCATGTAAATTTATTCCTCCAATTCTCCGCTTAAGTGTAACACTCCGAAAGTCCATGACTTGGTCTAGAGCCTCACATGATGAATTAACATCTAAAACACTGTTTCTAAGCCTAAACTAATGTGTTGAAACTAATTAGGAAGTGTTAGAATCAAAACGTTATGAAACGACCATGACGTCCGGAAAATTGTGAAATGTATGCTAGTGTGCCTTGACATGTTTCATGGGGTTTTAAGAGTAGGAATTTAGTGAAATTTGGTAAAAAGGTGTTAAATATATAGAAGAGTGTGTTTAGGGTTGAAACGTCTGGTTACAACTTCCCAAGGACCACCCTAAGGGTCGTTGGAGAGGACCCTTCCATTTGACCCAAAACTGTCATTTGGATAGTGTGCAACCACGAGCCAAACGATGAGCCATCATTTGATTGACGCTCTGTTGATATCTTCGTAGAATGACACTTAGATTATTTTCCAAAAGGTCCAAAAACCCAGTCTTTGTCCCAAACGACGCTCATGCAGGACGGGTCGTCCATGGGACTACGGGGCGTCAACGGGGTTTCGTTTGTTGGGGGTTAAGTCGACTGCCAAGTTTTAAGTTAGGGAGTTAAATTTTTTAATTAGTTAGGTGATTAATTAAAGGTTAAGTGATGGTCAAAATGAGTAAGTTAAGGACTATATAAGCTACCCTAAGTCTAAAACCAACTTAACACACATAATTCCCAACCCAATTCTCTCCAAGTTCTCTCTTCTTTCTCTCTCTATTGCAAGACCCCCATTGAAGACCAACTACAAGATTGATTAGGGATACAAGACTCCATATTTTATCCATCAAACTTCAAGGAATATGAAGGTATGGAAGCTATTCACTATTGGGATCTCTTTCCCCAAGAGGCTCTTCAAAATTGGTTTCCAATGAAGTCTAAAAGTTGGGTTTCTTCCAATTTCATAATTGATCTTTCAAATTGATTTATTATTGGTTTCCTTTTATTATTATTGGTAGATTATTATTATATATTGGTTAATTGTTTTAGTTCTTAGTATTTGACCTAGTTCTATGAAAGAATTCATGATTGAACCCTTTTTCCCCTAACCCTAGATTATGAATTGAGGTTGAATTGATTATTGATAATACAATTGACTTAGTTATTGTATAGATTACTAGTATACGATGTTATTAAGTGAATTGGTGTATGAATATTGTTGGATTGATGGTAAGATCTTGAAGGAGGCTTATGAAGGCTATGTGGTAAGACCTTATGATCATGGTTTTTTTACTTAAATATTGATGGATTATTCTTGATAATGGTATTCAATTGAAGTATTATATGTGATTAGATTAAGAAGATGATGATATGATGAATGTGTGAATTGTGAGATCATGTTAAGGGTATGATGATACAAGGTTGAATGTAAATCACTTGTGTGTCTTACTATGATATGACTATGATATGTTGATCTCACAAAAGAAGGGTTGTATTGAAAGGAAATTCTCATGCAATACCTAATGATCTAATGACATGATATACAAGGGGTTAGTCTCTAATGGCCTATACTAAGATATGATGATTAATAAAGGCTTAAAGACATTAAAAAAGGGACTTGATCTTAGCACCGAGTGAACTTGACAATGAGAGGTGTTAATCCCCAATGGAAGGGAAGTTCACCAATGTTCTCATGAGATGAGGACTCCAATGCTAATGGGCATGTAGAGGGTTCAAGACATATCTCCTAGTTCCTTAACTATGTTGTCCTCATAGAAATACTAGCTAGTGGATCCATCTAGTATGTTATGTTCATGTTTTGGTTCTACCTTGGCAAGTAGACCACCTTATTTCGGTGTAGGGTTTCATGACACCGAATTCCATGTCTAGCTCACATGGTCTATTGTCGGTTAAGGCGAATGTTCAAGAAAGTAAAATTAATGAATGAAAGTAATGAAGTGAGCACTAACTAGGGTGAAAGTAATGAAGGGAGCACAAGTTGACCTTGAGGGAAGTCCTTGGGGGTTGTTCTTATGAACTTATGATATGAATGAAATGCAATTGTTGACTTTATATGATATTGACGTTACATGATATTGACTATATGTAATGAACATGATATTGGTTTAAGTTGATGTACATGATGATGAAAATGCATGATATGAAGATATATGAAATGTAGACATTGCTTATGGTCCTTTGCTTAGTTTACTTGATTATGTAAGGTTATGGGGCTTCACGTAGGCATTGCACTTGTAGGCTTGGGAAGAGGTTGTGAGTAAGGGTCTTATATGTTTTGATGTTATAAACTTTAATACATGAATTGTAGTTGTGACATTATGTTGGAGTTGTAATGTTGATATGATCTTAATAAGATGCTATTCATGTTGATAGGATATTATGTTAATGTTGGTCTTGTGTTGATATGAACTTTTCTTAAGTGATATTGTGATTATTGATTTGTATATGCTCTTATATGTGCATAAAGACTTTTGAAAGTGACTTAGCATGGTTTTTAACGAAATGTCCTTTTAAGCATGATTTCAATGGTTTTACTTGCATATGTTTCCATACCTAGTACATGAGGTTGTACTAACCCATATTCTTTCCCTTTTCCCAAATAATGTAGGTTTGGGGCCATTGAAGTATCAAGGTCTCTTTGCAAGAAGACTTGGACTTTTCCCCAAGTTTTTGGTAGGTCCTCAAAGTTCCGAGGATGATGCCACCTCTCTATCTTAGTCGTATTGCTTATGTCTAAAGACGATTGTTTTCTTCTCTAATTCTTAAGAATATTGTTGTAATCCTATATGTGGCGTATTTTATTGATGTAAGGGTTATGCCCAATGTTGTGATACTCTTAGATTGTTTAATGTGAGACAATATAATTAGACTATATATTATGTATTGGTTATGTTGCCTAAACAAGAAGCCTATGTAAGATTCATAAGCGAGGAGTCTATGTAAACTCCATATATGATATGTGATAGCTCTATGTATACCTCAATATGTAATTTTTTTAAATTTTTTACATTTTTGACCTATGATACATTATGATGAATGCTAAGGGCTAGTCCAAGTCCTCTCCGAGGACGAAGACGCTAGTTACGTCTAGGGGGTGCTCCCCGGTCGTGACATTAAGAGAGTTGTTTTCATATCCATTTGATGAATTTGGAGGTCATATACCACAGCTAACACAATTAACATCCAAATGAATGTCATTCTAGTTATTGGTGAGTATGTGTCGAAAAGATCAAGACCTTGTTTTTATCTAAAACCTTTGACAAAAAGTCTTTCTTTATGTTTGTAAAGAGTTCCATTGACTTTCATTTTTCTTTTGATGATTCACTTTGAACCCAAAGGTTTATTTCCTGGAGGAAGATCAACCAACTTCAAATAGAATTGCTCGAGATTGAACCAATCACACTATTGACATCATCTGTCCAAAAGGACGAGTCTACAGAAGATACAAAAAATGTTACAAAATCATATTCAAAGGAAGTAGATATCATTTGACATTTACTAAGCCTCTGAATCTCTTTATTAAGTACATTCTCCTCTTTTTCTTCCCAAAGTCGTTTACACCTTTCAGTAGACTATTCAAGCCTAAGTTTACTGTCCACGGTCTTAGGTCATATTTTAATCATTTTAGGAATTGGAACTTGGACTTTCGATAGACACCCCCACACTTTGAAATATCTCAAGTTGTATTTCCTTCCTTTCCATTTCTCATATGGAATAGATTGTGTCTTGAACAAACAAAATTGCTTTCTTTCTAAAAAGATAAAACTTTTTGTTGTTCCCTTTTGCAGTAATGATTGTTCCTCCACACAAGTTTTGTGGTAAACCTGAACTTATAAATAATGCATCCATCATTTCTTTCAACATTCGGGTATTCATTAGATTGAGGTGAATAGGGCAGCAATTTGATGGATAATTCCACTTTCCAAACATATATACTCTCCATCCTTATAACTTTTTATCTTTTTCCAACTGATTTTCAACTTCGATATTATATTGTCCAGACATTTCTATTGTTTCATCCTTATTATTCAGCAAATAGACATAGTCATTTCTAATGCAATTGTCAATGAAAGTTATGAGATACTTTTTTCCATCACGAGATGGTGTTGACTTCATATCACAAATGTCAATGTAAATCAACTTTAAGGGATTAAAATTCCTTTCAACAGTTTTATAAGAATGCTCAGCATACTTAGATTCCTCACAAACATGACATTTTTATTTATTGCACTCAAAGTTAGACAAACTTCTAAGTTGATCAATTTTCCTTACAAGGTTTTGTAATTGACATACCCCAAGTGTTCATGTCACAAACTTTGACTGAAGCAAGTAAGAACAAATAAAAGTATTGAGTTTGAAAATCTCTTCGCAAATTAGCCTTTTTCTCACTAACATTTTGTTCCTATTTCTTACAATGTTGTGTGATACAAACATTGTTTAGATTCATCACCTTGTCAAATGTCCTTTTCAGAAGGACATTTTCATAACTTTCAATTTGGTTGTTATAGAACTATCAATGAATAAAGTTTAATTGGGTACAATAAAGACAATATAGTCCAAATGTTTCTTTTACAAAACATAACAAATGACTATTCACCAATATTCATGTCTATGCAAATACTTTTATTATAATAGAAATATCTTTTCATGAAAAATCACAACATTTTAAGTGATATTTTTTCATAAAAGAACACAATTATTTTTAACAAATATATATATATATATATATATATATATATATATATATATATATATATATATATATATATATATATATATATATATATATATATATATATGTAATTTGGTTGTTTCATACTGGTCACAACATATACTAGTAATAGAGAAACTCAACAACCACAATGTTGAATATACTCCAAGAATTTTGTGGGTCTAACAAAATACAAAAGTATCACTAAATTTCATATCTTTTGATCCAAAATTAAATTAGACATCAAGTCTAATTTTATATTTATCATAAGCAAAGAACCCCATTTCAAATGTGATGTCAAATATTTTTCAAGTATTTGAAAATAGTTTTTTCACATATTTTCCCAAACTACCAAAATGTCATTGGCAGTATGAAACCAGTTTTGGAAATATTATTCGACAAAAAAATTATATTGCTTCAATTCTCTTTGACAATATTTGCATAGTGTCAAAGTACATTCCATAGAGACACAAAATCACAACTCTAAGTCACTAGTATTTTTACCCTTATCAAAAATAGACATACCACTTAGTATATAGAACATTAACAATAACGACAAAAAAGTTTTGTACAATTTGTTTATATATAATGGTGAAGTTTATAGAAGTCAAATGTACAACATTGACTTATTATGTGAAGTTTTCATATTTTTTAAACCAATTGCATAGTCTGTTTATCTAGAGTAGAAACTACAATAGTTTTAAGTCTACAAAAATCAGACACAATTTAATTGCACATGGAGTACAAAACTACAAAAGTATTTTAGTCTCCAAATAGAATTAAACATATCCTTTATCACATATAAAAGATTTTCTTTCAATAGACTTCCAACTATAACATTTTGACATACTATTTTATCAAACAAAAATATGCATCTCTCGTTTTACAAACTAAAGAATTTTAAAGGCAACACTATTTACCAAGAAAAATTCATTCCACAACATATGGTTTGCAAAAAGAAAATCCAAAGATACACATGATAAAAATCAAAGTTGTTAACTCATAGAAAATATTTTCCTCCTTAGATAAAATAATAAGAAAGTTACCTGGTTTAATCTTTAATCGAAATACAACCCAAAAATATTTTCTCTACATTCTCACTTCGACCTTGCTAAACAAAGCACCGAATTGTGGAGAAGTAATGCATTAATCTTTACTTTCATGATCTGTTTCTCTCAATCAATAGAATACAAGAAATACCAACAGTATAATAATTTCCTTAAGATTGTTGTTCATCTTGTATTCCTAAGATTCTTAGAACAAAACTTTGAAAAACTTGGTAAGATACAACAAAGTTTAAGAAAATTTTCAAAACTAGAAAATTAAAACTAGTAGAGAAACTAGAATCATATATAGATTAGAAAAAACATACGAAATATTTTTCTTAAAGAAGAATTGTTGTCAATCTGTGTTTAAAGAATTTTACCGATTTCAACAAACTTTGCAAAAACACGAAGTTACCAAATTTTAATGAACCAATGAAGAACACAAGAACAGAAGAAAGAAAATTAATTCACAAATCTAAAATCTGTAACACATACTAGAATCTGGAAAAACAAAAAGAAAATCAAGTCTACTGAATGCACAATATCCACTTAAGGAAATTATTCCACTCTAGTATCCGAGGTTTGATTTGGAATATGTCCTCCCAGGATAGAGTGATCTCAATCCCCAGTGTATTGATATCCAAAATATTGGTGTAAGCGAGCCACTCAACGACAGTAAAGTACTTAGAATACTAGATTTAGTAGTTTTTGAAGTCCAGAAATTGGTGAATTTATAGAAAACAAAGGGTGGTGCGAAAAGGTTCTTATTGTCCCTTACACGAAAGGTCACAAACCTTTGAAAAAGTCACAATCTTAAGGAACGATCACAACCTTTCATAAAAGTCACAACTTATCATAAAAGTCGCAACTTTACATAAAAGTCACTACTTTTCATAAAAGTCGCAACTTTTCATAAAAGTCACAACTTTTCATAAAAGTTGCAACCTTCATAAAAGTCACAACTTTTCATAAAAGTCGTAACTCTTCATTTTCCATTCACACCTTTTAAAATCCAACACATTGTCTCATGCTTGAAACTTGAAACATAACATAAACTTCTAGACTCTAGTTTCGGTTATCTTGTCCTTAAAATCAGAAACAACTCCATCTATTTTATGCGTTGGTTTCCTCTCGGCTTGACGAAATATAGTGACATCTAAAACGGGTTGAGTGCCCTTAATCAAGCGTTGGTTTCCTCTCGGCTTTACGAAATATAGTGACATCTAAAATGGGTTGAGTTCCCTTAATCAATTAAAATATACAGACATCGCCAGTTTTAAACTTATTGTCCAACACAAATGACCTCCAAGTACAGAGAATTGTCCCTTCTGATATCCCCAAGTCATATTTGACAGACCAAGATCCCATGCCAAGAACATGAAGCACTAAATCGCCAAATTTCTCTCAAAAATATTTCCAAGCAAATAAGAAACATATGTGCTGCCAAAAGACATGGAGATGGTAAATTGAGCATAATTTGATGCATCCATATGGATTGGAAAAAAAACAAAGTATTGGCAAGTCAGTAAAGTAGCTTACCAAATTGTATGGTTTTGAGACATATGATGGCTGCATAAAAGTTAAAACAAATAGATTCTAAGATATAAACGTTTTTGCTCTTTGATATGCGATTGTCCTCGCTTTGTCCAGTACTGTCATTCTCTTAGCATAAGCCATCTCAGTTTGTTGCATCTGTATCCTACAACTTTCTCCACTTTCTTCAAATAGAAACTCAAAATCAATATATTGCTACTAAAATGATATGGAAGCAGATGATCTATTCTATTCAAATACACAAACATCACCAACTTTCAACTTTCAACTTATTTTCTAGGATGAATGCCTTCCAACCAGAATAAACTTTAGCATTTCATGTTCTGATAGTGCATTTGAAAGACCAAGATCCACTGCCTGGAATACAAAGCATTAAATTTCCATCGGTCTCAAGAAAACACGTCCTAGAAATTCCTGAATGTATTTTCTGCCAAAACAGATGGACACAATGAAATGAGTATAACAACATGCATCCACATGAATTGAGTAAAGATTTTGGAAAGTCTACAGAGCTTAAGCTTGTAGCTTACCAGAATGTATGGTATGCATACATACGATGGTTGCATAAAGGATATAATGAATGGATTCTTAGATTTAAAAGTTTTAGTTCTTTGAAATGATATATTGCTCTATTTTTCCATTACTGTCTTGTTCTTACTATAAACAATCTTGGATTGTTGCTTGTGCATTCACAACTTCCTCCGCTTTCTTCAAAAAAATCAATATCAATCTATTACTACTAAGTTGTCATGTAAGTATGTTATATTCTAGGTCTTTTGATGATCCTCACAAACGTAGGGAATTGGTCCCTTGCAGAGTGCTCTCATTCAAATTCAAATGGGTACAACTGTAAAGTTATCATGTCAGGTGATAGGTGCAAAATGCAGTGTACTGCACCAACAGAAAGAGTCGACGAGACTGTTTGTTTCAGTGTCTCACAAATGAAGAGACATGTTCCCTGGCTGAGTTCTCTCATCCAAATCTATAATGGGGTACAATTGTAAAGTTTTTGTGTCATAGGTTGGTGAGGCGTCAGTATACTATACCAATCAGAATGGACGAAGTTGTTTGTTTAACGGTCAATAACTCTTTACGGTTGACTTAGTCAACATGACAAACAACAAATTAATTCATTCATTCAAAAGGAGAGGGAGCTAGCATGTCTTCTATAGAACTTACTAAAAAAAGTTTGCAAGAGATCTGGTCCTGCAAGACTGCGTATGTGAAAAGACGACAAGACAGAAAAGTTGTCACCTCTGATGTGGTAGATGCACAACTTTTCTGAATAGCAGGCTCTCAGCCAATGGGTGGTCCCAAGGAGTTGTGTTGATTTAATATATTCTCTCTCTAAAAACACAACTCAAGATTTGACAAACTAAATTCACAAGCGTAAAAAGACAATTCATATATCAAGGACCTGATCAACTGAAGGAGTGCTTTCTGTACCTATTGTTGTTCTTGATTGTTTGTATTTTTTCTTAACTTGTAGGATTCGTTTCACTTGTGTTAGAAATGTTTCAAAACTGGTGTGAATCTTTAAAGGAACATAGTTAGGAGTAACTTTGTGTCTTACTGTAAAAGTCTATATTGATCAGTTGGGTTAGTATAGTGGGAAGTGTTGTATCTGCTTAGGCTCGCTTAAGTAATTGTTGTATTACTTGGTTTAGATATTAGGATCTTAATCTCTATGTGTGGTTTGTAAACTATTCTTTACTTTTGCTTTAAGAATATTAGTGAAAACAGCTTGAAAAGTCATGTGTGACAGCTCGTGATTTTACTCCTCTGAACAAGGAGGTTTCCACGTAAAACTCTTGTGCAAATCTTACTTCCAACTGTTTACTTTCTGTATATATTTTAGGAACTGTTCTTGATGAGTTGAGGGACCTGGTCCCAAGATCAGTGGTTGGCGTATACATTCCAAAAAAGTAAAATATCAATGTATTCCTCCGCTTTCTTACTTTTGGTATTTCTTGTGAAAGAATGCAAAGATACATCTTCTTGTGAGTTTCCACATCATAATCCTCTGCATCCACTTCTGATCTTCTTCTTTTGCTTCCACATCCTAACGGACAATGACCCAAAATCTCAGCAGAATGCTTAATCTCGATGCCTTCACCATGTTCTTCTGAAAATATTCAAGCCAATATAACCTTAATGAAATGATCTATTATATTACTAGTTAAACATCAGCACCGCCTGGAACTTCTTCAACTATATTGTGCATTGGTGTGCTCCTAGCTGCATGAAATATTATGACATCTACAAAGACCTGATCGTCGTTAAACACTTCTAATACACAAACGTCACCAACTTTTAACTTATTGTCCAGGACGAATGCCTTCCTACCAGACTAACTTTAGAATTTCATAGTCCGATAGTGTATTTGACAGACCAAGATCCACTTAGAAGAACACGAAGCAAAAGATTTCCATTGCTCTCAAGGAAATACTTCCTAGAAAATTTCAACGATATGGACTGCCAAAGGAGAGGGCTAAGTAAATAGATTTTGACATAGTGCAAAATGGAATAAAGAAATATTAGAGCACTTCAAAGTCCATAAAGATTGTAGCTTGTAGCTTACCATACTGATTGAAGTAGAGACATATGATGGTTGCATAAAAGATATAATAAACGGGTTATTAGATTTAAAAGTTTTTGCTTCTGACATGATATAGTGCTCTCTTTGTCCATCACCGTCTTGTTATGATCGTGAACACTCTTAGATTTTTGTTGGTGAATCCTGCAATCTTTATTGCTTTCTTCAAATAGAAAATTAAGATCATTGTGTTAATATAAAATGAAATTTAAGCTATATACAACAACAATGCAAAGTTTCTTTTTACCATTTTGAAAAAACTACTTATTTCTAGTAATAAGTACCATAAAGACTTACGAGCTAATAAGTGATTGATTTTGTGGTTTGCAATGTCAGTGCTTAGAACTTAAACTCATAGTATTAATTATTATGTAACAAGATTGATATTGAATTCAGGTCATAGCCAATAAGATCCTCACTTTGGCCCTTTCTTTTGAAAGAAGGTGAAGCTACATCCTCTTCATCTCTTTTTCCTTTGCTGGACTGCCCATCGCCTAGATTTTCAACGGAATGATCAACTATATCACGAACAGTTTCATTCAATTACTGGCTTCTTAGAATATCCTTTAGTATTTCTACAGAATAATCCGACTCGTACAAGTCACTTTTTAGTACATGGTGTGTTTCATGACAATGGAAGGTGCGTAAACTATATGGATATTCTATTTCTGCTGCACTCAAATCAAATATAGTGACATCAAAATGGGAACGAGCATTGTATCCAAACATCAAAAAGTTCCCATAGCTTATTGAATAATAGTTACAGAAATCCTCCCATCATTTGGCTAGCCAAATTTGACCTTCAAAATTTTGCACTTCAACTTCCCATACTTGTCCACTGGGAACCTCATGATACACAGGGTTTAACATGTTTTTGCAACATCTTCGGGCAAAGTCTTTCGAAATCCTCTGCATATGTGCAAAGTAAATCTTGACTCAGTTACATACATCAAAATCGAAGACAGTAAAATATAGTGCCAATTAATCCTAAGAAAATCCTACAAAATACTCATATAATGTATTCTATGTTTTTTCCATAACTACTAAACAAAATGCCCACAATAATCTAATGAGGCCAACTAAAATCTATGTTGCTCTAACTCTCAAAAATCGTTGTCCCAAGCATGTCGCGTTCTTCAAAATGCATTACTTTTGGAGTATCCAACACACACTCATCAACATTTCTAAAGAATCCGAGCAAGACTACAATTATAACACAGATACAAATTCATTGTCCTATTTCAGAAGATCTAGGCAATGTATATTCGAAAATAAAATAATGGAATTATAATAAATGAAACATTTATCAACAATAAATAACATAAACTTGATCATTAATACTATTAGTGAAGCATTGTCCCTTAATGTAACTATAATTGGTCGTGAATTCCTATGACTCATACAAAACTATAAGCTTAAATTTGTCACTAATTTTATTATGTTTTTAACTATATATCTAATTTCAGAATTTGGTTCAATAGACACACTTGGTCGATTTTAAAACAGAAATCAAAAGGAAAAAAAAAAGATAAAATTGTACATACCAGACAGGTGCAATCATGGTGAGATAATATAATTTTATAGAACTTGGGTTGCATAAAATTGTAATTTTTAGCAGAAGAAGAAGAAGAATTCCCAAGGGAAAGTCCTTCGCCAATTTGATTGTGGACCTTTCTAGCCATCTTCGTTTTTTGTCAAGCGAGCTACATAATGATATTGTAGCAGCAACACTAATTTCAATACAATGCTTTTTTGTTTTGTTTTCCATGTGGGCTTCATACTCTGGAATTCGATAACTTTAAATTCACACCGCATAGGATCTTATTTGACGAAAAACACGGTCTATGGATTTTTTTTGTCATACTTAATATTCAAATTCAAAACCTCTCCTTAAATAAAATATAATCTCATCTATTAGACCACATTCTTTCCGATCAGTACAGTGTCATGTCACGGTGAAATATTCAGAGTTGAAAAATAAATAAAGCAGTCACTTATGACAATGTCATGTCAAGTGCAATATGCAGAGTCTCCATTTATGCTAACTTTTAGTTATTCATGAAATTAAAAGATAATTTACTTTCCCATCACTATGAACAAACACGCTTCAATATAAAAGTTTATAATAATTTTTTTATTAATTAAAATTTAAGATCTCGAAAAAAATGTAATTAATATTAAATATATTACATTAAAAATTATATTTTCTTGATATATTAAAAATAACAAGCAAAATTAAAAATCTATATTTGAAATAGTGGAGAAGTAAAAGTGAATGAAGCGAGTATATGATAAATATTCTATTTTCTTGGTCATTTTAATTATCATGCTTGTTAACAATAATTGATTATAAAAAATTATTTCATTTCAATTTATGTTGCATTACTTGACTTGACATAAAATTTTAAGTTAAAAAAGAACTTTTAAAACTTATAATCTAAAATAATATTTGACTACTTATGTGACTATAAAAAAAAAAGGAAAAATATATAATTATACCCTTTAGGACTCATAGGACTATAGATCACAACATTCAAGAAGACAATTTGTATAATATGTGGTGTCCTGCCAACTTTATACATTTAATTGTCTACTTATGACTGCCAAAGTTGGAGAACATAAATGTGAAATAATGTCAAGTAATGACACATTTAAATATTATGCATTTTTGAGTTTTGTGGTTTAATGTAGGATATCCAAACAGATTTTATTTTATTTTTTTGAAAAATATACAACAAATACTTTTTTAGGACAAACCAAAAATAAAATAAGACACTTAAATTGGGATACAGGACCAACAATGGATGTGGCACAGCTGATGAGGTTGTTACTCCCTTAATTAGAGGTTTTGGGTTCGAGTCTTGGATATGCAAAAACCTTTATAGGGAGCGAGTTCCCCTAAATCGACCCTACACAACACAAACTCACAATAGGCAAGCTCTAATATTGGCATCAAATATCACGTGGAAAAACAAAAAGGAAGTATTGGGATAAAGGGAAGCAAATAGTTATAAGTAGGCGTGTCAAAAAGAATAAAAAACGAAAAATTCTTGAACCAAATCGAGTAACCTTACATGTAAATAAATTTTGTATATTAACAATATTTGTTTCTTCATTTTCTCAATAAGTAACTGTTTATTAATTTAAAATTTCAATCATATTTATCTTCTCTACTTAAATCATACGCCTCTTCAACTTCTTTCTAATTATTGTTATGGTTTACCCAATCTATAAATAAGAATATCTTTAGAGATGTTCAATATCAATTTTCATTTTTCATTCTTTTTTTTTTCTTTCATCTTTCATCAACTTAAGAATGTCATGATATCATCTTCACCTTAAAAAAAAATCATATATATATATTTTTCGAAAATTCATCATAGAGATGTTCACATTAGTTTGGTATAACTTTGTCAAAATGAAGAAGAAAACTCAATTATCTTGGAAGATTTATCAAAAGAGATGGTCATATTAGTATAAAAGTTTGAATTGTTTTCAAGTATTTTGAAGATTCATTAATGTATTATTCTGATTTCAATTAATATTATTCTATACTTCTTTATTTTATTTGTTATTAAGCGGATGAATGAGGATGAAAAATATCATGTTTTTGTTTTTGTGTTTTTGTGTATCTTTTTGTCAATTTCTAATTAATATTCTAAAAAAAATCATTGTTGAAAGGTAAAATATTACCTATGGTACATTTCTCTAACTATTAGATATTGTTACCCCTAAAAATATATTATATGGTCTGTTATATTAGACATCAATCACAAAATAAATAAGTAAACTGTCTTTTTAATATTTTACAAACTATTAATTAATAAATAAATCATTTAATGAAACGAATGAAGAAAAAAATCCTCAAAGTTATTTTATAGTTATGCTATAACAAATATGCATTTGAAACTAATATATATTTAACTTATAATTATTTAAAGCAAAAATTATCTATCTTATTTTTCACATTAAAGAAGGAGTTACCTTTTTAATAGTTATTATCATAATATTCTAAGGACATCAATTATTTAAAAAATAGTCAATTAAGGACATCAATTGTTTAACAAATTATATTTATTTCGCGCAAATAAGTGCTATAGTTCACAAATGTTTGAGAAAAAAAATTTAGACTTTATGAACTAAAAATTAAAAAAAGTTATGTGTAAGTCGTAACTATTTTATCAAATGGTTCCTTCTCTAATTAAACAAATAACAAAAGCTTGCAGAATGGAGGATCTTGTTCGCATTACCCATTATATGTAATTTTATTTATTTTCATTTTTGTGTCACAAATAAAATTTTGAAATTCTATTATATTCTTATATTGTTAGACAATCAAGCTCATAATGATATAATTATGAAGAGAAGAAAACAAGATATAGAGATGAAGAAGAAAACTTTTCTTCTATTCAAGTGTATATATCAAATGGTGAGTGATATCTCTATTTATAGTGTTGAGATATCAATCCCAAAGGTCACCACATTAATATATACTAGCTTATCACCTTGGAATCTTATCACCTTGGAAATACTTATACATGAATCCAATTAATTGTTGGATAACTCTAATGGATCATCCACATAAAACAATGAATTTATAACACTCACCCTTGGATGTCCATACATAATGTGCATCGTTAAAACCTTATTAGAAAAAACCCCGTGGGAAAAAATTCTAGTGAAGGAAAAAGAGTACACGTATCTTTTGATACGCACTATTTGTTACCTTATTAAAAACCTTGTCAGGAAAACCCAGTGAGACGAAACCTCGGTCAAGGGAAAAAGAGTGCAACGTGTATTATACTCCCCCTGATTAAAATATCACTTAATTTCTTGCGATGATGTCTCCAATATTGTACACCAACTTCTCAAATATTGATATTGACAATGTCTTTGTGATCAAATCGCATTCACGAAGATGTTGCATCGTTGGACTCATCCTGATATATCATTTTCTTATGTGATGAATATGATGAGGCTTTGAACTTAGCCGAATACATTATTGAATATCATTTTATTCTTCATGACCTCGTTGTTGCAAGTAAACTGCACATTAAACCTGTTAACAACAATAATCATCTTGTGGACACTTTCATTTGCATCTGACTATCTTCGTACATTGTGGTTGATAAATTCTTTTTCAAAGAAAAATCACATATTTCCTGAATATGGTGTGTCATTGATCTCAATCAGACGCACTCTCGACTTGCATCATAGAAGACTTTTATTTCTGCATGGTTTGAAGAAGTAATCACCTACATTTACTTCATTGATAGCCAAGATATTATTGTGCCTCCACATGCAAATAAATAGCGTGCTTGAGATCGAGCTTTATGCAGATCAGATAAATGTTTTGCATCTGCGTAACCAATCAATTCTGCCTTGCATTACTTAAAATAGAATAAACCCATAACTATGGTCCTTCGATATTCAAGTATGTGCTCAACACAATTTCAATGTCCTTTTGTTGGGGAGGAACTAAATCTTGCCAGTAAATTTACTACAAAACAAATTTTTGGTCGAGTATTGTTAGCAAGATGCATTATCGCCCTGATTGCACTAAGATATGAAGTTTCATCACCAAGAAGATTTCATCCTTCTTTTGTGATCAAAATGAATCATCATTTATGTCAAGCGATCTCATAATCATTGGGGTACTCAATGAATGTGATTTATCTATACAAAAATCGCATCAAAACTTTTCTATGTATGTTGATTGATGGACAAATATTTCATTCGTCAAATTCTCAATCTTAGGTCAAGACAAAATTTTGTCTTTGCATAAACTTTTCATTTTAGATCCCCTTCCCAAATACTCAATAGCTTTTAAAAGCTCCTTAAGAGTGTTAGTAATTTAAAGTCATTAACATACACAATTTATAATGAATTCAGATCCTGACCTTTCATAAAAATTCAAGGACAATTAGGGTCATTCTGTTTGTACCCTTTTCTTCCTTGTTTATTTCAATCCATATAAGGATTCTTGAAGCTTTATTGAAAAAGTTTCCGTCAAACTTTTATATGCTTGACACACCTCGATTGCTTCAAGGATTTTCATATAACCTTCATTGTATAGCTAGATATGACAATTATTCATTATATTCGTTCAAGTTTTTCATATGTTGCCAGATCAAAACAAACCTCATTGCATCCACTATAGGAGAAAACTTCTCCAATAATGTCAAGATTTTTGTGACAAATCTTTATGCCCCAAGGCACAAGTCGTACTTGATATCTTACGGTTATACTATTGCATAATAATTTATTTGTACCTCACTAACATTATACCTTGATTTATGGACTATCAGTCCAAAACATCACTTTTCTAAGTCAAAACAAAATATTCTTGAATCATGGATTTTACTTGGACAATCATTTATATGTCCACACTCTATGACAGATTTGAAATCAAGATCCTCGTCACAATTTATATCATTGAGCGCTACCACATATCAAAGATATCGTCGATGGTTATTTGATATCGATTCCAACAAGACATAAATTATTGAGATCTCTTCATTTTTTATCATTTTTCAGGTACCTGAACCTTTTCCGAGATTTTATGAAGTGTCATGTCAACGTGCTCTTTTATAGAACTTGCCTCATTATCATGACCATATTGATCATTTTCTCCTCTCCTTATTCAAAGGAATTTTATATTTGAAATCGATTGGTCTTTTACGCTTCCGACGTATCATAGACTCGTCCTTCAAGTACTTCACATTGAAGCATTTGCAGCTGAATTATATGATAAGGTCAGTACATTCATCTGACAACTGATTTGCAACATTGTGAAAATGAATTATCCATTGAGCTTTAAGTTAACATATTTATGTAACGAGGATCTAGATATTTTATAATTAACCTCACACATAATTTTCAGCTGTCAAAATCATCTCTCCCCCTAATGTTAAAAAATTTAACATTCACCACAACCTTATTTGGAAATTCATCTTTGTGCGTGGTGAGCAATTAAAATCATAACCGCACATTCAACATTTTATATGAAAATTATTTGATTCCTGACCCTGAACCAATTTTAATGGGGAAACCTTATTGGCTTGATGCATACATGTGTTGCTACATGTTAAATAAAATTATCCCATACCAAATCTTATTTGGGAATTTTGTTCTCATAACCATGATTTAGCTATAATTGGAGGCATACAATTTCTGTTAAATCAATCAGCACTATGACTATAATTTCATAATTTGGAATTGTGCTCTTAATTTAACAATTGAGCAAACAACCTTACAAACACCAATTTGTAAGTTGACACCAAAGTACATGTGATCATCACATAGATGCAACTATCATATAGTTGCAAATGATCCACATGGAAGGTGAATGAGCCCGTATTCACCTTTTTATATGTTCCAAAAAATTTGAGAGAATCACAATCCCAAACTTAACTGGTACAGTGATCATTTTATGAAGAGAACAAGCAACACAAGAGAATTTTTGAATAATCTTTTATTTCTTCGTAATATAATCCACATGAATTCTCAATTACATTTGCATCACATTCAACCCAGAATGGTCAATCAATCATGCCAACTGATCTTTTTTTTAGTACACTTATAATTTACTTTTGCATGTGATTCCATCAGCATGCCCACGTTTGTGTGCAACAAACAAGAGGAAAAAATGGTTAATTATTTACGTAAATATTTATAACCCGCTTCAATTGTAGTAATCTAAAGATAATAAATCTTTTCATAATTTATAGTCTCAATATTTGTTTTCAAATTATCCAAAATTTAAAAGTTTCTTTTGAGACTTACTACAACCCCAATATTATTCCTCTCGTAATAATATAACTCATTAGAGCTTGCAATTAATTTTGTGTACTATCACATATTCCATGACACATCCATATGGTGAATATCTCCTCAAGGAGAAATTATATTATTATTGTCAATTTTTCATATGAAATGTAAAGACAAATTTCAAAAATATTATCAATCGATTTTAATTCAAGTTATATTATTTAATGTATAAATTAATTAAATTATAATTATAATAATTAATATTTAATACAAATTAAAATATAATTTATTATATAATTATATTATATCATATAATTATTTCAAATAACGTTATTCGAGAATTTATATCATATCATATAATTATTTTAAATAGCTTTCTTCAAGGTTTTGAGGATAAGAAATAATGTCAATTCAACCATGCAATTATATTTGTAGATTATATATTCAATAAATTGTTAATTAAAGTATACACACATGCATATATACTTATTAATTTTTTAAAAAAAATTATAAATAACATCTCGTGATTTGGAAAGTGTTATAATCACATAACACCAGCATACAACTGTAAGATTAAAATACTTGAATACATAATATCAGGATTTTGAACACGATAATCTTATATAGAGATTGTTAGGAGCACATACATGATGAGAAAGACATCATCACAGAGAAAAGCGAAAGCGTTAGTTGTAAATTAGTTTCTACCTCCTTGTTCTAACTTTATGTTATCACAATCGTCAGCGATGAAATTATTGTAGAGAATATGTGATTAACCCTAATGGGTGGAGGGAGGACCAATGTAGAGAGGTTATGATTTAATCTGGTACGTCCATCAAGTAACCAATGTATGGACGAGATCTATTTCTTATTAAATACTATTTATGGTATTACTTGGGTTACAAGTAAACTTGGGTCATAAGTAAGAAATAATTAATAATAACAATAATAATTCTTACATTCTCCCACTTGACCCAATGACCATATATCATTAGTATTTAATAAACATTATTTGCGCATGCAAAAGATCTCTTCTATAATGTCCATCATTCATACCACAATATAACAAACTACTAATGCGAGTTATGACGGTTGTACATAAAATTTAAGCTACATACTTCCTTCCATATACTACTACATTAGCAACTTATCATACTATGTTCATAAGCTATAAAAACATATAACATTACGGTCCACAATAATGTCTCATAGAGACTCATCTTTTAATTTCTCAAAACA